>JBBBDQ010000648.1:817500-937500 GCA_037127315.1 Ascarosepion bandense | reverse complement strand
AGCTTCAGTGAGGTTACAGATACGTTAACATAAAAACATCCACCATCAAAGATGATTTTAGCTTTTGTTGACATAAAACGCAGTTGGTAAATTTCTAATCCTGTTTTATGACGTCACACCGCGTGAGAGTTCGAAATGTTAACAGAACCATATATTTCAATATAATGTAATGTGTTATGACCAGATTTAAATGAGATTAAATGTGGGTCGTTTTGATTTAATGTTAGGCATGTAAATTGATACACTACATTGGTTTCTGTAGAGGCTCATGATTAAACATAATAGACATTCATTGTCTCTTATATTTAACAGTACATGTTTTGAAAATTATCTGCTGCCTCGATACACTATATATATATATATATTTCAGCATGCAGTATGGGTATAGAAGAATCCAAGGGAGTCTCCTGTACATACAGTGGTAGGATAACTCTCTAAGAGAGGTCTAAACATACATGCATATAAATACATATGGAGCAAATATAGAAAAAATTAAAACAGACAAATTATTCCATGGTGAATCGGAAGGATGCCTATTTCAGGCGAACCATCGTCAGCTTCCGTCTTTGTTTAACAAATGATTTTAGACGAATCTATCTATCTATCTATCTATCTATATATATATATATATATATATATATATATATACATACACACACACGTCTATATATATATATATATATATATATATATATATATATATATATTTGTTGAGTTTTCCAGCATAAATGCATTTTTGTTCATGTTTACATATATATATAGATGTACTAGCAGTATAGCCCGACGTTGCTCGGGTGTAATGAAAGCTTTAAAACTAATCCATGGTCATGGAGCTCAGACTCTTTGGACGTTGGCACGAAAGACTAAAAAGCAAAAGTTGTTTTTAGTTAAAGCGAAACCGTAGACTGAAAGAAAAATAAATGGATGTAAGTCAAATTTTGATTTCCTGGTATCGATATTAAAGAAGTTTTTTTCGTCGTAAACCGAATTTTGAAGGCTAAATAAGTCCTCTGAGTAAATGGTATCATGGCTGAGACTAAGAACTACAATTATACCTACTTAGAGCCAAACCCGAAGCAAAAACTAAAATAAAATGGCTGAAAGAAATACGGACATACAGGCAGATAAACAGACACACGCACAAACATCTTGCCTTTTATATATATAAAAGGCAAGATGTTTGTGTGTGTGTCTGTTTATCTGCCTGTATGTCCGTATTATATATTATCGATTTTCTGCACTATTGTAAGAACTGCAACCTTGAAACTTCTGAATATCGTTTCTTTTGTCTTTGTCTATGTGTGTATCAAATTTGATTAAAAATGGACCACTCCTTCTATAACCTGATTTTTTCGATTATCGATTTTCGATATTTATCGGGGGTACCTCGACACAAAACCTAGCTAAGAACACTCGCAGACGCTTATAGTACAACTGTGTAAATTTTCAAGAAAATCGGTTCAGCCGTTTCGGAGTCTATAGGTAACGGCTACACACACACAGACACACACACACAAAGTTCCATTTATAAATAAGTTTAGATTAGATAGAGAGAGAGAGAGAGAGAGAGAGAGAGAGAGAAAGAGAAAGAGAGAGATTAAAAGAAAGTTATAAATAATGATAGAAACTGAATGAGAAACGCAGAATAAAAGAAACAAAGAAACGTCTTCAGATATATATTAAAAGACTATTATATATATATATATATATATATATATATATATATATATATATATAATGATGACGAAACTGGTGAAAAATATGGTCATTCCCTTAAACGACTAATGTATATTATGCATTCCGGCAATGATATCAATTTTTTTTTTTTTCAACTAAAGATTTTTGTAGATTTCCTTTCTGTTATCATCCAATGGCTTAAGCAATATAAAATACATGAATAGCATTGATCTCTTGAAACATTTCGGGCAAATGAAGGATGGTGGAAATGCACATATTATTAGATGAGACTTTATTACAAGAGCCTAATTTTACCAAGGGAAAGATGATAGATGTAATTGATGTTGAGTTGAAAAATTTAGTTATCACAGAATACTCAAATAGCCATTGCTTTTAAAAAATGAGAAATGAATCGATGACTTAATATTGGCATAAAATAAAAACAATTACTTAAATGCGTAAAGTATTTTTAATGTAAATTATTGTTTTTATTTTGCTTTAAAATTCTATACTCTTCCTTCATGCTTAATATGTAAAAAATTAATATTCACAATTTTACTGCATTTTTTACACATTCACGCACACACACACAGAAATTATGCTATTCCCCAACAAAAATGAAGTTTTGAATGAAAGAACGGAAATTATGACTAAGTGTAACGACACTAAAAATACCTCTTAGGTTCATACAGCCATGGATGAAAACATTATAATTCATTCTAATTTTAAAAATTGCGAGTTCGAAAATTCCCTGCCACGTGAGTGTTCAAAAATGAAACACCGTTAGGTAAGAGTTCTTAAAAATAACGGTAAACTGTAAAATCGCCTGAAGAGACCCCTCATAGTAGAAACCTAGGTCGAGTAATAAGTCGTTTACAAATGGAATATATATATATACACACACACACAGAGAGAGAGAGAGAGAGAGAGAGAACCAATAGGAGATCTCTGGCAATTAATTTTTCAAAACGTGGACAATACAACATAGATCGTAGGGTGTCATATAATTATAATTATATTTGCATTTTTTAAAAATTAATTTAACTAACATAGAGATACGGACATTTCACACACACAACCACGCACACACACACAATACACACACACTCGGGGACACACACACACACACACACATATATATATATATATATATATATATATATATATTGAAACAGTGAAATATTTTTTAGCAAAATCTTGATGATTTTTTCAACCAAACTTCTTTGAAGTGTGCCGTTTGCAAAAGAAATTGACGCAAGAACAAGAATTTAAGTTATGAAGTTAAACAGAAAATGAGGAGCACACTTGAATATATATATATATATATATATATATATATATATATATGTATATATATAAACTCAAACTCGCTTTCACTACACGAGAAAGAGATAATTCTAACATTTTTAGGCACTTAAAACAACATGCCTGGCCACATACACAATTCTGGAAAACCCAAGTTGAAACACAACTATACTTAAACATGAAAACAATAAACAAAACTACTTCCATGTAAAAAAAAACAGTTTGTCATTATGTTTTGTCCGTGTTTATAATATATGATATAATTTGACATCTTTGAAAATACCTTATGTAAGCAGAAAGCTTACATTGAATTATTAAAAATTATATATCAATATTGTAATTTTCTTTCTTAATTTAATGATAATGCTATTAAGCTTATCAGAGAATATGAAAAAAAATTACTTAAAACAAAATTTTCTATATTATTTAATGAAATATGCATTAATATATATATATATATATATATATATATATATATATATATATATATATATAAACAGTAGCTACTCTGGCGTGTACGCATCGCTCATTAAGTAAAATGAATTGGAGCACACTGGCTATTGGGCGCCTATTATGATATTATATGAGCTAAAACGTCTTGCTTCTTCCACCGAACGCCCATAGCCCAGAGGTGGAATCGGCGACTGACGCCAATTCGGTCGGGTTTCAATCCTGGGTTAAGAAGCATTCGGAGTCTAACCGTACTGATGAGCTGTGATACAGCGAAACAGATTTGTCTGCGGGTGACAATATATATATATTTTGCATTTAAAGTAGAGGACCGCATATGGCGGTGAATTGATAGCTAGCTAGATAGATAGAAAGATGTAGTAAGTCTGATATAAACTTTAACCATTCGGTTCAATGAGACATAAACCTGAACAAAATGTTAGAGAGTAGTTAAGATGTCATTAATCCTTTGAACATCAATCATATCTTTATTGTTTGTCTCCTTCATCTATTTATATTCTCGTCATTCTTTCCTTCTTTCACTATTCATAAATGTCGAATCATAAGAAAAATTAAATGAAATTCTCCTTCATTTTCCCGCGAAATCTCTTCCCGCCAAAGATGATATTTTTGTCCCGGCCTTGCTTACAAACGGATATAGAAATGAATGCGTTTCCCCGTTATTCGGCTGTCGTGTAACCTGTAATATAAATTATCCTAACGCCATCTTGTGGTCTCCAGAGATGGTGTGACGCTGTCAGGAAAAGAAAGGAAGGACGCACAGTGGGCGAAAGAATCGTGGAAATGTAAACCGCGACTGGAATCGAAAAAGTCATCGCAGTGAAAAATGTCTGTAGGCAAAATCAGGAAGACTGAAGTAGACAGAAACATGCGTGAAAGTAAACTTGGCGTCAAATTCGCAACAATATGGCGCCTTGTGAGAACGCTGTAATCAATAACAACATAATATATATAGGCAGACACACACACACATACACACACACACACACACACATATACATATATATATATATATATATATATATATATATAAGAGGGAGAATGGCAAACCCATAAAGACGAGAGGATCATCCAAAAGATTTTATCCAATTAATATAAATTGATTTTTTAATTAAATAAAAATAGAGAGCTTGGTTTATATTATCCAGAACATTACAAAATATTGAGAAAAACCACAACATATAATTAAACGGTTATGAATCCAGGATTTTTTCAACAATGTATCAACGCTTTTACATAGTCTTTTTCAGACAGCTGAAAAATAAACAAATCATTTGGCAATATTTTATATATATACTGTTTGTTAAAATGGTTTATAAAAGCATAGTATCACCACACAAAAATATCATCACCAGAAACGCGAAAATGTTTGTGTAGTGATACTATGCTTTTATAAACCATTGTAACAAACATTGCAATAAAGCTCTACGTTGTATCGAGCACTCTTTATAAAAGTAAATGCATGAAATGTGGGTTTAAGACCTACATGTTTCATAACTTTCTTATAATATATATATATATATATATATATATATATATATATATATATATATATATGTGTGTGTGTGTGTGTGTGTGTGTGTGTGTGTGGCAAATATTTACCGTGAACTGCAAAATCATATTACCCTTTGTATTGCTAATGATGAAGAAGATTTAAAAAAATCATTAAAATCTTAAAGCATATAGATTTACTTCTTTCTAATCCTTTTAACAAATTATTTCTATCACAATTACAAATAAAGTTATAAAATTTTTAAAGTGCCCACGAACTTTATAGACACCCTGTAGATAAAATACATCCATACATCCCATTTCTTTACATATATATATATATATATATATATATATATATATATATATCGATAGATAGATAGATATATACATACATATATATATGTATATATATATGTGTGTGTGTGTGTGTGTGTGTGGGTGGGTGGGTGGGTGTGTGTGTGTGACGTCATAGAATCGCATTACAAATTTGCCAACTGCATCTGCTATTCGGTGTCTGTTATCATTGCATAGCAATTTTTTTATATCAACCCAAAATCTGGAGTAGGCGACAAAGCTAACCTTGCAGCCAACCTTGAAAAGGACCTCCAATCCGTAGTGGACTGGTGTAAGAAATGGCTCGTAACCTTTAATGCTTCTAAAACAAAGCTACTATTAATCATCATAGACAATCGCACCTACGTCCATTAGCATGGACCAGGCTTGCCTCCCAGAGAGTAAAACACTACGCCTCCTTGGTCTCACACTTACAGCGGACCTCAAATAGAATGACTATATCGAATCCATTGCAAAATCCGCTGCTTTGAAAGTCGGTCATCTGTGCAGTGCCCGGAAGTTTTTTCCGTCTGAATCTATCTTGCACATATATAAATCTACCCTCCGCCCGTGCATTGAATACTGCTGCCATATCTGGTCGGGTGCTCCTGCTATTCTCCTCGGGCTTCTCGCCAAGGTACAGCGGAGGGTCTGTAATGTGATCGATACCAACTTGGCAGACCGCCTGCTGTCTCTCTCTCTCACCGGCGAGACTGTGTCTCTTCTATAAATACTTTCACGGCTTCTGCTCCAATGAACTTAGATCACTGCTGCCCCCTAGATAAGAATTTGCACGAGAAACTAGATTAGCAACTAGATCCCACCCTTTTACAGTGAAACCGATAAAAAGCAACCGCAACTTCTACTCCAACAGTTTCTTTTCTCGCACTTCCTGACTGTGGAATTCCCTTCCACATGATTGCTTCCCCGACGGCTACAATCTCCAGGAGTTTAAATGTAAGGTCAATAAACACCTCCTAACACACTAACCTGCTCCCATTCTATCAAACACTTTTCCCATCTGCCCAACCCTCATCTATCACCTTCCTTCTGAAATTTCCTATACCTAACCACTCCTCCTCTTTACCTTCCCCTAGGTAGCCCCATGCGCAATAGTGTCAATGGAATGCCTTGCTTGGGGTGCAATGATTAAAAAAAAAAGATAAAATCATATTTGATGGTGGATGTCTTTATATTAACGTCCCTGTAAAATCTCTGAAGATGGATCATGTGAGCATACTAAAAATATCCAAATGTTTGACAATTGTTGTCTTTATTTTCACCTGAAATAAAAACCAAAATGAGATGTTTAGAACGGCTTATGATTAACTTAACAGACATTTATTTTTATATTTAACAGTATATGTTTAGAATATATATATATATATATATATATATATATATATATATATGTGTGTGTGTGTGTGTGTGTGTGTGTGCGCGCGCGCGCGTGTGTATGTGTGTGGAGGGGGTACAATCAATAAATTAACAAGCATAGACCTATATATGTGATTCATAAAAGTTATGGCCGCTCCTATTCTCGGAAGCCTACTAGGGCGGCTAGCCAATCCCTGTTGCAAAAGTTTGCTCATGCACATTTGTATCAATTTCAGGAGAAAGCGGGTTACGCCTGTGGTTTATTCTGCCATGACGCTGAGTTGACCTTTATCTAGGAGAGAGCTCATTATCTGGCCAGCACGCTCAAACACTCGTTCCCGATGACTTATGAGTTCATGCTAGCCTAGACATCAACTGCTCTCAAATGGCTACGTCGATCTAATCGTTACTTATGAAACTTGGGTTAACCTGTGGTATGCTTTTCCGTCAGTTTTCAAATGCATCGCACGACAGACCGATAACATGGCCACATTTGTGACAAATCTTCCATAGTGAGATTTGAACACGTATCTTATAATTAGAAAGCGAAAGTTCCAAACACACCAACCCAACAATACTTGAATATACAACTTATAAAGACGTATGCAAACAAACGCCCCCATACTTACCCCCACACACACACATTTATATATAAATATTTATTTATAATCTTGTCGCCCTAAGCAAGGCATTTTACTGCTAATGTTGTGCAGGTGGTTTAATAGGGGGTATATTAAGAGAAAGACTGACAGGTTACTAGTGGGGTCAGAAGTGGGAAGGAGACGGATGAGAATACTGATGAGAGGGGAGTGGACAGAGAAAGTAGCATGAGAGAGAGAGGATGCATGTCAGTGAGATAGGAGATGATGATGGACTTTATATTTAAATTCTCGGAGATTGTAGCTGTCGGGGAAGCAAGTAAACGGAAGGGAATTCCACAGGCGGGAAGTGCGAGAGAAGTAGCTGAGGGAGTAGAATTTGCGTTTACAAATTATTGGTTTCATGTGAAGTAGGAGCCATTGTCTGTTGTAGTTAATATATAGCAGCTATATAAAGGGAATTCGCGCATGCCCTGTTATTTGCATATTTATTTATTTTGTCGACTGCAAAATATATCAGGAACAGTTATAGAGCATCAGTGAGAAAAAGAGCCCCATGACGCAACTCACTCTTCCAAAATATTACAACGGCGGGCTGTACTGCTTGTCAATTGGGGCTAAAAGCTCCAATATGAATATAGTGGAACCTCTACTTACGAACGGTTAAACATACGGAATTTTCAGGTTACGAAAATTCTCTTCGGAAAAATATTGCCACTTGCTTCGAAACAAATTTTCAAAATACTCGCAGCTCCCAGAGTCCACCTCATTGCCTCCTCAAGTGCCTTCTCATTCTCGATAATGCCCCTGCCCACCCTCCCGGCCTCGAAGATGATACCCTGGAGGAATTCTTCTTTATTAGGGTGCTGTACCTCCCACCTAACACCATCTCTATCCTCCAGCCCATGGAACCAACAAGACATTTCGAACTTCAAGAAACTCTACACGAAACACCTGTTCAAGAGGTGTTTCGACATCACTGAAAACATCCAGCTTACGCTTCGTCAGTTTTGGAAGCAGAACTTCGATGTTGTTGTTTGCCTCAATATAATCGACATGGTTTGGCAGGAGGTAACCAGACGTACCCTTAATGCGGCTTGGAGAAAGCTGTAGCCCGATGCTGTTGTCTCACGAGATTTTGAGATGTTCTAGATGGAGGCTTGGAACCGATTAGGGCATTTATAGGGTAAAAAGTGTCTCTACTTGCGAAATTTTATCGTTATGAAACGACTTCCAGTACGAATTAATTTCGTAAGTAGAGGTTCCACTGTATTTCAGTGTGTTTACATGTCAACCTGAAGACAATGTAGATGAATCGTAAAGAATTGGTTGCGTCTCCTGGTGATTATTAAAGGACAGCAGCTCGTAAAACGCATTCTGATTAGTTCTTATAAGAAAGATACTCTCGAAATTGTTTGTGAGTACCTCTGATTTAACACGGAAGCCTAAATCATGAAGATGGGTTTAAGGGTGTTACCTATATATATATATATATATATATATATATATATATATATATATATATTATGCTCTTATTACGATTAAGCTCTCTAAAGAAGAAAATTTTAAAAGCAGTTTCCACTTCTGTGATATATGCGTTACTCTTCAAATGAATTGAGTTCTTTCGATGAGTGCCGTGAGTATACACGACTTATATACAACACGTTAAAATTTCCTTTCTCTGATTTCATGCGCCTAGGATTAGGGGTTAGTGACTCCGACTAACACCAAATCGATGAAGTTTAAATCCCAGAAGCAAATGGATGTGTCTAGCCACACTGATGAGCTGTGATACAGCGAAACAGGCTTGTAGATGGATGACTAATATATGTATTTCTTTTTCAAACTGAGTCGCAATTTCGACTTTAGTGGCAGAGGTAAAATAAGGCTGAGCAATATAAAAAGTGCTTATCTCTAAATAATGAAATGGGCTCGAAAATCTTACTGCTTTCAGAGAATAAATCAACCGTTGCTTCTCTCCCCGTTACCCGACAAAAACAAAAATCAACACTGGCAACAATCGGGCCAAACTGATGGAAACTGTTATTTATAATCCTTCGCAAGATGATAAAACAGTTTGATACTTACAACAAGGGTCAACGATTACAAGAATTTTGACCTTTTGAAAATTTCGACCAAAATTCAACCCAAGATAGAAACTCTTCTTTTCTTCTTGATTGTGTGGCTTAAAGGGAAAATGGCGGAAGATCAACACAAAAGTTATCTGGCATTTTTATGACAAGACCTTTTATGAGAATAATCTTTTTTATCAACGTAAGATGGAGATAATTCAAAATTACGATAATAATATGAAAAATCTTTATTCAGATCTCATGAGTATAACTTACTGTACATCTATTGCATTCCTTTCGTATTTATATATATATATATATATATATATATATAAACCTCTCAATATCTGTCTATCTATCTATAAGCATTTAATATCTATCTAGCTCTCACTCTCACTATATATAAGCCTCAATATCTATCTATTCCTTTGTCTCGCCGTCTCTGTCTCTCTGTCTGTCTCTCTCTCTCTCTCTCTCTCTCTATATATATATATATATATACATACACACAACTGGCCATATTAGGCCACCCCAGTGTTTTAAAAAATGAATTATTTCTTACTGTTTTTTAGTAATTATTGCCAAGTGAATAATTGTAAATGAAAATAGAATGGTTCTTTTGTTAATACTGCACAAAAACATATGCATCAAATGAATTTATAAATATTTAATAATTACCTATATTGCAGTTTCGTTAATGAAAAAATGAAGAAAATATAGGGTGCTTCGGACGAGTTCATCTTTGCTTCTTTGGCTTACAAAATTTTGCAAAGTAATAATAACAAAAGAACCATTTTATTTTCATTTAGAATTCTCCACTTAACAATAAGTACTAAAAAATACTATGAAATTCATCGCTTCATTTAAAAGAGGTGGGTCGCCTAATAATTATGCCCGGCAATATATATATATATATATATATATATATATATATATATATATATATATATTAGTTGTAGTGGTTATGCTGAAATGCTAAGGTCAAGTACTTGTTAAAAACAGTTCTAACATAAGATTGCTATGGCGCCTAAGTTGAATAAATCAGAAGTAAATATTGTTTTTTTGTTGTATTTGTAAAACGTAATTCATGCTTGGTCAGTTTTGCCAATAAACAGGAATGATGTATGTAAAATTGGATGAATGGGGTCGGGCGTTACCGGAACTTGTAATATGACGCGATGTCGGTGTGACGCACAACTGAATACATTGTCACTGCAACGTCGGAGGGTTTGGCACCCTGTAAAAAACGTAAAATTGTTATAGCATATGATAAGGCAGAAGTTAAAAATAGACCTGATTTTTGTTGGAATACAAATAAGGGTTTCGAAGAAATAAAGGCACTTATTCATTTGTGTACTTGTAAAATCAGTGAAATCGAAATGGAATTCAAGTCTCCAGAAGTATTTTGACAATGTTAGCTTAAGGCAATTTTTGTCCTGCTTTTTAATGATATTTCGATTAAACAGGCATGGACATTTTATAATCTTACGTTTTGATTGGACTAAAATTCTTTCAAGCGGAGATAAATATTTAGAAAAAGATAATGTTTACACTGTCGTCTACTTTTTTAATTATCAGAAATTGATTACTTGTATTTAAATCGATTTTATTTTATATCTTCATGAATTTTCAAACGCATACCTCAATTTCGAGTAATGCTAACACTGGATTTATCCACAAATATCAAATATCAGTTCGTTGATGTCTATCTATCTACTCCCCCTACACACACACACACACACACACACACACACACACACACACACACACATATATATATATATATATATATATATATATATATATCCGCAGACAGATCTGTTTCACTGTATCACAGCTCATCAGTACGGTTACACTCCGATTGCTTTTTAACCCAGGATTGAAACCCGACCGAATTGGCGCCAGCCTACCCCTGAGCTATTGACGCTCGGTGGAAGGAGGCAGACTTTTAGCGTATGATGTATCATACGCCAATAGCCAGAGTGCTCTAATTCATAAATGAATGAGCGATATGGTCATATAATTGAAAATTAAAATGATTTCACAACTAACATCTAACATTGCCTGAAGACGAGACAGAAATCTCGAAACAGAAATTTCTGTGTTGCAATGTATCTTTAATTTTAATTATATGATTATCTTACGCTCTACAATATTATTATATTGAACACTTTTTCAACAATAGTAAATGCATGAGAACTCAAAATCGTAAAAACTTGGACTTCTTTACCTTGATTTACACACACACACACACACACACACATATATATATATATATATATATATATATATATATATATATATATATATATATAAGTCCCATTATATAATTACAGATTTTTCTTCAATGCATGTCAGTTTGAACTCCAAAGGAAATAATTTTTATTCAATTATACAGTGGACTTTTTCTCAATTTATTTTAGAACACATATAATCTTGATCTATATATAGTCTAGTGTACTCTGATGATTTTGCTAATCCCATATACATATATATATATATATTACACTAAATCCACTACATCTAATTCATTTGTCCGCAACGACTCTTCCCCCACCGTTAGTGATTTGCAAAAAACCAATGTAGTATATAAATTCATATGTCCATTTAGAGAATGTATCTCTAACAACCTCAATAATATCTACATCGGCCACACCACAAATTCGCTCTTACGGCGTCTGACGTTGCACTTAAATAAAAATTCAAATATATTCCGTCATTTAGAACAACACGGTTATCAACGCACACTTCTGAGAAAAACGCTTGTTGATAACACGTACATACTCAAACAAGAAAATAATAAGCAGAAACTAAAAATCCTCGAAGCACTCTACATTAAACAATTTAAACCTGGTTTGAATACAATCAATTTCGATATTTCCAATAACGTACTCAAATGTCTGTAATCAGACCAGGGACCACAACACCACTATTTTGTCACTGTCTTCGGCCATCCGCCACGGTAGGGATGGACTTATATTTTCAATTCAATTATCTTTATTGTTAATAGCTTAAATGTTCTATGTTTACTGTGTGTTAATATTTACTCTTTGATAATGGCTTATGTGAGCCGAAAGCTTAGACCCGATAAAAAATTCAACAAATACTGTGACTTTTTGTTTTCTTTCAATGACATCACCATCAATATATCAGTCGGTATGAACGGATCCTACACAAAATTAATAGACAAAACTTGTCAATATTATTCAATGAAACCTGCATTAATATATATATATATATATATATATATATATATTGTATTCCCAGGCAGCAGATAATTTTCTAAACATATACTGTTAATTATAACAGACAATGAATGAATATTATGTTTAATCATGATCCGTTTTAAACATAGAATTTTGGCTTTAATTTCAGGTAAAAATAAACACAAAAATTGTCCAATATTTGGATATTTTTTGTTATGCTGGTTCTAAGCTTTCGGCTCACATGAGCCAACTTCAGAGATATTACAAGGACGTTAACATAAAGTCATCCACCATCAAAGATGATTTTATGTTGTGTTGACATAAAACATTGCTAAGCAGCAATAACAGTCACCGAATAGCAGACGCAGAGTTCGTAAATGATTAAACATAATAAACATTCATTGTCTGCTATATGTTTAGAATATATATGTTTAGAATATATATATATATATATATATATATATAGATAGATAGATAGATAGATAGATAGATAGATAGATATAATCCTTTCATAAAATACGGCCATCAAGGAAGAGATGCGCAATACTCTTGCCAATATCGTCATCAGACGCACCGATAAAACCTGTAATTATGTTTTACTTAACGGACTTGCCTATTACCAGAAATTTCAGTCTATATAAATACGTCGAAAATCAGTAATGTAACGAAAGACCCAACAGAAACATTAAAAAAATATTGTAAATAAACTTATCACACCGAAGAACGCTGAATTTGGTGACTTAAAAAATGTTAATTAGTGAGCGCCGACCGGAATATATGTATGGTAATATAAAATAATAAAGACCCTGTTTTTTTGTCTGGCTTATCATATCACCAATACCCATAGTTTTATAGAAACTACCAAAAACACTCGATCACATAATTTCTCTTTACATACCAAACAATTACAGAATTGCATTAACAATTCTTCTACATCTTAAAAGCAACGAATCTCATAGGTAATAGTATACCTTCACTGGACGTTAAAACTCTTTTGTTTTACCCACGTCCCATTCGAAGCAACAATCGACAAAATCAGCGACTGCATCTACAGTAATTCGTTAATCTCTTCTCCAAAAATCCGGTTAGCTAAGCTTTGGAAACTACTCCTTGCTTGTACCACAAAATCTCAATTTTATGATCATAATGGCAACATCTATATCCAAAATAATGGTATCAGTATGAGAAACATTTTGCGTGTCTTATATTGAATCAATGTGTTTAAAACAACTGATAAACTAGACATTTTCACAAGGTACGTTGTCGATACTTGCCTTTTGATGAAAAATAAAGACTAAATTATAAAATTTAAATCAATTGTTGAAAAAAAAACAAAAAACTCAACGCTAAAATTTGCATATTAATTCATGGTTAATAACGAAATCCCATTCTTCGACGTTGATCTAGAACTAAAATCCAATTAAATTATCGTATAGAAAACCCACTTTTCCGATCTCTTGTATTTTGAACAACGTTAGCCAATGGCCAGAAAGCTATAATATAGCACTGATATTTTTTTTTTAAATAGAGCACACCAAAATTCTTCTTCAAATAATCCAAAGAGAACTGGAACATATTTAACAAACATTATTCAACTATAATTTTTTTAACTACATCTTTGATAAACAAAATTTATTCTTATAAAAATATATATAACTGGAAATAAAACACATGAACAGGTTTTACCGCAACCAGATACACAATTACTAAATGAGGGACGAAATATACGTTATTCTTCTTCATTTTTTAATGTGTCGTATCCCTTTCAGGACGTAGGTGATCATGGACATTCACTTGCCCCTGTCCTTTGTCGCTTCTAATATTTTTCCTCATGGAATCCCTCCCAAACCTCTCTCCACCATATATTGTATCAAGCCCTCTTTCTCGCTGTCTGTCCTGTGAGGATTAGATTCTCCAAGCTTTCCGTTCTCATTACGTGTCCCAAAAACCTCAGCTCTTTTCTCCTGATGACAAGTATAAGTTTACTTTTCGCCTGCGATCGCCCAAACCTCGTCGTTGTTCGGTCCATGGTATCCTCAGCATCCTTCTGCAGAACCATATTTCTGTTTTTTCTAGTTTCTTCTACACCCTTGAGGGGATTGTCCGGCATTCGCTACCATATATGAGGACAGATATCACATAACAATCCAGTACACTTTTCTTTGTCTCCAACGAAATCTTCCCATCTCTCACATTATCTGTATATTTTCCTTGCAGGTTCTGGTGGTTCATGAGTTTTTTTTTTTATTGCAATCTGGGTGCTCTTTTAGATTCCTTCAAAGAAATCTAAGAGAAGGCTAGGAGAAGAAACAAAAAAACAAACTGATTATAAAACTATCAACAAAAGTTTCAGGAACGAATTTTTCCAATGCAAAACCTTGTAGGCCTACTGCATTCAAATACTGTTGTACTGGTAATCATACTAGACATATTTTGTAGCAATATTTTTGTCGGGATTACCGGTATATAACACCGGGTACTCCACGAGTTGAGGAACACATTTGAGGTATGATAATTCTTGTCATTTAAAGTAAAAATACGCATATGTTGTTTTTTTTATGTATTTCAATCTCTTCAAAAGTATTTACCCGTATATAGTGCAACCGGTCAACAAAAATATAGAGATTTTTAAACTTTTCAAAAAATTACATGTGTATAGCGAGAACCCTTATTTTCGATGTGAGAACGCTGATCATAAAAACTCGCTCTGTAGTCGAATCTATACAGTATGCTAACTCTTAGTACGGTATGCTGAAATCTTGTTTTATTGAAAAGGTTTTGAGGAAATTCAAGTCCACGAAATGTTATAGATCTTTCAAATAATGATGGGATTTTTTATAAACATTTCGTTTGAAAATTTTGAAAAGTTAACGTTTACATTATATTATTATTTTCTCATCTAAGTTACACCGATACATTATACAGTACGCAGCGGTGTGTGTATGAGGTTGTTTGATATATAAATCACATTATATTACAGCTAGTGTTTTAATATCCAGGTAAGTAGTGTGATCTTATATATTAGGTTGTTACAAAAACAATGAACGATTTTAGAAACATAATTTTGTTCTTGAAAATTAAGTGCAGAAATACTGAATTTAGTCAAAATATGAGCCTTGAGACTCTATGCATCTCTGCCATCGATCGACGTTATTATTTATTCATCGTTGATAAAAAATTATTGGCTGTGATGCAACGACCTCAAAGTTTTACGATTTAAAAATGTGCTTTTAAGAAAATGATAATTAGTGGGTCAAAGATCAGGAGAATATCGAGGATTTTGTAAACTTTCGTATCCCAAGACCGTAAATTTTAACAAAATCATTCTTGCAATATCTGACTGCGCATTATCGTGGAGCAGAATTAGACCGCGTCGATTTATCGATGGAGGTCTCTTTTTTTGCTGGTGTGCATGTATTTCAGCAAGTTAATTGCAGTGCAGCTCTGCATTAATGCTCTCATTGCCTTCCAGAAAGTTGTAGTGGATAACACCAATTGCAGACCACCAGACAATGACCATAATCTAATAATTCTTAATTTCTGCCTTATCATATTCTATAACAATTTCACGTTTTTACAGGGTGCCAACCACTCCGACGTTGCAGAGACAATGCTTTCACTTCTGCGTTACAATGTCATCACGTCACATTACAAGCTCCCGTAACGCCCGCCCCCGTTCTTCTAACTGTACATACATCATTCCCTTTAATTTGCAAAATTGTCCAATTTTCATCAAAATAACTATTCGATCAAGAAAAGGATCATAGGTGTTACGCAGAAACCTCATCGAGCATACTTTAAAATGTCAAATTTTGATTTTCATTGAGATCATGAAGAAGCCATTTATAGAGCTTTTTTCTTTTGCCTACACACTGTAAATAGCGTGAAACGACTGCAATTCTGACACCAAGCATCTGAGATAATACTCTGACATTTTGACGTGGGCTTTGCTTAACAACTGCTTGTAATTATTCGTTGTCAAGACTACATGACCGTTATCAACCTTCTTCATCTTCAAGACTCTAATCACCAGTAAGGAATTTCTAGAACCACTTTCGTACCGTCCGATCACTTGTGGTCCCAACTCCCCATGCTCTGTTGATATTATCAGAAGTTTGGGAGACACTGTGCCCAAGTTTAAACTTATGCAAGAATAGTAAACGAAGATCATGTTTTTTTTGTTCATAATTAAAAACCTTTTTGCTTCAAGAATATTTCTGTCTGAAATTAAGTTAAAAATTATTAAAAAGCATATATTAATCATTATTTATACTAAAATTCACTAAATATATACTTCGTTTAAATGGCTTTTCAAAATGCAACTCTTCCAGCGTAACAACCTAATAGTTCTGGCATATATTATCGTATAATCTAGAATAACTTCATTTACAGATACGACGAGTTTCGAGACACGGGTAACATATTGTAGGTTTGGGGGGGGGTCAACCTATAGGGTAGTCTTAATTTAGAAGTTTGAGCTAAAATTCAGAGGTCGTCTTAGACGCCAAATCAACTTGTTGTACGCCACAGTTTACAATAGTTTTCCTTCTTTTTTGTACAAAGCTAGTGTGTACCATGGGTATGCGTTTTACGGTAACTAATTTTTTTCTCTTTTCGCTACATGTAGATATATGCCCCTTAAAGCTTCATTTTGAAAGTGTTTACGTCACTGTGGTATCATCTGCGCAATAACACCTTTTTTGTCAGGATAATCGGCATACAATACAGGTTGAAAGTCATCATAACTTGGTATAATGGTTTACTAGCTTGGCTTACCAGAACAATTACGAATGATTAGTGAGTGAGATCCTTACTGTGTGTCTCATACTTTCGATCTATGTCCGTTGTGGTGAAGTGGATATCGACTTGGAACGACACATCGGGGAGCTGAGTTCGAATTCCACTTGAATTACTTGCATTCACTTACGCACAAATACCGTTGGGAAAGGTATTAATCCGTCTTTTCCCTCAAATTATGGATTAAATAATAGGACAGCCTGTGTTCTATAGCCTTGGCTGGCAACCAGTCTATCGCAGAAAGCAATGACAATCTACTGCGGGATAATCTTCTACCCAGTCAGTCATCTCTTTCGAGACATGATCGCCCAAAGCACTTAATTCACTGACTGAATATGATAGTTGAAAACATGCTTCTATTGGGCATAAAGTGGAGGGTAAGTTTTATATTGTTATGAAATAACAAACTGATTCCCTACTAATTACTACTTAATAATATAATACATTACTTCCCTCTCTAACTATGAGTCAAATAACAGGAGTTATATACCCCTAGCTGGCAACCAGTCTACCACAGAAAGCAATGGCAACCTACTGTGGGATAATCTTCTGCCCAGTCAGTCATGTCTCTTTCGAGACATGGTCGCCCAAAGTGTGTATCACGTATGACACTTAACTGACCATATCTGTGGAAATTCACATGATGTAGGATGAGCCGCGATTTATGTTACATACTTCAGATTATGATACTTCAAGTCATTTTCAAATGAATCTTTACTGCGCCAGAAAAAAATATCACCGTAGAATGCATAAGGTTCACTGAAAATGCATTATTTTAACCTCTTCAAGAAAAAAACTGTGGTCCTCTATTTTACCATAAAAAAACTGATTATAAAAACTTGCACGGTACCTCAGTCTATACAGTATGTTAACTGTCAGTTAAAATTTGTAAAATCTTTTCATCGCATGGATTTTTGAGGAAAGTAGACTTCTCAAGTTCAGTAAATGTTATATTATATATTTTTATATAGATTTTTTTTAAGCTTTTTGTTTACGACACCGTGCAAAGCTAACATTTTTTTTATTATATCTTTATTTTATTTTAGATGTATTCAGTCAACCCGTTTGTTTTGGGAGGGTTTGTGTCTGCTTATAATAAAATATGCAATGGTGAACGGTAATATAACGTGCGGTTAGTAAAACGATTATCGACACTAAAGCTGGGAAGAAAAATTGTCAGCAAAATTATCAACAAAAACAACTCCGAAATCGGACCCTTCAAATTGGTGAAATTTAGTCTAAATAATATTAACTCCTTACGACATACGGATAAATGGATAATATACGAAACACGTTTATACGTGCGCCGCCTTTCAATATATTTCTTGCTAAAAGGATTGCCGGTTAATTGCGTTTTTCTCATATAATAGGTAGTGTGCACACGCCTCTCTGGATAATGATGTATGACTCGATGTTGTACAAAGTAATAAGAGATAAGAAAACGTCGCGCGAAGCAAGAACAAATTGCTCAAATGCTATGTAATCTGTAATCTCTTATCTAGCAAAGAATGCTGGGTAATCTTATCAAAGATAGACACTTGAAGCAACAAAGATTGAAATATACTGGCAAAAATATGAGCAACAATGAAGGGTTAAGGAAAATATGAAACGTATACACGCATTTAGAAAGAGTCAGCAGAAATCCTATTGAGGAAAGACGCCTTGGCGAAGTCAATTATCATTAGATATACTTAGGGTAAGCAAAGCAGAAAGAAATAGGTTTATAGAAATAGAAAAAATTAAAAAAAGAATCTAGTACTCATTTTGTGTGTAAAAATTCTAATCATCTAAAGGTCCAAATTGGCCCTCAAATTATAAAGATTTTAGCTGAACTTACTAACCCATGTACTATCACAAACCTTGGTACCTCGACTCATTTTTGATACCTATGGTTCAAAGTGAATTTTAATAAATAAAAAAGCTTTCATTTTGGCTTTAATTGAAGGTTAGATAATTAAATTTACTATTTTCAGTAAACAAAATACTCTGGTGCATTTCAACTAGAAATTATATTGATTAGAATTTAAAATTTTTGAATTTCATTTTAGTAGGCATTTTTCAAATTTTGATGGGTTTGTAAACAAAAGCTAATTCTTGGTTTTAAAAATCTTGCAAAAATAAAATATACATCTGTGACATGTTTGTGAAAGATTAGCAAATTTATAGTTAAAAAAATCTGATTTAAAACCAGTATGTTAAGAAAATTAACATTTTCAGCAATTAATTATTTTATTGAATTTTAGTTAGTTTAGCTTTTATGGCCTTGCTTTTGAAGATGCTCTCTGAAAAATAATTAAAATGCAAAACTTTCTTTTTCAAAATTTAATAGCAAAAAATGAAATTACATGACCGGTAACTCAGTTTATGAAATGTTGTGGTATTTAAGAATTTATATTTTTAATATCTATTTTTCGTATTATGCATATGACATGGTAAAGTTATCTTAAATTTTTATAGTACTTTATATTTTACGTATGATGATAAACTGCATCCGGTAGAAAGGCCTCTGATTGGGAGGTTGTGATGAACATGGGACCACCTCTTAATTGCTTTTGTTCCCAGGTCCACCCTGCCCTGGAGTGGTAGCACCGGTTAGGGTCCCAGCTATGGGCAAATATTTAACCCCCAAACTGAGTTCAAAACACTATGAAAGTATAAAATTATACTTTTATAGAAATATGTACACAAATAGAGACCTTTATAGAAAAAATAAACATTTTTGAAGAAAAATAATTATAGCCTTAATACGTTTTTGAAGGGAAAAATTATTACCAAAAATACATTTTTTAATACAAAACTAGAAGACATCTTCGGTTATCTAAAATAAAATAATTTTTTTTTTATCAAAATCTGATTAAATCACCTTCTCACTATAATTGAACATAAAAATACAACCCTAAAACCCTATCTTTTTTGGAATTAAATAACCCACAGAAGTTTATATGCCGTTAAACAAAGCTCAAACTCAAACTAGATGTGGCAAAAAGGCCTCTGAACGTGAGATTGGAGGTTTTGAGCAGCTTAGAGCTACCTCTTAATTGCTGTTGTTTCCAGATCTATCTTGATCGGGCTGGTAGCATCTGCTAAAGCCCTCACTATCGACAATTAACAAACTTCCAAACAACGACAAAACTCTATGACTGTATAAATATACATTTTTATAGTAAAAGAAAAAAACAGCAATGTATTTTTGTATTAACAAATATCAACGATTCTTATTTACAGTAAAATTATGGAAGATAACTATTTATAGTAAAATTACCAACAGTATTTATTCATAGCAAAATGACCAACAATACATATCTCTATAAAAACTATCAACAAAATATATATTTATAGAAAAATAACGAATAATTCATATTTATAGCAAAATGAACAGCAATACATATCTATCTAATCTAAACTTATTTATAAATGAAACATTGTCTGTGTGTGTGTCTGTGTGTGTGTGTGTGTGTGTGTCCGTTACCTATAGACTCCGAAACGGCTGAACCGATTTTCTTGAAAATTAACACAGTTGTAATATAAGCGTCTGCGAGTGTTCCTAGCTACGTTTTGTGTCGAGGTACCCCTGATAAATATCGAAAATCGATAATCGAAAAAATCGGGTTATAGAAGGAGTGGTCCAATTTTAATCAAATTTCATACACTCATAGACAAAGACATAAGAAACGATATTCAGAAGTTTCAAGGTTGCAGTTCTTACAATAGTGCAGAAAATTGATAATATATACATATATATATATATATATATATATATATATATATATATATATATATATATATATAAAATGTTTGTGTGTGTGTCTGTTTTGCCTGTATATCTGTATTTTTTTCAGCCCTTTTATTTAGGTTTTTGCTTCGGGTTTGGCCCTGAGTAGGTATAATTGTAGTTCTTAGTCTCAGGCATGATACTATTTACTCAGAAAACTTATTTAGCCTTCGAAATTCAGTTACGACGAAAAAAAACTTATTTGATATCGATACCAGGAAATCAAAATTTGACTTATATCCATTCATTTTTCCTTCAGTCTACTGTTTCGCTTTAACTGTAAACAATTTTTGCTTTTTAGTATTTCGTGCCAACGTCCTAAGAGTCTGAGCTCCAATACCATAGATTAGTTTTAAAGCTTTCATTACACCCGAGCAACGCCGGGCTATACTGCTAGTATATTTATAGAAAAATGACGAATAATTCATATTTATAGTAAAATGAACTGCAATATATATTTATATTAAAATGAACAATGAAATATTTTACCTGCAATTGAATCCATAAAATTTGGTTCAAAATGATTATTTTTGGCATTAAATAATCCCTAGAGGCTGATATATGGCGAAACAAGATCAAGCCAAATCGAAGCAAGATAGAAGATAAAGTTCAGCGGTTACACGCAGCAACAGAAGACCTGAGTTCATCTAATAGCAATTTATTTTCTCATTAAACTAATCACATCAAGAACTCCCGATCTCCTTAATGCGCATGTGTAGTTACTTTAACGTAAACATGAATTCATTCCGAAGAAATCCTAAATAACGAACAATTTGAACGCTTTCCTTTGATTTTCAAAATGTCTTTATAATTATTGTGATCGTTATCAATATTAATATTACTAAAAACATAGAATAAAAGATTATTATTATTATTAATTATGGGTTCATGAATGCAATAAAAAGCATTTATTAGTCCATATTTTAAAGAACAGGTCAGGAAAATTTTTGTTGAAAATACAAAAATACTATTTAAATGTCAATATCAAAGGCCTCTTGCTATAAGAGAAGCACTATATATCTAATCATTTTATCCTATTATAAATCTTACATTATTTAACAAGTGAAAAAAATGTTTTGAAAGATTTTTAAAAAAGTAGACAAACGTTTATGCGATGCCCACTCGCGCACGTCAGGATGTAGTTTTTAAAGACGGCTCCTTTTCAAAAACACACAAATTACGTTACAGTCAAATCATGAGGATAAAATAACAACATCGGGAAATAACAACATCGGAAAAATTATTTCCTGGAAAATAGCCAATGAAGTGGTTGAAAGCGCTTGGAAAATAAAAAAAATATAGAAAATTTTACATTCCTTATCTCCAGCAAAAAGAAAACATATAAGAATAGGGACAAAATTAAATAAAAAAATTAATCAAATCTCCCTTGTCTTCCGTTTTAACGAAACATGATTTAAAAGAAAGAATGCTACCCAAATGTACATTATATATATATATATATATATATATATATATAGATAGATAGATAGATAGATAGATATTAAACACGGATCAGAATCCGAGAGAATGATACTGTAAAATATAAAGACATGCGTTTATGAATCTAACTTGTTACCCTATTAAAACTTCATCAGAGAAGGAAATGTGGAAAACAAAATAATAATCCTCGTATTTTTATTTTTGTGCTGTTTGATTTTCATTGCTTAATCATGTTTGACGAGGATTTAACTTGTTAAACAAACGTTAATGTAATTTATTGCATTCCTAATTCAAGGAAAAACAAAGCATCTTTTCGAAGTTCCAAGAACGGATAAAAAACCTAATTGAAAAACTGTATACATTGCGTGTATATAAGTGTATAATAATTATTGTTTGTCTATATAGGATTCAGATGAGAATGCATACTCGTAAGAGAGAGAGAGAGAGGAGTGAGTTTGTGTGTATCTAGTAAACATTATGGTTGTTTTAGGCATGTATATTTACTAATGTTTTAACGTACACACCATTTGTTTTAGATAAACGTCCGTTAATTATTTTAAAATAGATTCAGTCGGTTAAGTGCCATACGTGATACACACTTAGGCGATCATGTCTCGAAAAAGACATGACTGACTGGGCAGAAGATTATCCCGCAGTAGTTTGCCATTGCTTTCTGTGGTAGACTGGTTGCCAGCCAAGGCTATAGAACCCAATCTGTCCTGTTATTTAATCCATAACTGGAGGGAAGATACGGATTAATACCTTTCCTAAGGGTATTTACGCATAAGTGAATGCAAGGAATTCAGTTGGAATTCGAACTCGGCTCCCCGATTCTTCATTCCGAGTCAAGATCCACTGCACCACAACGTCAGTGATGGTGAATATAGTGCTTTTGACGTGTGTTTATAGTTAGTCAAATTTTTATTAGTAATTCTTCGAAGTACTTTAACTTTAAAAAATACATATATATATATATATATATATATATATATATATATATATTAAAAAAGGATTAATTCAAAGATGTTGAATAGCAATTTCGATATGAAGATCCCCACGGGGGACGACACATCACCTCAGCAACAGAAAAAACCTTTCAGAAACTCTTTTTTTTTTTTTCTTTTTCTGTTGCTGAGGTGATGTGTCGTCCCCCGTGGGGATCTTCATATCGAAATGGCTATTCAACATCTTTGAATTAATCCTTTTTTAATATATATATTTGCTCTGTAATATTTTATTACATGGAGCTCTCTTCCTGTATTATTTTTTAATATTAAAATAAATTTTTAATATTAATTAGGATCGGGTTTTTTGGAATTTACCTTCCTGCTTTTTTCCCTTGGATTGAAGTATCTGAATTAAAATATATATATATATATATATATATATATATATATATATATATATATATTTGTTTTTAATTAGAGTGGTCTTTTGAAATCAAATGTATAGCTAGTTTCACTCCAGTGTATTCCAGTCGAGTTGAAATGGTTTTCCAAAGCAAATCTCTTTTATGTTCGTATATACTGGCTTTTAGACTTCGAGATGTCTCGCTGATATAAGTGTTTTACTTTCTATGTTATTTATTTGATAATTACCGCCAATTGAATGTCTGTTGGATTTATTTTTCCTTCGAAATATATATCCGATTGTTTTGGATGTAGTGGTAAATAGTATTAGAGATAAGTAACTTGTTATCACCCAAGGATATACAATCTAATCTGTCCTATTATTTAACCCATAACTGGAAGGAAGAGACGAATTAATACCTTTCCCAATGGTATTTGCGCAGTTGAATTCATTGCATTTAACTTACCCGCAAATACTCTTGGGAAAGGTATTAATCCGTCTCTTCCTTCCAGTTATGGGTTAAATAACAGGACAGATTGGATTCTAGATCCTTGAGTAGCAACCAATCTACCACAGAAAGCAATGGCAACCTACAACGGGATAATCTTCTGCCCAGTCAGTCATGTGTCTTTCGAGACATGGTCGTCCAAGCGTGTATCACGTATGACACTTAACTGATTGAATTTGTTTATAAATTTTGTAGAAAGTGTTTTAATATCTAGGATTATCAAATTTTGAATTACTGATGTTAGAAGTCATATCAGTTTATTAAAAAAAAACTAACACTTTTTAATATTAACAATATTATAATAGTGACAAAACAAGATTCATAAATCTACCATCCAACACGCACTTTCTAGAAGAGAAACGTAACGAGAGGAGGTCGATTCTAGAGCTAGCATGAAGTCACATGTCATTGTGCCCGAGGTTTTCAGTGTACCGTCGTTGAAACTACTATCGTGACAGATTATGTGTCCTCTTCCAAAAACTATATACGTTTGACCGCTAAGCTTAGATGCAGACAAATAACAGATTGACACAGTGGATGTTAAACTAACAGGCGTCTACTACAGGGATTGTCTAGCTACTCGGAAAAGGAGAAGCCAGACATTATGTATTTACAACGCATGGCAGATTAAGAATTGCTGTACAAAATGAAGAAATATGAGAAATGTCGTGGAAGCTATTACCATTGAGAAATCAGTTTTGTGCTGCCAGTGACTTGTGTAATATATGGCGAGCGTTAAATGTATAAGGCTGATTTCGTTCGAATATTTCGTTGTGCTTATTGAAGCAATCTAAAAACAAATCTATTTGAGTAGAAAACGTCAAATATCTTCTTGCTTGTGAAAAGGTTAATGGACCTATTTGTGAAAACCTGTCTCTGTGCTTTTGCTCGTAAGAGAATTGCATTTATAGTTAGTCGATGTGTTTCACCCTTACAACACAATCATTTACAGGTTGAGTCAAAATTATCAAGATTTTTGTTAATTGACATCCTTCGTCAACAAAGAAAAACGGTTTTATTATTACTAGATGTATTCAACTTACTGGAGAAAATATCTCAATATTTTAATATAGCATCTCAATTATAATAAAGACCATCATATATATATATGTGTGTGTGTGTGTGTGTGTGTGTGTGTGTGGGTGGGTGTGCCCCTCCTGTCTCGCACATAGAGAGAGAGAAGAGAGAGAGACAAGAGCCGAGGCAGCGTCGGCTCAATTCATAAGAGAGACAATAGAGAAGCTTAGTTCATTCTCTTTACTACCAGTTATTAAACTTTATCACCAGTTATGAAAGCTTTTGCCGCGTATTTTCTCTTTAACAGCGTCTGATTATTTTATTTTTTGCAATAAATATATCGTCCAGCAGTAAAGTAGATGCATATATATATATATATATATATATAGTCATCCGCAGACATATCTGTTTCGCTGTATCACAGCTCATCAGTACCGTTAGACATTCGATTGCTTTTTACCCAGGATTGAAACCCGACCGTCAGTCGGCGATTCTACCTCTGAGCTATATATGTGCGTTAGACAGCACAAGTTAATAGATTTGGAAATATGCAGGAAATATAGGTGGAAATATTTTGTCTTCGATACCAAATAACATCTACAGATTTTTGCCGAAAATACTGAAGATGAGATATTTATTTTGATTGCAAAACAGGGTGAGTAAAATGTATAAAATATTCAAATAAAGAAAGGAACGAGTCAAGACTAGCAAATGCATTGTACATACAGTATTTACATTAATTGGACTATTGCCCCCATCTTCATTGCCATTTGTACAACGTTTCGACCGTTGTACACTCTGGCATTCTTTAGGTGCTAGAAATTTCGAATCAAACACTTTTCTACAATCACTGGGGTGTATGAACTTTATTCCTTGTGTAGTAGTGCATATTTTAGTAGTCATAAGTTTTTTCCTTCTAACCCTGTAAGGTACATGTCCACCACTACTGTAGCCTGGGATTTGAACTCACAAGTTTTTGGGTCAAGTCACAGGAACTAACCAACGTCTATATCCAATAGGCCATGTGTTTTAATGAATGGAGTTTATATACCCCAGTAATTGCAATAAAGGGTTCGGTGCCAAATTCCTAGCACCTGAAAAAGACTGGCGCGTTCAACGTCCGCAATATCGTACAAATGGCAACGAAGATGAGGACAATAGTCCAAATAATGTAAATACTGTAAGTATTACCTTATGTCAGAAATATACACAAATAGAATGATCTATTATTAAATGTCGTACAAATGGCAACAATGATGAAGACAATTGTCCGAATACTGTAAATACTACCTCATCTCAGTAATATAGACAAATATAATGATCTGTTATTAAACGTCGTACAAATGGCAACAAAGAATAGGACAATAGTCCGAATAATGTAACTACTGTACATACTACCTCATCTCAGAAATACAGACAAATAGAATGATCTATTATTAAACGCCGTACAAATGGCAACAAAGAAGAGGACAATAGTCCGAATAATATCAATACTGCAAATACTACCTCATCTCAGATGGCAACAAAGACAATAGTCCGAATAATGTAAATACTGTAAATACTACTCTCATCTCAGAAATATAGACAATTATTGTACATACTTTCATTTGGGTTTGTACAAAACCACTATGTTTTTTTCCAATATCCCGATGGATTCACAGTAGGAAGTCCATTTTCTAGTTAATAATAGCAAGAAAAACTGAAAGATAATATTAAAAAAGCTTCAGTAAAATGGGAATCCTTGTCATTTATGACTTTTTATCCTCGTTGGTCATTTAAGTTTCATGCGTGATACACACTTGGCCGATATTATCTGATTGGGCAGAAGATTTTTCCCAGTTATAGCCCTTCCGGCATCATCCCGTGTATATAGTTCTTTTCTTTTTTCTCTACCTTCTTTAACTGTCTTCACACCTGTATTCCCATCCTTCTATTTCCCTTTCTCTGACACCACCTGTAGCTGGTTCTTCTTTCTCTTCACTCTCCTCCTCCCTAAACTTTTACTCTTATGTAGCCCCTTACGCATCAGTGGCGGTACCACCTTGCTTGGGGTGAAACGATTAGAAAGCATCAACTGCATCACAACGCACATCTTCGGATTTAACAAATAATAATTTGCATTTAAACCACTAATTTATAATATTTTTAAACGCTGTGAGGCTCAAATCTTTTGTTTTATTTTATCTCACTAAAAACTTACTAACAAATGCCTTTGTTTTTCTTCCAACCTAAACTGGTGCATGAATAATTTGTTCATTTTCTTTTTACTCGTCGGAAAATAAGAATAAACGAAAACTTAACTACGATTTACAATGTAGAAGAAAGAACATGTTTTCATAAAATATTCAGAGGGGAAATCTGATTCGCCGAAAAGGGTGGATTTGATTGAACAGCATTGCCTTAATAATGAATGCTTGTAATTTTCAAATTTCAATTTGAGTGAAAGTAGAAAAAAACATTAATGAAAAAAAATGTTTCTGCTGAAAGAAAAAATTCTAAAAAATTTCAAAAAAAAAAAATAAAATAATGCTGTCCTGCATTTTTTCCACGACCTTGGATTTTATTTCCTTTCTTTGATACGATCTCTGTTTCTCTCTCTTGCACTTTCAGAACAACAATTGCGAAGTTGTTCCCGTTCGCAATTCACAAGTCTTGGCTTATACATGTTTTGAGATAGAAAACTATGATTAAATAATAATATACTTTAATTCTGATTGTTCATTATCACGTACGTTACACTCTGCCATTACATCAGATAAACAATGGACCATTCCTGTATGTTTGCGAATAAGGACAAAAGAAAAGATACATAAAAGGCGCTATTTGAGTTTAGAGAAAGGAATGAAAAAGAAAGAAAGAAAGAAAAGACAGAGGGGCAATACACTGATACCATTGTATCAGAAAAACAATGAACCATTCCTTTATGATTGCGAATATGGACAAAAGATAAGATGCATAAATAAGGCTGTTTCATTTTCACAAAATTTAAGGAAAGGGATGGTCTATTCCTCTCTATGATAACGGCGATTAAAAAAATAAAAAAAACGTTAAAAGCACATATTCATTTTCTGGAAATGAATGGAAAAGATAGATTGATTGATAGATAGATAGATAGATAGATAGATAGATAGATAGATAGATAGATAGATAGATAGATAGAAAAGAAAGCACTGAGATAGAAATATAGTTAGATATGGACAAACTGAGATAGATAGATAGATAGATAGATAGATAGATAGATAGATAGATAGATAGATAGATAAGAAAGCACTGAGATAGAAAGATAGCTAGATATGGGCAAACTGAGATAGATAGATAGATAGATAGATAGATAGATAGATAGATAGATAGATAGATAGATGGTGCAAACGATAAATTGGCAGTAATTTCAAACCGTAATTGAGGTTTTTTAAAGCGGCATTATCGATCTGAAATGTTAGTTGCTGTACTCTTTAGAGTCTGAAGTCCAGATTAGCCACCTGAAAATACTACCAAAATGAGTGCCAGTGTAGAATTTAGCCATAGAATGAATTCTTCCGCGCCAGGCATAAGACGTCTGACATTATCAGAGATACTGTCTATGCCCCTAGGACTGTTGTAGCAAACTTAAGAGAAGGTAAAGACATGCAAAGGAAAGCTCACAGTCCGAGAAGTGACAAATCAGCACCAGAAGCTTTCTCAGTGGCTTGAAACGATCCATTGCAGCAAATCCATCACAGTCAATGACTGGCCTGGTGAAAAAGCAGAATGTGACCAAAAATGACCATTTCTAATGCAGTACGGAAAGATCTTGGGATGAAGTCATATTGCAGACGACGTCGTAACATTCCTACAGCAAAATCTAAGACCATTCGTAAAGAGAGAAGCCCCTTGCTACTCAACCACCTGAAACACCATGGTGGTACCGTTCGCATTTTTGTGGACGAGAAAAAGTTCGTAGACGAAGTCGCCAACCGCAGAAACTCGAGAGTTATCGCCATTGACCCTTCTTGTGTTCCTCCAGTCATGCAGAGTAAACACCCTGCCTCTGTTTGGACCTGTTCCCAGTGATGGGAAAGTCATGCCCCATCACTTCATTGAAGTGGGCCTGAAGATCAATACGGCGGAATATCTGAAGATACTGGAGGAAGTTGTGCCCTCAAATATCTGGCCCTCTAGTTCTCCAGATTTGAACCCCTGCGACTATTATGGGGCGATGTTGAGAAAGTCTCTAATGCTCGCCCCCATAACAGTGTGGCCCCACTGAAGTCTTCCATAAGATATGTTATCCGTTGCCTTCCCCTGTCTCTCTTTCCTTCTATTTGGCCAGTCAGTATCAGGTTCTCCAGGCTCTCCTCCCTCATTGCATGTCCTAGGAATTTCAGTTGTCTCTTCCTGATACTCAGTATCAATTTCCTTTTTGTTGCCATTCTTTCCAACACCTCATGCTATTACCTCAGTAAAATAATGAACCATAGTTTTGATAGCGAGTATAGAAGAAACAATAAAATATAAGAATAACGCTATTTGATTTCTAGAAATAAATAATTAAAGATAGGAAAAATAAAGAGGGAAAATGTTGAGGAGGGTAACGTTTTTATGCAATTACATCGATAAATAATTGGCTATTGATGTCTGATTGCAAAGAGTATGTCATTTAACTGGGTAGAGTTCGAAGTTTCGGGAAGTTGCCATTATGATGTTCTCTCGCATCAGGTCTTTTTTTTCCTCTGCTGATTGAAAACTAAGCTCCAACAAATGATGACCTAATTTTAATGCAACGTGAATTGCCATGTTTTATCTCATTAAATCCCATTTATCTTTTATCTTTCCATTGAAACTCTCCGTACGCAGTCTTTTCTCTCATTGTCATCCATTGTGCCCTAGTGGTCGTTCCGTCTTGCTTAGGGTGAAATGATTAAAAAAAAACACAAAAAAGATTAAAAATACAGATTTTATATATCTTTTCTTTAATCTATAATCGCAATAGAAAAGGATGTCCCATTATTAAACATCTATATATATATATATATATATATATATATATATATATATATATATATATATTACAACAAAATGAGCCAGACGAACCTACTTAGGTTTCTTCTAAACGGATCGTCATGGGAAGCTGTCGTGTCGGGTGTTTTTTCTTTTTTCTTTCGGCTTCGGGCTGATTTCTGTCCGAACACTTTTGACAGACTTTCATGTCTTAAGCTCTTTCTTTTTCTTTTTTTAACCCATTTTTCCTTCGTTAGAAAGTTTTCTAGGAAGGTTTTCGAGACGAGTATAAACTATGCATAATTACGTTTATATATATGTGTGTGTGTGTGTGTGTATATATATATATATATATATATATATATATATATATATATATATAGCAAATAACTAACCTAGAGAGCCAACGAACCTACCAAGGTTTCGCCAAATTGTATCTTCTAAAACAAAAAGCGTTTGAGCGATTTTTGTTTTAGGTTACTCGTCTCGGTTTTTATTCTTTGGGCTGCTTTCTTTGACTGATGTTCAAGTGCTTAGCTCGTTCTTTTTTATTACCATTTTATCCTTCCGCGTATGTGTTCGGAAGTTTTTTCGAAATGAATATAACGACAAGTTTTATATATATATATATATGACAAGATTAAAACCCACTAATCAAGCATTTACTTAAAGAGTGCTCGACACAGAGTAGAGTTAATTGTAATTATGTTACTACAATGGTTTATAAAAGCATAATATTACTACACAAAATTTTTTCATGTTTCAGAACAATGAAGTTCTTCAGGGGATGTGTAAAAATAAATAGTCAAAATGATTTATTTTTAAAATACAAGATTAATTAATGGTTACTTAGAAACTTAGGGAGGGGTAGTTGGATAAAATGCTTTAGGTGTGTCAATATTGTTCAATTATAAATGAGAATTATAACATTTAATAATGATGGTACCGAACGTTATATTTGAAAAAGAAAATTAAAAATTATCACTTCCCCTTTATTTTGGGGAAATTAAAGTATGTGAGATTTTTTAATTTTCTTTTTCAAAAATAACATTTATTAACACCATTATGACCTACCAGATGAGACATTGTTTTTTAGATATCGAAAAAAAATGTACACTTTTGGAGTAAGTTATAATTTGTATATGTTCTAAACTATAACTTATACTATATATATATATATATATGTGTGTGTGTGTGTGTGTGTGTATCAGTGAAAATATAATTATATATGCATATTCATGTATATCTATCCATCTCTGTCTCTATCTCTGACTGCTCATATCTATCTATCTATCTAGCTAGCTAGCTAGCTAGCTAAGATTGTTCTCATTTATCTATCTATCTATCTAGCTAGCTAGCTATCTAGCTATCGAAGATTGTTCTTATCTATCTATCTATATATCCAAGGTTGTTTTTATCTATCTATCTATCTATCTATCTATCTATCTATCTATCTATCTATCTATCTATCTAAAATTGTTCTCATCTATCTATCTATCTATCTATCTATCTATCTATCTATCTATCTATTTATCTATCTCATTTTCTTTCGAAATAATGCATATTTTCTCCATTTTCCAAATTAAAAAAATTATTATTTTCATAAAAAGGTCGTCCAATAGTTGGAATTGAAACGTTCAATTCGACAGTCGAGCGCTGCGCCCCTTAGTTTTCTTTCTTATGAAGTTTCCATATTCATACCTGATTAAAATTATTATAGCTGCATATCAATGTCCCTCCTGCTGGGAAAGTGCATGAAAACCATTTATGTATATTCAATATGTACTTGTTTCATTTGATGCGAAAAAATACATCTTCTTTTTAAACCAAAATTCGTGGGAATGCTGAATAAAGAATCTCTACTTATAGAAGTTAACTTAATTGCTTTTTTTATTTCACTTTCAGACACGACTATGTACCATGGAGAAACGAACACGTTTTAAGGGTAAGTTATGTTTTTTTATCTTTATTTGCCTTTTTTTTTTAGTTAAAATTTTATGATCTTGAAAAATTTTTCATCGTTTCTTGCAATGACGTTGCGGAGTATATGTGTTTCTAAAAAATAGTAAAGAAAAAACATAGAGAAGAGAAGAAAAAAAGCATACCATTTAAAGTTTTATCAGTTCCATAAAAAAATTCTTTTTTTGAAAATTAACTAAAAAGAAAGAAAAGAAATTCCCAATTCCATTCGAGATATTTTTAAAAAACTTTTTTCTTACACGTTTTCCGTTTAGCCAGAGTCTTCAAAGATACTTGTACATTTCATAGGAATTTTTTAACTTCTCTTTTCCCAACAAGAGAAAGTGTTCAACCATTCTGATTTCTTTGAATGAGCTTTGGATAAAAACCGAAAACGTTAAGAAATATTCTTAAAGATCACATTCGAATGAGTAGCTAAAATTGAGATTTCTGACTGTGAGGATTATTTAATTTTAATATTCTCTCGTTTAAGAAAAATCATAAATGAAAAACGGTAAGCAATTGAAAGAACCATAGTGCATATTTTTATATGCCCTGTCTTTTCTCAATATGGCTCTTCCAACAACAGTTCTGCCACAAAAAATTGGGCTTGGTTCTACAGAAGGATGCTGAGGATACTATGAACCGAGAACGTGAGCAACGAAAATGTGTTGGATAAAATGAAAGCGAAAAGGAAACTTAACACGAGAAAGATATGGCTGAGGTTTCTAGGAAAACGTAATGAGTATGAATGGATTGGGGAATCAAATACTCACGGGACGGATAGAAGGATAGAGAGACCCGGTAAAGCAATACAATACATATTTGACGGGCTTGAGTCAGTGGATGATGGAACAGATTTGAAAAGTGTTGTAAGCGACAAGAGATTCGGCAAGTAGAGGTCCATGATCGCCTACATCCATGATCGCCTACGGCACATACTGAAGAAAGAAGAAGATACTAAGATACTAATCTCTAATTTAAATTGCCTTCATTAAATTTATGAGTATGTACGTTGTGATGCAGTGGATATCGGCTCGGAACGAGAAACCTGAGAGCCAAGTTCGAATTTCAGTTAAATTCGTTGCATTCACTTACGCGCAAATACCCTTGGAAAGTTATGAAACCGTCGCTTCTCCCTACAGTTATGGGTTACCTAGCAGGACAGATTGGGTTCTGTGGCCTTGGTTGGCAACCAGTCTACCGCAGAAAGTAATGTCAACCTACAGCGGGAGAATATTCTACTCATTCAGTCATGTCGTGCTCAAGCTTGTATCATGTATGGCACTTAACTGACGATATCTTATGAGAACTAAAATACCCAAGCCTTTTTTTCTCAATATGTTTTACAAATAAATTCCATCTATCCTTAAGTAGAAGAGGTGTAAAGAAAGAATGTGTCTTCTCACCGGGTTTATTTAACGTGAGTCGTTTCTGAGAGAATTAGAAGTGCTACCTAGAATCATTATTAGCGGCGACAATCTTAACAATTTAAGAAATTCAGATGACTCAATGTTCATCGAAGACACAAAAAGAATTTTACAAAAAGACAGAAAGTAGCGAAGGATAGCGAGAAGTTACTAAGTTCAGATGACTCAATGTTGATAGTAGACACAAAAAGAATATTACAAAAAGACAGAAGGTAGCGATGGATAGCGAGAAGAAGGGACTAAATTCAGAATTAGTCAATGTTGATAGTAGACACAAAAAGAATATTACAAAAGACAGAAAGTAGCGAAGGATAGCGAGAAGAATTGACTAAACCGTAACTGCAAGAAAACAAAATGAATTGATGTTAGCCAAAAATTCGCATTAAGTGCTAATTGCTAATCGGTGATATTAAAATCAAACAAGTATACATATCTAGATAGTGTTTTAATAGAAAAATTAAAATGTGAGACTGAACTCCGGAGACGAAATGGGATAATCAAAGGTCATTCCAGAACCTAAGCAATTCATTAAAAATAGCAGAAAGAAAATTCACTAAATGAAAGGAAAAGAGTGGTAAATATTTACGTGATATTTGTCCCCCTCTAGGGCAGTGAGTGCAGGACAGTCTCCTCGTAGATAAAAAAGAGATGCGAAACAACAGAAATGTGGTTCTACAGGAGGATGCTGAGCATACATTTTATCGATTTGTTTTGGGAAAAATTGAAACAAAAAGAAAACTTATACTTAGCATCAGAAAGAGTTGATATTTCTAGAGCAAATAATGAGGAATGAATTCTTGGAAACTCTGATAGACACATGATAGACTGAATGTGAGAAAGACAGGGTAAATAACGCATAATTTAGCTCAAGTATCAAAAAGACGAAACATGTTCTAGCAGAAAAAAAACAAAAAACAAAATTTAATTAGAGCGACAAAGGACAGGAATCTGTGGAAAGCTATGATCACCTACGTTCTGCGGACATACGGCACATAAAAGAAGAAGTAAATGTGTTCGTTTTATTTCCATTTTGATTTCAAAAAATCCTTATTAATCACATGTTGCGTTTTGGCATTCTCAATATTGTGTCGTTTGAGTTAAATCTCTGATGCCACTTCGTTCGAAGAGATTGTCTTGCATTTGTTTCCATATCAGTCAGTTAAGTGCCATACGTGATACACGCTTGGACGACCATATCTCGAAAGAGACATGATTGACTGGACAGAAGATTTTCCCGCAGTTAGTTGCCATTATTTTCTACGGGATATTTATTGCAAACCAAGGCTAGAGAAGCCAATCTGTCCTGCTACTTAACCCATAGCTAGAGAGAGAATTGGATTCATGCCTTTCCCAAGAGTATTTAGCCGTATGTGAATGCAACGAATTCAACTGGTATTTGAACTCGGTTCTTCGAATTTTCTTTTCGCCCCGAAATCCACTTTATATTACATTTCGGAACTCTGATGAAATAGACTTGGTTTTCGACAATAACGAAATCGGTACTAAAAATCAGTTAATTTATTTTTCTTCCGAATTTTCATGATTTGAAAATTAATTGAGATAAAAAGGAAGAGGATTTATATTTCGCCAAAATAGATAGTATTCATTTATGAATACTGTCTTCAAACCTCTAAAAAGAGCATTTCTTTAAAGTAACGTAATGAACTAACATCAAAATGAAATCAATATATTTTCTCTCCTAAATTACGAGATTTGTTTGATAAGTTCTCAAATCTTATAAAACCAGTTTTAGACCAGATAGAATAATGAAACGTGTATCAAAATGGAGTCAGTGTATATCTCTTTAGAATTACGTGGTTTGCATGATAAGGTCTCCAATCGTATAAATGAAGTTTTAGACCAGATAGAATAATGAAACTTTTATCAAAAGGAAGTCATTTTATTTCTCTTCAAAATTACGAGGTATGTTTGATAAATTCTGCAATCCTATAAAAATGTTTTAGACCAGATGGAATAATGAAAGCTGCATCAAAATGAAATCTACGTATATAACTTCAAAATTTTGATTAGGTTCATCAATCTTATAAAAAATCTGACTAAATAGAATAATGAAAATTCAATCAAAATGTAATTAATGTATATATTTTTGAACTTCGAGATTTGTTTGATAAAAAAGTTCTGCTATCCTATAAAAATATTTCAGACAAGTTAGAGTAATAAAGCTATATGAAAATGAAATCAATGTATATATCTTCAAAATTTTGAGGCTTGCTTAAGTTCTCCGATCATATAAAGAATGTTTTCGACCAGAAAGAATAGAATAATGAAAATAGAATAATGAAAGTTGTAGCGAAATGAAATCGATATATATATATATATATATATATATATATTCAAAACTAGTTGTATAACCCAGCGTTTCTCTGGGTTTTAGTGGTTATGTTTAAATGATTAGGTCGAGTGCTTACTTAAAAGGATCCAGTATAGGGTTGCCGTGAAGTTAAAAAAATGCTAAGCAAGTATTAGTTTTTACTGTATTAGTAAGACAGGATTTATGCATGGTCAATTTTGATAATAGACGGAATGATGCAAAATTAGAAGAACGGGGGCAGATGTTGAAGGAGTTTGTAATGTGATGCAATGACGTTGTGACACACAAGAAGTGAATGCATTGTTCTTGCAACTTTGGATGATTTGGCACATTGTAAAACATGTGAAATTGTTATGGCATATGATAAGTTAGAAGTTACAAAAAAGACCCAATTTTTGTTGGAATACAAATAAGAGTTTTCGAGAAATAAACGATCACAAAAAGCAATATTTTTCTAGCATCCTGTGTGTCAAATAAAATGTCTTTGCCGATATCAAGGCATCAGACCTTGATTTACTAGTGACTCGATTTTGGGTGAAGCATCTTTTCTTAAGTGCGAAAAAGACTACCCCAGGTTATGTTTGTCGTTTTTGGACGAACCCTGTACATTGATTCGAACCTTGATCTACAAGTTTTCCGATTTTGGTTGAATTCGCATAAGGCGTCTCAAAGGAGAAGAGATCGTAAATTCTTTACGTTTCGGTGATTTCTGTCGTACTCTGCAAATCGATTCGGAGCATTTTTGCGTATATCAAAAATCGCATGTCATGATTGACAAGTGATCCAATTTTGATTGAAATCGGACCAAGGGTTTTGAAGGAGTAGGGTTCGTTAGAATGAAGACACACACAAACACATCCATTTTATATATAGATTTCGAGTTTTTTTTATAAGTTCCACAATGTTAAAAACAATTTTGTTATCTTCTCTACAAACTGACTAGGATTGAGAAATAAGGAACGTCTCTAATTATCTAAAATCAAATAAGTTCTCTATAAAATGACTAGGGGTGCATGATAAATAAAAACACTAGTCATCTGAGGTGAATATGTTTCGAAGCAAAATGACTACGGCTGACAGATGAGTAACTTGTCCAATTATTTGAAGAATATTGATTTCTCTACAAAATGAGTATTGATGAGAGATAAGGAACGTCTCATATCATCTGAAGTGAATTCTTTCTCTAAAAGAGGATTAGAGTTGATTTATATAGAACATCTCCAATTATCTGAAGTATATTTCTTTCTCTTCAAAATAACCACGGTTAACTGATCAGAAATAAGCATAAATTGAAACCAATTTATTTCTTTTTATAATTATAAATTCATTATTTAACATTTTGGATTATGATTCTTTTCTAATCATACACTCACGTTTTTTATTCTGTCAATAAAACATCGTTCTTGGTTCATTTTTATCAATCTGGGCACAGCTATTTTATATTTGCACTCAGAATATTTGGATAATGAGAAGATTGTAAAAAATATGGATGGTTCGGAATGTTTTCAACATTTGTTATAAACAGATTTCTTACATTTTAGAATTTGCTGCTTCAAATCCACCTCATGTTTTCAAGAATCATATTTTACATAATGCCTTTTCAAAAGCCTTATTTGAAGAATAAGATTCTCTAAATATAGTTTTAATCCTTAATAATTACTTTTATGCGTTTATAAAAGAAATTTTTTTTCTGGTGCTTATTTGTCCCGGTGTTGAGTCGTCGCAGTGTTAACCTGAGTGGATGGTATTCAGTCGACGGTGTTGATTTCTCTATTCTCGTTATAACGACGTTTCTAAATTTTCTTTTTATAATTCAGGAAGCACTTTCAGAATAACTATAATTCTGAGGTGCTCTTTAAATTTTAGAATGGACAAATTAGTCATTGAATTTGGAAATGTGAAATTATGGGTTCACATTCTGAAAGATTTCATTAAATGGCTTTATGAAGAATCTATATTTTAGAGGAGGCCTATAACACAGAGATCCAAAGGCGAATTGGCATAGCGAAGCACGCATTTTAGAAGCTAAGTGTATTAAGAGACAGGGAAAAACAAAGAAGTGAGTACTGGTTTGCTATGGGATGTGAGTTCTTCAATATATCAGTGATTGCTGGAGATGAAAGAAAAACTTGAAGCAACTGAAATGTGGTTCTCAAGAATGGTGTTGTGGATATCATGGATCGAGCAATGAGCAATGATAAGGTTTTAGAAAGAATGGAAACGAAAAGGAAATTAATACTAAGCATCAGGATGAGACAGCTAAAGTTCCTGGGACATGAAATGAGGAAGGAGGACTTGACGAATCTGATACTAACAGGCCAGATTGAAGAAAAGAGAGACAGGAGAAAGAAGCGTGTAACATATACTTGACGGATCTGAGCAGGTGGATGGCAGAGCAGGAGATGTGTGCTGTAACAGAAGAAACCGTGCTAAGCGCCATCAGGGATGGGGAGACGAAAGGCCATGGTCGTCTACGTCCTAAAAGAACAAGGCAAATAGAAGAAGAACATAATTACTAATTTAAATCACTTGAGGAATGCAAAAGCTGAAATATTATCCATTTCTTATTAAATATTAAAGAATTTAGCATCCAGTTTGAAATGTTAAATGACTGAATAATTGGTTTAAAGGCAAAATAGAAACGAAAGCGATACTGTTTGTCAGAGAATTTGTTGTAAGCTGTGACATGCTGAAGCCCTTTAGCGTTAATAATAGCCTCGAACACTTTGCGAAATATCGGTAGGAGAACTTTTAAAGACAGTAACTACATAGGTGGACTTCCAGCATGCAGGACAGCAAGTAGAAGAAAGGATATCGTTGTAGAGTTTGGAGAAAACGGGGTAAAGTTCAGGACGCATTTATTTAGAACAATGACCAGGATTCCGTCATCTTCGCTAGCCTTATAGGGGTCAAGCTTGAAAATTTCGTTACAAATCAGAGTGGAGTTTATGAAACATCACAGTTACCCCTCAGTTCTAAGTTGGAAGTCGGAGTGGGTACACCATACGAGATATATGTGTCAAATGAGGAGTTATAAGAGAATTTGTGAGCACAGGTCAATTAAAAATTTTCATAGAATACAAATTTACACATGTCACAGAATATATATATATATATATATATATATATATATATATATATATTATTTATTCAGAATGTATAACATGGAGATGTTATAATATCACTACAAATGTAGCTATTTTGTTTCGACACTTCTAGTGTCTTGTCAAGTGATGTGCTTTATTTTAAATTGAATGGTTTTAAAAGGTTAAAAACAAGCAAAACCCCTTTAATCAAGGAGGCATTGTTGTATGTACAATGTGGACCAATCAGAGTAAAGTAACTTCTAATTTAGAGATTATGTGGGCAGACTACACTATTAGAAATTGGCGTTGGAAAATAATTTACTACAGAAGACAAGAAGTTATGGAGATCCAAAATCGATTTCGCTCTAAAGGGTCATATTGCAGAAGAAAAATAAATAGAAAAAAAATAAATACAAGTGTTTCCCAACCTTTTTTTTCTCTTGGGTGCACATATTGAATAAGTAAAACTTTGGAGGGCACTTTAAATTTTAAGAAGTAAAAATTTGTCATGAAATTCGAAAATATGAAATTTTGGATTAGCGTTCCAAAAGAAGATTAACTGTACGCCTTTCAGTTGAAAGGATTTATGAAGGAACTTCAATTTTTTTTAGAGAGGCCGATAATAACTTATTTAAATCCCTTGAGGAAAGAAAAGGATTATCCACTCCTTTAAGTTAGCATCCAGTTTAATATATCAAATGAAAACGATTTGATTTAGATATGGAAATCATGTGATTGGTATCTTTAGCTTTTTAAAAATTAAAACGTTCTTTTAATAGTAGTCCTCATATGCTATGTCTTGAAGAAGCTAAAATGGAAAGGATTATTCTTAAAGATTAACGAATTTAGTATCCAGTTTGAAATATCAAATGACAAAGACTATGTCACTTGTTTCTAGGTTATATATATATATATATATATATATATATATATATATATATATCCGAGTGAATAAGGAACGAAGAAAAATTTACAACGTCCAAAACATTAATTCAAAACAGTGCTCGATATATAATATAGAGGCATGAATATAAAACCCCTGAGAGACGATAAACCTTTATAGCATTAACAACACTCTTACGTCAAATTTTATCTATTACACACCATAAACTGTGATCTAATTTAAAGTTTTAGAGAAAAAAGTGATTTCCTAAATTCAAAATTAAGGTTAATATTTAAAATTAGATTAATTATAAAAACGGTTTTTAAATACAAATATTCTATAATTGTACAAATACACATTAAAGATAGGTCCAATCCCATCCCTCCCCACTCTTTAAACTTCCTTACCCCCCCCTAAAATAAACCCAAAAAATAAAGTCTAGCCATGCGGCCATAAAAACTATACCCATCTTCTAATGTTAAATTTGCCAACAAAATTCCCGACACTTTTATTAATCAACTGTATTCCCTACCCAACCCACTTTTTTCAAATTTCTAACGGACAATTTACAAGACATTTCCTTATCGCCAACCCCCACCAACATCCCACACACAACTCGCCAAATGTAAGAAAAGAGGCTTTCCATTTCTTTCCACACCACCTGATGAGACATTGTAATTTCCATGTCGAAACAAAATGTACACTTTGTAGTAATAAACAAGAAATTGTACATTTTCTAAAATATAATTTATAATATATATATATATATATATATATATATATATATATATAGATATGTGTGTGTGTGTGTGTGTGTGTTCTTCTGATACTTTAAGGCACATCTGACTAACTTTCAGGGTGCATTAATACACCCTAGTGTATCAAATAAAAAACGCAAGTTTTTCAAGACTGAATCGGTAGAATTTCACTCGGCGCTTTATCCTCGTCATTCAAGATCTCTATCATGGATCTTTGATATGTAAAATTTTTATAGGCGCTGTAATCACGACTAAACGATCAATTTTTGGGAAACATGTTTGCCTGGGTAGAAGATTTTCCCGCAGCATGTTGCTATTGCATTCTGCCTTAGACTGGTTGCAAACCAAGGCTATAGAATCCAATGTGTCCAGTTATTTAACCCATAGCTGAAGGGAGAAGGAAGGGATAAATACTTTCACCATGGGTTTTTGCGGGTATGTGAATTCAACGAATTTTACAGTTATTCGAACTTGGCTCTCCGATTTCTCGTTTCGAGCCGATATCAACTTCACCACGCCTCACATCCAAGCCAAAGCAGTACTCCTCCTAAATTCATAAATTCTAGATCCATATCAAAAGTGATATTTATTTCGTAATATGTAAAATAATGTAGCGGAAGGCTAAACGAGTAGATGGGGAACAGATGGTAATAATAAAAAATTAACTTCCCACAATCACTGACCCGAACAGATCACAATATTCCTTACTCCAAAACACCTTTTCTTACCATTTTTATTTTTTAGAAATATTTATAAAAAAAAAATACAAGCCTTCCGTCAACAAAACATTAAAATCCTATGACACACGCACACAGACACATTAAATTTAAACGCGATCAAAAAAAAAAAAAATTGCGAACCACTGCAAAAATAGCATTCCAAAAAAAACAAAAAGATCTAGATGACCCGTCGATTAGAAATGAATCAAAATCGCTGAAAACAACTTTGAGGTATAAAGGCGAAATCAAATTTGGCAAGTCACTTTAAAAATATTTTCTGGTCAACGAAAAGTGAGGAAGGAGATTTAAAGTGCGAGTGATGAAAAAAAACAAACAAACAAACAAGCACGTATATGAACCTTCTGACATGCTTCTCACTTATTTATATATACACAGTATCTTGGCAGTCAGCAAAACAAACGGATCACGATATGTGAAGTCACAAGCTTATTCACCTGAAGATAGCCAACTTTAGACTCGAAATACGTGTAGCGACACAAAAACCATTGTGGACACTTAATACATTTATACTAATTAAAAAAGCAAGTAATATTATTAGTAATAACAACATTTTAGACGTAACGTTCACAGCTTCTTTCATTTTTCCTTATATATATATATATATATATATATATATATATATATATATTACCCTACGTTTTATGCACGAGTCTGAGTTTCATGTATTGTTCAGCAATCATCGGTTAAACAGTTAATGATTGCTGAAAAATGAATGGAACTCACAGTTTTCTGTCAACAAAAGTCTTCTGTAAATCGTAGGATAATAAGTACAATTTTTTTTTTAATCATGTCACCCCAAGCAAGGCATTCCACTGCCACTATAGTGCAGGGGGTTACACAGGGCGATAGACAAGTTAGGATGTACATAGGGGGAGAGTTGGAGAGAATGGGAGGGTTAGTGTGTTAGGATGTGTCTATTGACCTTACATTTAAACTCCTGGAGGTTATAGCCGTCGGGGAAGAAAGCATGCGGAAGGGAATTCCACAGGCGGGTAGTGCGAGAAAAGAAGCTGTTGGAGTAGAAATGTATACTTATTTAACTCCTTCCATATATATATATATATATGTATATATAAATATAAAGTAGTATGCTTGGTAGTTTGTAAGGTTAATTCTAAAGAGGATCCGATGAGAACTCAATGTTAGAATTTAACAGAGTATTATAATGAAAATAATTCGGATGTCTTTTAAAATCTATTGGTAATAATTCATTTCGCGGAAAAATCGCTCCTCCAACCAAAATTCTTTACAAAATAAATGGGTTAGATCTATCCAGACTAAAAGCCTCATTGGTGACAGGCAGGGAAGAGGTAAAAAAAATATCGATGGGAGAGAGGATAAGGTATATAGTGTTAATCATTAAGTATGGCTGTCTTTCTGTCCCAGGCGTTAAGATGACCTTGGACTGAACTTTTAGTTGAACATTCTCAAATAGATGACAGCAAATTTAGGGGCTGTATTTTCACTAGAAGAATTGAATTGTTCGATTTTTATATTAATTCCAACAGTTATAATAATATCTTTATTTTGTAAATATTAATCATTTTGGTTATATGACAATAACATTATTATCAAGCATAAGAATGTTAAAAAAACTTAAATAAAAACGAGGGAGAATCGTTAATTATTATTATTATTAACGATATCAACAATAATACTTCATAAAAAATATTGATAACAATAATATTAACAATAACTAATTATTAAAAAAAATAAATATCAAGTCCTTAACGTGGTACTACATGCGCACGTTGGAGGGTTTTTTAAGAGTTGTTTAAGGGCTTATATTATATACATACTTTAGTTGCACACCTACTTTATATAACTACGTAAATAGTTACATGCACATACATACACATGTAGATTAAAAAAATTATATATATATATATATATATATATATATATATATATATATAGGAAAAACTACTAAAACGTTGTAAGTTTAAAAAGTATAGATTCCGTTTCAATAACCATAAACTTAGCATACGCCAGAACAACCAATATTCCCCCATAGCGCAACACTTTAATCAACCGGGACACACATTAGAAAACAGCAAATGTTTACTAATAGACTCCGATTTTAGTTCTACACACTCACGCAGAAAGAAAGAAAAATACTGGATTTTAAAATTAAATGCACACAGGCTAGGGTTAAATAGGGACTTAGGTGTTTTGAATCTTTATGAATATTTCAATAGCTAAACATTTTTTTAGATACACTTAAAAATTTTTTTTCTAAAACAAAATTTATAAGTATTATTAAAGATCGGTTTACATTTACAAATATTTTTAAAAAATCTGTCGCTTTCTGCGTCACGTCCTGTAAACAATCTCTCCACGTACGCTCTCGCGAAATACGTTTCTAATTTAAATTTTAAAATCATTTGTTTCTGATGAAAGGCCGACGACGGTCTGAAATATCAAATATAATAATAGAAATAAATAAATACTGTCAGAAAAATAAATTTTTAAACTTACAACTTTTTAGTAGTTTTTCCTATACATATTATTAAGTCAGTATACGTGGATCATCACTATGTTATATAAATTCAAAACTTTTTTTTATTAATATTCTTTCCTATATATATATATATATATATATATATATATATATATATATACGCTCTAACACCCTGATTGAGCACTCTGGAAGAATGGTAGACTTTGAAAAACAGTAGCTACTCTCTCATACACGCATCGCTCATTCACTAATGAATTAGAGCATTCTGGCTATTGGGCTTGTATAATGACAATATACATGCTAAAAAGACTGCCTTCTTCTACTGAACGCCCATAGCCCAGCGGTAGAATCGCCGACTGACGCCAATTCAGTCTGGTTTCAATCCTGGGTTGACGCAATCGGCGTCTAACCGTACTGATGAGCTGTGGTACAGCGAAACAGATCTGTCTACGGATATATATATATTTATTATGAATTGTATTTTAGAACATGTACATAACTTCTCTCTATATAAAAAAATACAATTTATAATAAATATTCACAGCTCTATATAGTATATTATATATCGAGCACTGTTTTAAATTAATGTTTTGGACGTGGAAAGAATTCTTCGTTCTATATTCACTCTGATATATATATATATATATATATATATATATATATATATATATATATATATGTCAGATTAAATAAATTTCACACATTTTGTTTGCTTATTTTTAATAAAATCCGTTCATAATCACGGATAATCTTTCGCGTATTTCAATCAAAAGATGTCAGAAATGAGCTGTAACGTTGACAGATGTTATTTTCATTCATTTTTTAAGGTACCCAGGTAATTTCAACGTCTTTCTGAGGTGATATTTAGGTGTGTGAGTTATGGTAAAAAATGTATCCGGAAAACTCTGTTGGTAGCCTTATGTAAACCGTTATATTTGAAGTAGGAAAGAAAGTTTTCTGATTACATTTCACGAAGACGGTATTTCCGCACGCGCGTATAAGTAGTGTTATATATATATATATAATTGCTAGTAATTCTCATACATATCCCCAAATTACGCCAATATTTTCATACTTCTATACATCCAGTGGATTTACGTATATAGGCCTACATATCGCATTCATGCATATGTATCAACAAACACAACTATAATTATATAAGTACACGTGCAACTTTTTTTTTATCTCTATGCATAAAGACAATGTACTTTTGTCTACCTTTAATTCCCAAATGAGGTGGTATATTTTCTTTTCATACGTCTTAATAATCCTTACTCATTTATATCCATATATACCGGCCTACCTCATTCGGATTTTATATATATATATATATATATATATCAAGTTTCTTTAGAAAACTTTGTTTTCATTCAAATACGCACTTGTACGTATCGATATATAAGTGATAGTGTTTTTATTTTCAATATGTCTCAAAACAGATGAAACATAAAATAACATAATTTCTGTGTCTTATTTTCAATATATTTATATCAAAGTGTATGTGGCTTTCTTCTAACATACGCCTGAAAGTTTTTCTTGTGTGTTGTATTTTATATGTGAAGACTTGCCCTCAAGTTCAACTTTGAAAGTTCTATTTCAACCTAACTTGCATAACCATACAATTCTACTTTCATTTTCACTTTCGCTTTCACTTACTGGCCTCCATTTTCTTCGTCTAAATAATTACGGCGACAAAAGCAGAGGCGTTGTTCAAATGCGTTTAAGCTATTCTCCATCTCTACTCATTGGAATTAAAGCGCTCGGCAGACGCACAGTCTCTGGGGACAAGCCATCTATTCCACTTGAGGATTAGTAAAAGCGATGACGTCGGGCGAAAATGTTCCAGACATTAGTCAGACGAACCGTTTCACTGCCCCACCCGCTGAATTCTTACTCGTCTTGTTGCTCGATTACTAAGAAAATTTCGATGTCTTACCAGCGCTAAGCTTCAGGACATTGCAATTGGATCTGCTAACGTACAACGGCTGCCGACGAGGGTCTCTCGTGAGGAGAATTTATCTTGATGTCATTTGATGTAGAAATATCTTTTAAAATTTACAGGTAGAAAGAAATGCCATAGATAAGTCATGTTTGCGATGAAAGTTATAAAGTTCACGGTTCAAGAGGTTATTTTGATATTAGTTAGATAAGTTAATTTTTAATAAGTTAATATAAGTTAGACTAATTCATAACCATCGCTATTACCGCCAAAACTTGTCAAGCCTTTTCATATGTGGCCTTCATCAGGTCTCTGATTGTTTACGTAAAACTTCAACTGCACCATTTATATAATTCTACGCTGTGTTTATTTGATACCATGTCCGTTCAGGACCAAAGCGATCCTGACGTTCAAAAGATTTGTCTTCATTTTCTGTAAATTGTTGCATATTATTCGGAAAGTTACTGAACTTATTTCGCATTGCCTTCTGAACGATTTGGTATTCAGAGTCTGGTTTGTCTTAGACCGGATTTTACCAAGTCTACATAGCCTAGTCTTCTTTACTATTAAAAAGATAGCTGGGAAATTCTTGGTGTAATCTGTTGAGATTTTTTTCAAAAATTTGAAGTCATATATCTGGAATCATACCAATATTTTTTTTTTATGTGTGTAAGATTTACATTGTTACGCCTTTCTTGATCTATTCACTATGTTTCTTCCGTTGTACGCACCAAACTTCTTCAGGTAATTGAAATTCGAACTGAACTCTTTATTTCATTCAATAAGTTAGATTGTTTTAATTCCCCAAGGACATATAGCCTTATTGTGGATAAAAGCGTCAGTTGAACTATTTCAGTGACATGATTCAAAGAGTTGAGAGTTCAATACCTGACGATGGTGAGTTGTGTTTTGTTTTTTTAATGTTTTTTTTATAATCATATCGCCCTAATCAAGGCATTTTATTGCCACTATTTTACAGGAGGTTACATAGGAGGAAAGTTATGAGAAAGAGTAAGAGGTTATAGAGGGTGTCAGGAAGTGGATAAGAGAACGATAAGAATACTGATGAAAGTGGAGTGGACGAAGAAAGGAGCATGAGAGAGAGGATGTAGGTTAGTGAGATAAGAGATGACTATTGATTTTACATTTAAATTCTTGGAGATTATAGTACATATAGATGAAGTCGGACCGGAAATACTAAATTCCGAAGTGGAAGCTGCATTGGCCAATATGAATAGAAACAAAGCAGCTGGAACGTTGAGGAAATATCAACCAACTTATGTATTATATTGTTTAAACGAAATCTCTAAATGATAATGAACATATCTATCTAAAACATTTTGTTGGGTGGTTGGGATCGTATAAATGCGTTTAGCCAGGCATGAAGAATTCTTCTAAATTGAAAGTAAATAATATGTAAAATACCTTTCTTGTTCCGATGACTTTTCCTGGGCCATATAATAGAATTTATCATCCGAATTAGGATGAATACAGCTTTGCAACAGATTTAAACCGGAAATAGGTGTAAAAACTGAACAGGTTGATTAAAACTGTTGGAAAAAGGAATGTGACATCTAGGCTCAAAATAATGTAGAGTAACACAAATGCAAAACTGTGTATCAGTCAGTTAAGTGCCACAGAATACACGCTTTGGACGATCATGTCTCGAAAGAGACATGATTGACTGGGCAGAAGATTATCCCGCAGTAGGTTGTCATTGCTTTCTGCGGTAGACGGTTTGCCAGCCAAGATTTCTGTTCTATTATTTAACTCATAGCTGAAGTGGGGAACAGATGTATTATATTAAGTAGTAATTAGTAGGGGATCAGTTTATTAGTTATAACAATATAAAACTGATCCCCCACTTTATGCCCAGTAGAGACCTTAATCATGTTTTCAACTATTATATTCAGTCAGTCAGTTAAGGGCTATACGTGATACACGCATTGTGCGATCATGTCTCGAAAGTGACAAGACTGACTAGGCAGAAGATTATCCCACAGTAGGTTGCCATTACTTTCTGAGGTAGACTAGTTGCCAGCCAAAGCTATAGAACACAATCTGTACTATTATTTAACTCATAGCTAGAGGGGGAAGAGATGTATTATATTATTAAGTAGTAATTGTGGGGATCAATTTATTACTTCAAAACAATATAAAACTGATCCCCCACTTTATGCTCAGTAAACGCCTTAACCTTGTTTCCAACTATTATATTGTTAGACAGTTAAGTGCCATACATGATACACGCTTTGGGCGATCATGTCTCGAAAAAGACATGGCTGACTGCGCAGAAGGTTATCCTGCAGTAGGTTGCCATTGCTTTCTGCGGTAAACTGGTTGCCAGCCAAAGCTATAGAACCCAATCTGTCCTATTATTTAACCCATACCTTTTCTTTGTGTGTAAGTGAGTGCAAGGAATTCAACTGGAATTCGAACTCGGCGCCTCAATTCCTCGTTCCGAGGCGATATCCACTGCACCACAACGCACATCCGCGAAAAGATGTAGGCCTGATGTTAAATATAAAATATGTACAGTTTTATAAATCATGCAAATAGGTTTAATAAACTAGGTGAATTGTCACCAATTGATATTTTTAATTTTTTTTGTTTTTGTTTTTGATTTGTTTCGACTGCACTGTGTAGCAGGGTCAGTTGAGTCCGTCTGTGAGGAAATGAGTATCAAAAATATATTCACTCCACCAGAAATTTGGAAATGGCATACTGTACTTCTTGTATTTCGCTCTGGAAGCTTCAAATAGGAATATTTCAGAGTGTTTGAGTGTCAATCTGAGACAGTGTAGACGATTCGGTTATTATGGCAGCCCTGAAAAGTTAACTTGATTGCTCTGATTATAAAATGACTGCCGAATGTGTTGGTGAAATCCAGACCATGATTGAAAACGATTCATTCACGTCAAACAGGTCCATGGCCTGGAAAGTAATAATGTCTTTGGTCAAGAGGTTGACTGATGGAAGACACTATGTCTAGTAACATGACTCTGCACCATACCTCACAAGAAGGGAAACCCAATCGTGACTGTCAGAAAATTTCTACGACGACATCCCTCCTTCGATCTGTCGACCTAACTCCCCAGATTTCAACATTCTTAATTATTATGTATGCGTCACAATTGAGAAAGCCACTAAAAAGCCTCTTTTTAATACCAGAAATGAACCTAAGGTAACGACTATGGAGCATTCACCAGCTTAAGCAAGGAGACCGTCCAGAAGAATCGCAAGAGATTCTGAAGTCGTCTAGATTTCGTCGTTAAAGACAATGTCGATTTTATTGAATAAATTTACTCTTTGGTATTTTGTGATATTTTTGTGTAATTTTGGTTAATATATCTGTTAAAATTTAGATTTAAATTTAAAATGCGTAATTTAGGTGACAATTTATCCTTGTACATCACAAAGAACAGGTGGGGGCTACTAGTAGGTAACCTTGACAAATTTACAAAGGATATTAGATTAATCAAGAACATATACTGGCATCAAAACGCATACATATGGATAGGAAATTAGTTCCATTCCCAGATATAGGCTAAATTGTAAGATTTTTATCTGGAAAAATGATTGATATTTTCAAATCGTTGTAAATGTAATATTCGCTAGCAAGAGAAACATAAATACTATTACAATTCAAAATAAGTTTCAATTTAAATGAACCACAACGTTTTTATAAGCATTAAAATTAAATCTGTCTCTCCGCAACTACTTTTTTTATGATCTCTGAATTGCCAGAAAATTTGGTTAATAGAAAAAGCGTTATTATAATGTAAGTTATTTTTTTTATAATCGTGTTGCCCCAAGCAAGGCATTTTACTGCCACTATTGTGTAGGGGGTTACATAGGAGGAAAGTTATGAGAAATAGTGACAGGTTATAGGGGATGTCAGGAAGTGGGTAAAAGAAGGATGAGAATACTGATGAAAGTGAAGTGGACGGAGAAAGGGTCATGAGAGAGAGGATGCAGGTTAGTGAGATAGGAGATGACTATTGACTTTACTTTTAAATTCTTGGAGATTATAGCTGTCGGGAAAGCAAGTAAACGGAAAGGAATTCCACAGGTGGGAATGGCAAGAAAAGAATGTAATGGAGTAGAATTTGCGTTTACATTTTATTGGTTTCACTGTAAAAGGGTGGGACCTAGTTGCTAATCTTGGGGCTCGAGTAATTTCGTATATAGTGGGCACCAGTGAGCTAATTTCATCGGAGCAGAAGCCATGAGAATATTTTGTAGAAGAGACACAGTGAAGCCACATTGCGCTGGTGAGAAGTGACTGTATTCGAGTTACCAAGTCGGGATCGATCACATTACAGATTCTCCGTTGTATTTTGTCAAGGACCCCTAGGTGGATAGCAGGAGCACCCGACCAGATACGGCAGCAGTATTCAATTCACAGGCTGATGGTAGATTTGGATATATGCGGGATTGTTTCAGACGGAAAAAACTTCCCGGCTCTGCGCAGAGAACCGACCTTCTTAGCAGCGGATTTAGCTATGAATTCTATGTAGTCATTCCACTTGAGGTTTGTTGTAAGAGTTAACCCGAGGAGGCGCAGTGTTTTACTTTCAGTGAGACTAGACTGATTCAGGCCAATGGGGGTAGGAGGAATTGTCTGTGGTGTTTGATAGATAGCAGCTTTGTTTTGGAAGCATTGAAATTCACGAGCCATTTCTTACCCCAGTCCACCATAGATTGGAGACCCTTTTTGAACTTGGCAGCAAGGTTTGCTTTTTCAGCCTCGAGACAAAGAATAACCCTTGACTTGAAGAGGTTAACATTGTCATGTAGAGGGTTACTGTTGAAATGGTTATGATGAATGAAGGTAGAATATGAATGCTAATAAGGGGGGGGGTGCGGGAATGATTGTCTGTGGTGGTTAATAGATAGCAGCTTCGTTTTGGAAGCATGGAAATTCACCAAATGTTGGAACTGCTCGGAAAGCTTGACTTACTTGGGAAGGATTTGGAAATAATTTGTACTGGCATCAAGCTTCTTGCATACGCATAAGAAATGTGTTGAGTAAATATACAAAAATATAAATGCCCTTAAGACTATCTTCACACAAATTTCTAAACTACACAGTTATTCGACCCTGAAAGAATTAAATGTCCTACCAGGATTCAATACTGGCGACCACATGCTTAACATCATAAGATATGCCGGATGTCACAGTGTTAATAGTAGACGCAGAAAGGAAACTACAGGAATTCCTACAGAAGTTAGTGGAGAATATAGAATTAAGCATCAGCTGCAAGAAAAGAGAATGCATGATTGTTAGCAAGAAGAACAGCCCAGTATGCAAATTACAAATTGACCTTCCCGCAATCAAAAAAGTACAGCAATTCAAATATACGTAAAATGTATTGAACACAAAACCAATATTATCCAACAATTATGTAAAACGCAAAGAGTAAAATTTTCACACCCGCAAAATTGGATCAAACGACTAAAAACATTATGGAAAAACCCAGAGCAAGGAAGTGCGAAAAGTAAGATTCTGGATCCTGATTGGATAGGAAATAGAAAGCTGATCTATGAACCCAGTAATTTTTTTTTCACATCTAGAAAATGGGTATGACGTTGGAGCCGGTCACATGACTAAAATCCACTACTTAACTACGTTCTTTGGCTGGTAAAGGAGTCAGAAGGGCGCAGAGATTAGAGAGGTCAAAGAACCATGAGACAGCTCCGTCGCAGATCCAACCAAGACAAAAGAGAAGAAGGACAGGAAAACAACAAAAAGATATCTTCATCTGCCTCATAAACACTTTTTAAATCTCTCGCCGGCCAGAAAAGGGAAAGGAACATTGACTATATTAGTTAAGTAGACTGATTAATCTTTTTACACACACGCATTCTGCTACTTTTTACTATTTCTATTTGACTATTTTCCGTCTTATCGGTTATTTCTCTCTCACACTCTCTTTTTTACCTTAAATTGACCGCCCCTTTTTTTTCTATCTACTTAGCAGCGGACACATAAAGAAACAGACATTACTCTACTATTCTGTTGAATTACAAACAGTAAAACGTAGACACTTTTTTGTTCAAACCATATTCGCTTGAATCATAAAGACATTTTTTCTATCAAACAAAATATAAAAATATATACAAATTGTTTATTCTGTATCTATGTTATTAAATATATTATTTTCTAATTTTATACAGACATTTCTTATTGCGTTGTCTTTTCTTGAAATGTGTATTGTATTTTTTGGACAGGATACACCGCATTAAATTCTCCCTTTTAATCCGGGTGTTCTGCATCCCACAGCTACTTCAACAGAGGAATAGAGCCTTGCAAAAGCTAATCAAGTATCAAGAAATACAAATATTTTGTTAGTAACAAAGAAAAGAGCCCTGAACTAAATAAATGTGAGATTGATCAGCAGAGATCTGGCTCTACCGAGTGACGCTGATAAAACATCGAGCTAATATATTATCAGCGATGAAGTTTTAGAGAATATGGAACCAAAAAGTACACTTGTATTTAATAACAGAGGTAAAAATTCTACCACGAAGCATTATTGTTAGACACAAGCTTACCAAGACGAGTTTTGAAAATGACATAGCGTTAATAGCAGACACAGAAACGCAGTCGATATCTAGAACTTTTTCAGGGCATTGTATAAATACCCTTATATTATTATGAAACAATTCTACTAAACCGAAAGTGAATAAAGTGTAACTATTTTATCGGGTTGCTGTATCGTTTTTTTTTCTTTAACTTTTTCACTTACCAATTTCATCAATTCTAATTCCGCATATTAGTTAAAACTTTCTTATGTTCGTATTCATTTAATATTATTCCTGAAAGCAAAAAGAACAAATATTAGCTTAGAAAGTTTAAAACCATCTCGAAAGATTTAATTATTGTCTTTCCTAAAATATCCCAGAAGCTAATGCAATAAAAACGAAATGTGAATAAATGGTGGTATGTGAAATTTCTAGCATCTACGTTCTGTAAGTGTACGATGCATGTGAAATAGCTAAAACCCAAAAATAACCTAGCCAACTTATTTACTCTGCTAATGTTTCAAACTCTTCACTTATAACGTGAGGTTATATAACGTCTGTATTGAAACGGCATTTCAATCTTTACGATAAATTTAGATGAAAATCTTGTGTAAAAAGCCGGCCACAAGTTTTGGGTAAACATATGCAAATCAGCTAAAGAGAACGACGGCATTTATCTTCGTTTGTCTTTAGGCTAGAATTAAAACGGGCATCTGCTATTGAAAATGGCTTTCGACTAGTTGCTAAATGGAGTAAGGAATATGTCATATATGAATAAAGTTTAACTGCTGACATTTGAGTTTGAACTCGGTAAGCCTGAGAACAAACATCGCCGACCTTATTTTAATGTACTTAGAGGAATCCAGCTGCTGGGATCACGTTACGTTGTAAAAATATGATATATATGAGTATATAATAAGCATTCGAATGATATAATGGTATGACAGAAGAAGTTATTTCTACTATATGTGAGTTTACAAAACCAAAGAAGATAGCAATATCGATTCACTGTGTCGGATATATATATATATATATATATATATAAATGAAGTACAGGTCGGGAAAAAGGGACTTTAACATGTTTCACTTTAACAAGGGTCCTGGGTATGACGGTAAACTGCACAACTGCACTCGGCAGCAAGGCCTCTGATTGGTAGGTTGTGAGCAGCGTGGACCAACTTTTAGTTGCTGTTGTTTCCAGGCCCGCCCTCTCCTGGAGTGGTAGCAACTGTTAGGGTCCCAGCTATGGGCAAATAGTTAACCCTCAAACTGTGGCCAAAACACTTTGAAAGTACAAAAATAGATTTCACAGAATTTTTGAAGGAAAAATATTACCAACAATATATTTTGAAAAAGAAAATATTACCAGCAATACATTTTTGAATACAAAACTAGAAGACATCTTCCGTTTCTAAATATAAAAAAAAATTCATCGAAATCTGACTAAATCAACCTTCTCACTATAACGGAACATTAAAAAACCTTAAAAGTTGTCTTTTTGGCATTAATTGACCCACAGAATTTAGTATGCCGTTAAACAAAACTCAAATTCAAACTTTAACAAGTTTCACTTCGCAACAAAGAAAATAGCATTGCATTATTAATTAAGTGAAAGTTGGACGATCTCATCAAGAATGAAGGAGATGCTTGAGGCAGTAGAATTGTGGTTTTACAGAAGGATGCTGAGGATACTATGCACTGAGCGCGTGAGCAACAATGAGGTGTTGGAGAGGATGAAAGAAAAATCACACTTAACATCAGAAAGAGATTTGGTTCCTGGGACGTGTGATGAGGAAGGATGGCCTGGAGAATTTAATACTCACAGGAAGATAGAGGGAAAGAGAGACAGGGGAAAGCAGCGTGAGACATACTTGATAGGCCTGAGCAAATAGATGATGAAGCGGGGTTTGGGAGAGATACCTAGAAGAAAAAATATTGAGAACGAAATGAGACAGAGCCAAGTGGATGGAAGTCCATCATAGCTTACGTCCTGAAGGAACATGGCATATGAAGAAGAAGTTATATCAATTTCCGCATAGAATAAGGTGGGACTTGATCAACAGAAATCTGCCTCTACAGAAGAGTGCTGAGAATATCATGGGGTGAACATATTATCAACGATAAAGTTTTAGAGAAAATGTAAATAAAAAACACTTGTATTTAACATGTGGCAACGTGAAGCTATGACGACCCTGTGTTTTACATTCCTTGTGTCTAATGCAATTCTAAAGGAAAGGTTCTCTATACTGGCTAAATTAAATCTTTTTTTGTCTGTGTTAGCCTTAAAAATATATAAATTACTAATGTTTAACCAATACAAGACCTGAGAGCAACTCAAGATAGAGGGTTACTATATGGAATTGTATTAGCGTAAAAAAAGGTCAATTTTATAGGAGTACAGAGTTAAATTTTAGAAGGAACCCGGAACTCCCTATTAGACATGGAACATAAGATCAACCTCTACTTCTATTCAAAAGATTGGGAAGGTATATATATATATATATATATATATATATATATATATATATATATATATACTAGTAGTAGTAGTATTAGTATATACTTACGTTATGTAAATAAGGTGGGAATCCATATCATCTCTCAGTTGCGTCTCTGTCCTTGGAGATGTAGTGCGGCTCAGTTGTAGCTCCGTAGGCTCATCTGAGAAAAATGAGTAGATGCCCGATCCCAGGGAACAGTGTCCCGCGGTTGCGCCACCCCATTGCACCAGAGGTGTAGACCAGGTGCTCGGCGGTTGAGGGGACTGGGGAATTTTTGTTCCTTCGCCCGTCTGTACGTGGTCGTGCTCTCAACCTTAAAAAAATATGTAGGAAAATATCTATACTAATCGTGTCAAAACAAAATAGCTATTTTTGTAGTGATGTTATAACATATATCTGTTATAAATTCTAAAAAAAAAAATTATTTGCTCTACTTTGTATTGAGCACTTTTTAAGAAGAGTGTTTGTTTGGATACGGAATTTTAATCAATCCATACCTACCTTATATATATATATAGAGAGAGAGAGAGAGAGCATCTTGTGGAAATATTACTTGTGTTAAAAGCATCGTTTGGCACAACAAAATCGGACAGTGTAACTTCTTAATTTTTAATCTCATCATCAACGGATATCTTCCAGCCAAATCAAATCTGTAAAAATGTCTAAACTCTGTCATTTCATCTTTTATGGCCACTCTAAAACCACTTGTCAAAAACTGAGTTCCGCCCACACAGCTAGTAAACAAACAATACTCTTCTCTTCATATTAACACGGATAAACTCTTGAAATGGCTACTGTCGACATCTCGCAAGAATAGCCTTCAGATTAGCATCCTGTCTAATGATATTATAAGTTACAGAAATGTTCTCTCGCATGCATACAATAATCATTTTATATCAGAAAGGCTTGTATCAATTCTGGCCACAGACAACCCTTTTAATCCAGAAATTCATTGCATTCCTATTGTAAAATTCTTAGCAGTGCATTTACATTATACGTAATGATTGCATTAATTCCAAACTACTAAAACTCTTTTCTTCTCCATTATCAGAGAATTTCCATAATCATTTAGAATTATTAGTAATGTATTTACATTACATATATAATAGACATATTCTATCACCTTGAATTATTTACTATTATTTACTACAAAATAATTGCATTAATTCCGGACTACTGAATATCTCTTTTATCCTGGTCTTTTTAAATATTTCTATTGTATCAATTAATTATCAATATATTTACATTATACATAAAATCGTTTTTTATTAGAAACGATTGCATAAATTCCGGTCTATTGGATATCTATTTATTCATGTATTTCCAGTACATTTCTGTAGTAAAATTATTATCAAGACACGCTCTTTGCGCATACAATAATCCTGTTCAGTTAGAAATATGTGCATTAATTCCGAACTAATTAAACCCATTTCTTCCGAGTTATCAGAGCATACCTACATTATCATTATCAATACATTTCTATTATACTAACCCTATTCTGTTAGTAATGACTGCATAGTTACCAGGATACTGAAACCCATTTATTCCGAGACTACTTTACAATAATAATTCTTTTTTATCAATATATTTCCAGTATACATATATTAGCCCCATAATATTTGTAATGCTGGCATTGACTCCGAACCGCTGAAAACCTTTTTTCTATATGAATTTTTAATGAATGCCTATCGTAAAATTATTATCCATATTTTTACATCATGCATCTAATAGACATATTCTACGACTAATGGCAATTATCAAATATTTAAAAATCTTTTCTACCAGATTTTTAAAGTTTGTGTAGTAAAATAACGAGCAGTCATTTACATTATACATTTAAAAGTTCTATTCCATTAGTAACAATTGCACCAATTCCAGACTACTGATAATCCCTTTCTTTTTCATTTACAAAATATTCATGTAGTAAAATTATTAGTAATGCATTTAGATTATATATATATATATATATATATATATATATATATGTGTGTGTGTGTGTGTGTGTGTGTGTGTGTGTATTATTCTTACGTCAGAACATGTGAAAAACTACTACATCAATGTACATTTTGTTTCGACATTTAAAGAACAATGTCTCGTGAGGTAATTAACAACGATGGAACTATCATTGTTAACTAACTGATAAGGCAGGAGGCTGTTTTTAATTAATGCTATGAATACATACATACATACCTATATATATATATATATATATATATATATATATATATATATATATTAGTCATCCATATACAAGCCTGTTTCGCTGTATCACAGCTCATCAGTGTGGCTAGACACATCCAGTCGCTTCTGGCCGGGATCGAAACTTGACCGATTTGGTGTCAGTCTGAGTCGCTATCCCTAAGCCATAAAACGCATGAATTCAGAGAGGGCAAATTATATATCAGTCAGTGATACACGCTTATGCGATCATGTCTCGTAAGAAACATGATTGACTGGACAGAAGTTTATCCCGCAGTAGGTTGCCATTGCTTTCTACGGTAGACTGATTACTAGACAAGGCTATAGAAGCCAATCTGCCCTTTTATTTAACTAATAGCTAGAGGGGAAAAAGATGTATTAGATTATTAAGTAGTAATTAGTAGGGGATAAGTTTATTACTTCGTAGCAATAGAAAACCAATCCCCCAATTTATGCCAAATAGAAGCCTTAATCATGTTTTCAATTATTATATTCAGTCAGTCAGTTAAGTGCCATACGTGATAAACGCTTTGAGCGATCATGTCTCGAAAGAGACATGACTGACTGGGCAGAAGATTATCCTGCAGCAGGTTATGACAGCTTTCTGCTGTAGATAGGTTGCCAGCTAAGGCTATAGAAGTATAGCCCGGCGTTGCTCAGGCGTAATGGAACCTTTAAAACTAATCCATGGTCCTGGAGCTCAGACTCAGCCTAAAGAATATTTGTGTGAAGTTTGGTGAGAATCGGATAAAAATTGTGCATTTGTATAAAGGACATACAGACAGAAAAACAGACACACACACACAAACATCTTGCCTTATATATATATATATATATATATATATATATATATATATTATCGATTGTCTGCACTATTGTAAGAACTGCAACCTTGAAACTTCTGAATATCGTTTCTTATGTCTTTGTCTATGAGTGTATCAAATTTGATTAAAATCGGACCACTCCTTCTATAACCCGATTATTTTTATTATCGATTTCGGTATTTATTGAGGGTACCTCAACACAAAACCAAGCTAAGAACACTCGCAGACGTTTATAGTACAACTGTGTAAATTTTCAAGAAGATCAGTTCAGCCGTTTCGGAGTCTATAGATAACGGACACACACACAGACACACACACACAGAAACAAAGTCCCATTTATAAATAAGTTTAAATATAAGAGGGCGTATTTCGAATGATTGGCGCAGTGTTAGTTTTTACTTTTCCTTGAGACAAAACTACGGTAAGCAATAGTTTTTCAAAATAGGGTAAGCATAGTTTTTTTCTGGCGTAGTTCTTTTCATGTCCCCACTCAGGAAGTGGAATATCATGGCCCTCCCAACTATCTATCTTTTGTCGCTCTTAGAGAGTGCTTTTCTTAATCCTTTTAATTCCCTGGTAGACTCCCGGCCATATCACGTTGAAAAGACCCTTTTCGTACAAACAACGTCTATTCTGGCCAGTATTTAGAAGGATTACCACTTGTGAATAAACAGGTGCTGTAAACATGGCTCTGTGGAGAACCGAGTTCCAATTTCAGTGGGGACTGTTATATTCCGTTACGCGCAAATACACTCTGAAAAATTATCCCCCTCGTCTTCCCCACCAGAAATGTGTTAATTATCAAAAGTCATATCAGTGAATCATTATTAACAGTAAAACAATTATTAAAAGTAAAAAAAAATATTTTCTGGTTTGAAAAAAGACACAAAAGATTCATAAACCTTAAAAACACATTAATAATTCAGTTTTATTTCCTGTTCTTCCATGTATTTACATAGGCTCGTTAGGTAGATTCCTGTCTGGTTCCATATGCCTACAGAGTTCATAATAATATATGTATTTATTCCATTTGTAAACGATTTATTACAAATGGAAAATAAAACAAGTTATTACAAATGTAAAATATTGAAAAGTTCTACAATATAATTGTATTGAAGACATTTTAACACAAATGTGCACTGGTCTAATCTTATTATGACCAGAAACTAAGTAATTAAACAATCAATTAATCAATCAATCAATCAATATATATATATATATACACAAACACACAGAACTTTGAACTTTTTGTTTATTTTTCCATGGTGTAATATACTGGTGTTGTCAAGAAGTATTTCCCTATATTACGAAGGTGGACAGATGTGTGTTTTTACATGTTGTGCAATAGAACTTGTATCCAGCAAAGGAAGTGTAAGAGATCTTGATAATGTTGAAGCCAAAATACGTACTTTATTTTGTTAGAGACAGCAGAGAGCGTCTACGCATCATTTTAAAGTCACTATCAGAACAGAATGCAGATTTTATCGTACTTACGATAAATGTGTCTTTGTAATTTATCGTTTATAAAGGGTTGAAAATACTTGGGTCATCTTCTTTGATGAATTTAATCATAACGTCAAGAAACTTATTAGACAATTAAAAGGATCCGTATAAAATAAGTACATACAATATGTTCATATTATTCAATGAAACATTCTAACTGCAAAAACATGCAGCTACCCAAATTTATTGACAAATTGTACAGATAAATGCTGGGGTTTCTTCATAACCAATAGACTTGTATTTTTGTCTTGATGTCAGGATCATCTGTTTCTCATTGGTGTGTTAACACCATTCTTAATTCGGGAACCGTTTAGCCTTATTACTATTGTTTGGCTAAATTTTATCTTGCATATACTGTTTGCTTAGTGTTATTGTTTGTTCAATTCTTATCTTTTTTTTTTTGTTATTGTTTATTAGAATCTTTGTCAGTTTTGTTTGTTGGATATTTCTACCAATTATATTTTGCCATGGACAATTACCCCCCAAAAGATCTTTAGAATATAGAATTGTTACTCTTTTTGTTTTGTTGTTGTTGTGAGGGGAGATCTAAAGTCTGATCTGATTAAAACAAGGTCTGACTACAGAACTTGGTCATGTAAATTAGATTCGAAAAAAATGAATCGGAAGAAGATGGTGAAGAAGAATAAAAAGAAAAAAAAAGGATGAGGACGGGAAGAAGGGGGAAGAGAAGAACAAAAAGAAGAAGATGGTAAAGAAAAAGATGGAAAATTAATTTTTACATTTTATCATCTATTTGCTGTGTATTTAAATTAAAAAATAATTTAGATCGTAAGAGTATTTTGACATATTAGTAATCTTTACTAGTAAATGTTCTAAATTAACCCACAGCTAAGGGAACAATAGATGGATTAATAGGAAAAACAGAGTAAAGAGAAAACACAAAAAACAAAGTTAAAGAAAGAAAAAAATAGGCAATAGAGCGAAAGAAACAAAAAAGAAAAAGAGAAAACAGAAATTTAAAAAACAAAAGAGAAGCGGGAAAGAAAAAGAAAGGAAAGAAAGAAAGAAAGAAAGAACAATAGAGGAAAGGAGCGAAAGAAAAAGAAAAAAAGAAAAGAAAAGACGGTAAAAACAGATGAAAAATGAAAAACAAAAAACAAAAGAAAAGTGAGAAAGTAAAAGAAAAGAAAGAAAGAAGAAAGAAAGGAAAAGAGAAAAATAGAGGAAAAGAGCGAAAGAAACAAAAAAGAATAAAGAGAAGAAAGAAAAAGAGAAGAAAGAAAAAGAGAAGAAAAATAAAAAACAAAAGTGAAGTGAGAAAGAAAAAGAAAAGAAAAGAAAGAAATAAAAATAGAGGAAAAGTGAGAAAGGAACAAAACGAAGAAAAAAGAGAAAGAAAAAAGAGAAAAAGAAAGAAAATAACGGAGGAAATTAGAAAAAGAAAAAAAGAGAGGAAACAAGAGAAAGAAAGAAAAATAAAAATGGGAAGAGAAAATAAGGAAAAAAGAGAAAGAAAAACTGAAAAAAGTGAAAGAAAAACAGATGAAAGGAGAAACAAGACAAAGGAAGTGCTAGGAAGAAACAAGAGGGGAAAAGAGAAAAAACTGATAAAAAGAAAGAAAGAAAAATTAGAGGAAAAGAGTAAGAACAAACAGAGAAAATGAGAAAAAGCAAAAACAGAAAATGAGAGAAAGAAAAAAAGAAGCCCACAGTTAAATGAGTGAATAAAACAATGGAAGAAAAAAAGAGAAAAATAAAACAAAGAAAAATGCAAAGAAGAAAAAGAAATAGAGGGAAGAGAAAAAGAAAGGGAGAAACAAAATAGAGGGAAAAGATAAAGAAAGAAAGAAGAAAAGAAAAGAAAATAGAGGGAAAAGATAAAGAAAGGAACGGAAAGAAAATAAAGAGAAAAGAAAAAGGAAAGAAGAAAAGAAAATAGAGGGAAAAGAAAAAGAAAGGAAAAAAGAAAATAGAGGGAACAGAAAAAGGAAGGAAAAAAAGAAAATAGAAGAAAAAGAAAAGGAAAGAAGAAAAGAAAATAGAGGGAAAAGAAGAAAAGAAAATAGAGGGAAAAGAAAAAGAAAAGAAGAAAAGATAAATAGAAGAAAAAGAAAAAGGAAAGAAGAAAAGGAAATAGAGGAAAAAGTAAAAGGAAGAAAGAAAAGAAAATAGAGGAAAAAGAAAAGAAGAAAAGAAAATAGAAGGAAAAGAAAAAGGAAGGAAGAAAAGAAAATAGAGGGAAAAGAAAAAGAAAAGAAGAAAAGATAAATAGAAGAAAAAGAAAAAGGAAAGAAGAAAAGGAAATAGAGGAAAAAATAAAAGGAAGAAAGAAAAGAAAATAGAGGAAAAAGAAAAGAAGAAAAGAAAATAGAAGGAAAAGAAAAAGGAAGGAAGAAAAGAAAATAGAGGAAAAAGAAAAAGGAAGAAAGAAAAGAAAATAGAGGAAAAAGAAAAAGAAAAGAAGAAAAGGAAATAGACGGAAAAGAAAAACGGAAGAAACGGAAAGAGAAATAAAGAGAGAACAAAAGAAAAAGGCGAAAGATTTACTGTTTACTCTAATCTCTGTCGTGCTTAGACTGGATTTACGGAATAATGCCTCGGATATAAGACTGCTGTCTGAATCACAAATAGTGGATTACATCTGACATACACAACTTAAATAACAGCCAATCGATATGCGATGACGCCAGCTACCTTTTATTGTCCCAGACATGTAATACGATAAAATTGATTTGTGTTACTGTGATTGCCTTTGTTGTGTGTTTCTCTGTATGTATGTACACGTGCCTCTGTGTGCGTGTGTGCGTGTGTTTGTATGTGTCTGCGTGTGTGTGTGTGTGTGTGTAAGCACATGCGCATTTTCTGGTTATTTATTATTATCAATTTCCCTGTTGCCCGTGTGAATGTGTGAGCGTGTGTTTGTAAGCCATAATTTAGGGGTCACATGGTATATTCCATCTCCGTCCTTCACCACGTTAGATTTATATATATTACTTATTCAGAAAACATGGGGATCTTCTCAGCCATATGTTACCGTTCACTTCTGTTCTTTCTTTTTTAAATCATTTCACTCTACGCAAGGCAATGAAGCCACTAGGACGCAAAATGTGACAAAACTTTAGAGAGTATGAGAGGAAAAAAAGAGAAAAATAATATTAATTTGAGAGAATAAAAAAACAAGAATTAAGAAAAGAAAAGGTAACGATCGAGATCGCCATTAGTTTTTTGATAATCAAAGTTGGCTGAAAAGAAAAGTCGAAAAAGAGTTCCACGAAAGAGAAGTGTTACAGAAGAAACTATTAGAGCAGAACTTACGAATACATTTGGCCAAATGTAAAAGGATGAGACCTAGCTGCCGGTTTAGTATTGCGCTCTTAGATTCATAATATCTAGGAACCATAAAGCAGTGGTTCCCAACTTTTTTGTCCCATTCCCCCTTTTCCAGTCACTTATTCACTTAATAAACTGATCCCCTACTAATTACTAATTATTAATATACATCTCTTCTCCTTCTAGCTATGAGTCAAATAACAGGACAGGTTGGGTTCTATAGCCTTGGCTGGCAACCAGCCTACCGCAGAAAGCAATAGCAGCCTTCTGCAGGATAATCTTCTGCTCTGTCAGTCATGACTCTTTCGAGATATGATCGACCAAAGCGTGTATCATGTATGGCGTTTAATTGACTAGTCTATATTACGATTCTATAATACTGTATAATTATTTTTCCTCGTCTGTTCTTTTTTGGATAACTTTAATGATTTCTTTCTTTCTTTTATTCTTTCTTTCTCTCTCATTTCTTTCATTTGTTCGTTTTTTTTATTCTTTCTTACTTACTTTTAGTTTTTCTTTCTGTTCTTTCTTTATTTATTTCTTTCTTTATTTCTTTCATTCTCCTTTCTTATTTCTTTTATTTTTCGTTCTTTCTCTCTTTCTTTCTTTCACTCTTTCTTTCTTTCATTCTTTCTTTTTTTTTCATTTCTTTTAATCGTTTGTTCTTTTTAGTTATTTCTTTCTTTGTTCTCTCTTTCATTTGTTCGTTCTTTTTTGTTTTTCTTTCTTTCGTCCTACTTTCTTTCATTCTTTCTGTCTTTGTTATTATTTCTTTTATTCTTTCTTTCTTTCATTCTTTCTGTCTTTGTTCTTTTTTCATTTATTCTTTCTTTTTTGTTCTTTATTTCATTCTTTCATTTGTTCTTTCTTTTATTTATTCGTTCATTCTTTGTTCTTTCTCTCTTTCTTTGTTCTTTCTGTCTTTGTATTTTCTTTCCTTCTTTATTGCTTTCTTTCTTTCTTCCTACCTTTTTTCTTTGTTCTTTTTCTTTCTATATTTTATTCAAATAACTTCATTTTTTGAGTCTCTGTCCCTTGTCCCTACTTTTTTTTGTTCCTGACTTTTTATCTTATGCATACATTTAATCTACTGGTATTTTTTATATAATTTTTGCTCATTCTTTCATTAATTGTTTATTCTCTCATTCTCATTCTTCTTTCTTTTTTCTTTCGTTCATTTTTCTTTCTTTCTTTACCCATATATTCTTCTTTTTTCATTCATCATGAAACTGGCCTTCTTTCTCTATTACATTTTTTGCTTTTGTTTTTTCCTTTTATTCACATATTTCTTTCACCTATCTTCTTCACATATTTCTTTCACCTATCTTCTTCACATATTTCTTTCACCTATCTTCTTCACATATTTCTTTCACCTATCTTCTTCACATATTTCTTTCACCTATCTTCTTCACATATTTCTTTCACCTATCTTCTTCACATATTTCTTTCACCTATCTTCTTCACATATTTCTTTCACCTATCTTCTTCACATATTTCTTTCACCTATCTTCTTCACATATTTCTTTCACCTATCTTCTTCACATATTTCTTTCACCTATCTTCTTCACATATTTCTTTCACCTATCTTCTTCACATATTTCTTTCACCTTATTTTTTTTATATAACTTCCCGTTTTCTTTCTTTGTCTTTATTCGTATAATCTTTTTTTTGTGTGTGGGATCTCCCCTTTTTTATGCTAATGGACTCGACTTGAGTATATATATATATATATATATATATATATATATATATATATAATGAGATATGAGAAAACCGTAAGTGATCCGTCAGGTTACCGTAAGATACCGAAGTTTCACAGAGAATACCGCGTCAGTTGTCCTAGTTGTTCTGAGCACTACTCAGCCAGAATAGTATTACACAGCACCCCTCAGTTTCTACGTGGACATACTAATTCCAGCAGGGCTTCACTTGTATATATATAAGGTTAGAAACAAATTAATAAAAAATTATCCAAATATTGGATAATTTTTGTCTTTATTTTCAACTGAAATTAAAGGCAAAATACGACGTTTAGAACGGCACATGATTAAACATAATAGACATTCGTTGTCTCTTATATCTAACAGTATATGTTTAGAAAATTATTTGCTGCCTCGATACACTATATATATATACAAGTCTTTGGAGTGAAGCCGTACTGGAATTAAAACATATATATACATTCCTATTAATCGTATTCCTGGATTACTAACCTGCGTTCCAGTTTGTATCTTTATGTTCAATATAACATTTTTTCTATCTCAAATATCTGTTTTGTTGTTTATTATTTTGTGCGGTTTCTCACCCGGAATCAACAACACTTTTTATATTTTTTTTCATTTATCGTCTATTCTTATTTTTTATTTCTTTTTCTCACATTTCATATTTCACATTCCTTTTCGTATAACTTCCACTCTTTCTTTCATTTATTCTTTCTTTTTTATTATTGATGTAATTTTCTTTTTTCATTATTCGAATTTCTGTCCAACTTTCATTTTGTTGTTCCTCTTATTTTATCCTATTCATATACACCTCCATCGTTCATTTTTAACTTTCCTCTTTATTTCTTGCACTTTTTTTACTTTGTCTGTTCATATCATTCTCTTATCATTCATCGTGCAACTGTTCTTTTCTCTTATTATTTTTTCCTCTTGTCATTGTATTTTTTATAACGTTAAATCTTCCACTCATTTTTCTTTCTTTCATTAGTTTTTTTCAGAGTTTTATCAGATATTGATCAGTGCTGATAAATTTGATATAGCATAAAGTGTTCATTTTTTTAAATAATTTAATTTGTTTTATTCTAGTTTGATCGATTTCTGCATATAATCAAGTTAAAATAAAGTTTTAATAATTTTTGATGCCATTATAATAATATCGTACCTCAGCACCATCAAAAATGAGGGCAAAATATTTATATCGATATGCCTTCTAAAATGACGGCAAAATATATATTGATCTACATAATGCTGAGTATCTCACATTAAAACATAAGAAAATAAACAAAGGCAAGAAACGTGAAGGAATTTATATATAGTCATCCGCAGACAAATGAGTTTTGCCGTATAACAGCTCATCCGTACGGTTAGACATCCGATTACTTTTTACTCAGGATTGAAACCTGAACGAATTATCGTCGGTCAGTGATTTTACCACTGAGCTAGGGGCGCCCGGTAGAAGGATGCAGACTTTTAGCTTGTCATATATCATGTATTTATACCACGTATTCATACGTATATATATACATATATATATATATATATATATATATATATATATATATATATATATATATATTATTATTATTATTATTATTATTATTATTATTATTATTATTATTATTATTATTATTATTGTCATAATAACAATTTATCGTAAATAATCAGGTAGATATAAATATATAATACTGTTTGATTAAAAAATAGAATATCTACTTAAATACGAGTATCGATAAAAAATAATGTTCAAACAATTCATTTCAAATTGTCGGTTGTTTATAACCAAGTTTAGCTAAAATTCGTTAATATCCATGGCATGTTTACATTTGTTGACATTACGATACATTTCAGATATGATTGTTTACGATAAATCGAAAATTGTGTTATATAGGCTTGATTGGAACCTCGTTTAGACGGGAGGCTATTTGTGGTCGAGCGGTCTAAAACGTTGCCAGATCAAATAGTACCTTTCCCTATGTAAATAGGAGTCGCAGGTTCGAATCCTGCCTACTGGTACACATTTTCATATATATATATGTGTGTGTGTGCAACGGCTACTACTTTTATCATAGTAGAGAGGATTAGAAATGCAGTGAAGACTAAAATCAATATATATATATACACTTACAACTCTCTTTAATATAATACAGAGGATATATAATATATAAATATTCTTCCCTGCTCGACGACATAATTATTGAAAGAAAAATTAATAAGGCACTGTTAAAAAGCAAATATGTGGCACGTACTGGTATTAAAGAGAAATAACTGAGTGGACACAGCCTCGCTATTATCTCTCTCTATGCATCATCGCGACAGGAGGGATATATCTCTCTCCCCACCCCCGTATAACCTTCCCTTTCTCTCCACCTATGTATCTGTCATCGCACCTGCTTTCTCAGCTTTCTATTGTTCCTTTCTAACTAGTTTGTACTCCTCACTCTTTTCTAATTAATCTTTTTACATTTATGTAGCCCCCTGCACATCTGTGGCTTTTCCGCCTTGCTCGGGGTGAAATGATTAAAAAAAAATATATACATATATATATATATATAGTCATCGGCAGACAGATCAGTTTCGATGCATCAGTACGGTTAGACAGCCGATTGCTTTTTGCCCAGGATTGAAACCCGACCGAATTGGCGTCCGTTGGCGATTCTACCTCTGGGCTACGGGCGCTCGGTAGAAGGAGGCAGACTTTTTAGGGTGTATATTATCATTATACACGCCCAATATATATATATATATATATATATATATATATATATATATATATATATATATATATATATATATATATATATATATATCGGTATTTATTATAGTAGAGAGGATTAGAAATACAGCATAAATGGCGATTTAGAAGATCTGATTTAAAAAATATTTTTCATTATGGTCATCCATAAATTACCTATTTCTGGCGGGAATATTTTTAAATATGATTCTGGATGCAAAAGTAGAATGGAACGTGTTGAGACAAAGGCTTAAAATAGATACTGCATTTTTAAGAAGCTAAAAAACAAAATTAATATTTCTTTTATCGACCTCTATCAATTTCGCAAATCGAAATGGTCGGAATTTATCCGCTATAAAAATATCCAAAATCTTTATTTAAGGACTTAAAATAATTTTTATTTTTTTACGAATTAGCTTAAGGCTATTATCATTCAAGTAAAAGCACAAATTAATTTCAAAGAAGAAATTTAAGCTATTCAAAATTTTTTTTCAGCTTTTGCTAGAAATTCTGTGTTGGTACCAAATTAGTCCAGTTAGCATTTTTTCCCAAACACATTATTCAGTAACTGAATTTCTTATCAGACCTTATTTTGACGTTACCATTCTGTTATATATAACGTCAAATAATATATATATATATATATATATATATATATATATATATATATATGAGTCAAGATGTTTGTGTGTGTGTCTGTCACTCTGTCTGTATGTATGTCTGTCTGTCTGTCCTTTATACAAATCCACAATTTTTATCTGATTCTCACCAAACTTCACACAAATATTTTTTAGGCTTCCGGTCAGGTCATGGGTTATTTATTTTTTCTGATTTTTTCTCTTTCAAAAATCGATATCCCGATATACAATCTGGCCTGATCAAGATCAGGATTTCAGCCTTTTCATCGTGGTTCTTGCTGAAGAATTTGCTCTAACTTGGTAAAACTAGTTTTATCTCAAAAATTAGTAGAACTTCTCAGGCGACTCATTTTCCCCGATATTGGAAATTGATACCCCCGATATTCTGTCGAATCCGATCGAAAACCGATATTCAGTCATCAATGTGGCTCATTTTTTTCAATTTTACTCCCGATGGGCATGATAAGTTTTCATGGACTTACGTGGGTTAGTTTATACTTGGATGACTTATTTCACTCCAATAGTGGAAATCGATACCCCAATATCATATCGGGCCTGATCAAAATCAGGTGTTTAACCATTTTATTTTAGTTTTTGCTTTGGTTTTTGCTCTAAGTAGGTATGATTGTAATTCTTAGTCTCAGCCTTACCATTTATTTAGAGCACTTAATTAGTCTTCAAAATTCAATTTGCAACGGAAATATTTTTTGACATCGATACCGGAAATCAAAATTTGATTTATATCCGTTCATTTTAGTAAGTTCTACTTGTTCGAGTTCAACATTTCAACGTTTTTTGTGCCAATTATAAAGAGTCTGAGCTCCAGAACCATGGATTAGTTTTCAAGTTCTCATTACACCCGAGCAACGCCGGGCTATACTGCTAGTGTTTATAATAATGAGTTGTCCTTTTTTGTCATAAGGTTTTGCCAAGCCGTTTGGCTTCATCATGTAGCGTTTCTCTTTTTCAATCTATCCTGTATTTCTTTAATATTCAGTTTTAACTCCACTTTTCGTATATTTCTGCTCTTGTCATTCTGTCTTTTCTTTTCTTCAGTATTTGTCTATACGTCTGAGATGAGGTAGTATTTATGTTATTTACATTTTTAGGACTATTGCCCTCATCTTTATTGCCATGTTTACTTCAGGTGCTATGAATTTTCACTGGGCCATGTGTCCTCAAGCACACACAGCTCAGTGGATATTGGTGTTAGTTCGTTCTAAGTGTTGTGAGTTCATTACCAAGTTAAAGCATTGTTCGTTAAGTAACTTTGAGTGTTGAGTTAAGGGTAGATATCTACATGGCTACCGAAAGTAGCATTGTACATAGCATGAGAATGATACACCCAGTGATCGAAGTAAATGGTTCGGTTCAAAATAGCACTTGAAGAATGCCGTAGCGTACAAGGGCCGAAACGTCGTAAACGTGGCAATAAAGATGAGGTAAATGTAAATATTGTTTTCTTTGCTTATCTTTCATGTTTTTTTAATCTTCTGCTTCTATCTCTCCTGGTACTATTCTTCTTGTTTCTTTCTTTCTGTTTTTTTCTTTTTCTAGTTCTACAATTTCTCTAATTAACCTAGAACGAGTTCACGAATGGAAATCGAATTTACTAGACAGCTACATTTTTTACCATAGTAACTTGTAAAAATGTACGTTCTTTTCTCTTAATCTACCCAAAAATATTAATTCATTCCAAAATAAAATAATATATTTGTAGCTCTACTTTCGTACTTACGTATCGAGCACTTTATTGTTAAGGTTTCGTCTCGTTTTTTTTCTTTCTTTCTAACGGGTACTCGACGTTTTGTGCTTGTACGCCATTTGTTTCTTTTTTTATCCCTCACCTTTGCACTAAGAAAAGGTTCTCTTTTGGGTGTTCAAGACGATTAAATTATAGTTGAGTTAGCGCCAGTTCTAGCAATTTAGTTTCTTATAATTGGTGTTAGTTTCACTGTGATTAGTATTATTATATATACATATATATTATATATACATATATACATGTATATTTACTAAAATTCACAACAAATTCTTTTACAGCAAGACTCTTACATTGCACTCTGGCTAAATTGACCCTTACAAAATAAGGGCGACTCAAGTAGTTGGTTTCTAAGTGTGGGGTCTACATTCGCGCTTTCCCTGATAAATAACCAATGCAGGTTTTTTCAATTTTTTAAGGTTGTTAAAAATTCCTAACCAGTGCCAAATATTTAATAAAATAACATCTTTTGATTTAAAATGTATAATTTTAAAGGAGTGTCAGAAATTTAAAAAACTAGGGACAACAACAAAACAAACGTTGATTTGAAATGTATAATTTCTTGGAGTGAATTAATATTTGCGATAAGTAACTTCACATTATTTAGAGTGAAATGATTTAATATGAAAACAAACTTTGAGTTAGAATTTTAAAGGAGTGCCAAGAATTTAATAAAAAAAAAACAACAACAAATAAACAAACGTTGATTTAAAATTTATAATGTATTGAAGTGAATTAATATTTGCGATAAGTAACTTTACATTATTTGGATTGAATTAACAGAAAACATCCAAAATTTACACCGTTTGTGTGACGTCATTTTCCGAATTTTTGTTGTTCTAGGTGTCTTCAAACAGTTTTCGCTTTCTCGGATTTGGTTGTTCAAAATGGAGGAATAGTTTTTTCTTTTCATTCTGTTTCAAATTTTGTAAGATAATTACGGAATCACTCCGGTCTGGCTGTCGTCGCAATACACTTGCTAAATAGATATCGTGGTTGGCGAAATATTTTCAAAGGATCTATTTGAGAGTTACCGGAAGTGCAAAGAAAATAAAGGAAACGACAAACAGAAGAAAACTCGTCTATTGACTGTTTTAAAATTCGAAATACTCGGATGTAAAGTGATGTGCTTGTGAAAGGAAGCATTTTTTTTTGTCTTTTACCTGTAAACACAATCCATTACCGTATGAATTACTGCGAGAATCTTTCTTGGGTACGGCGAGCCGGCTTAGATGCAAACTTCTCAAAATAAAATGCTTATACTACAATTGTCACAATATAGTTGACATTTGGAAGGTTACCTGAAAACTGGGAGGCCAAAACATTATTTATTTAGCAAAATTCAGTAGAAACTGTGATATCGAATCTGCAAGGTTTGCAATTTATGAAATGATTTAAATTTAGAAGATGCTTTAAATTCAAATATCTGTAGGACCTTGTAATTTTTAAAAGCATAGAGAAATAACTCGTGGAATCAAAACACGCTAATATCTATATAGTCATCCGCAGACAGATCTGTTTCGCTGTATTACAGCTCATCAGTACGGTTAGACACCGATGCTTTTAAACCAGGATTGAAACCCGAAAGAATTGGCGTCAGTCAGCGATTCAACCTCTGAGCTATGGGCGCTCGGTTGAAGAAGGCAGACTTTTTAGCGTGTATATTATCATATATAGCTGAGAGTGTTCTAATTCATTACAGAATGAACGATGCGTAGCTACAGTTTTTCAGAGTCTACCATTCTTCCAGAGTGCTCAATCAGGGTGTGAGAGCGTAAATAATCGTCCGCAGACAGATCTGTTTCGCTGTATCACAGTTCATCAGTACGGTTAAACTCCGATGCTTTTAACCCAGGATTGAAACCCGACTGAATTGGCGTCAGCCGGCGATTCTACCTCTGAGCGCTCGGTAGACGAAGGCAGACTTTTTACGTGTATATTATCATTTTACACGCCCAATAGCTGAGAGTGTTCTTATTTATTTCTGAATGAACGATGCGTAAATGCTAGAGTAGCTACTGTTTTTCAGAGTCTACCATTCTTCCAGAGTCAGTCAGGGTGTGAGAGCGTAAATAGTCATCTGCAAACAGATCTATTTCGCTGTAGCACAGCTCATCAGTACAGTTAGACTCCGATGCTTTTAATCCAGGATTGAAACCCGGACGAATTGGCGTCAGTCGGCGATTCTACCTCTGAGCTATGAGCATCATTTTACACGCCCAGTAGCCGAGAATGTTCTAATTCATTGCTGAATGAACGATGCGTAAATGCTAGAGTAGCTACTGTTATCTATCTATATATATACATATATATATATATATATATATATATATATATATATAGATAGATAGATAGATAGATAGATAGATAGATAGATATGCGTATTTGTGTGTGTGATTTGGTTAATGAATAATTGAATTGTTAAATGAGTCTATCGCGCGGTTGACCCCTATCAATAGGCACATAAGAGTTAGTGCCACCTGCCGACCAACCGATTAGCAAATTACAAAACATCAAAGAGTATTCATTCTGAGTTGTGACATTGGTTTTTGTCTCATCGAAGGAATAAAAAGCCCGCCGGGTAAACAATGAGGTTGTCCGGGACTAATTGATTCAGGGAAGGGATAAGTACTCAGAACACGAAGTAAATACATGTATTTCTGGTTCATACATAGCAAAATCTACCCATCTCTAGTCACGTCTACAAGAAAGGCGCATTTTGACTCGTAGAATTGCGAATATAAACACACACACACATACACACACACACACACACACACGCAAGGATTTTTACATTGATTAATTTTTCTAAAACTTTTCGACGTGTATTAAACTACCAATATGACACATTTTTTCTTCCTTAGTACAGACACAAACACACCCTAGCATATATATATATATATATATATATATATATATATATGTGCATATATGCTAGGGTGTGTTTATAAAAGTAAATGCATGAACAGCAGGTTAAAAAACCTACGAGTTCCACAAATTTGTTACAATATATATATATATAACTCGTTAGTTACTTCCCCTTCATCTACCTCTAACCCGAGGGTCACGCCACATACCTCCTACCACCAAGGACTAACTCCTTCTCCCATCACAACCCAATGAAAATCAATACATCCCAACCATTTCCTTTACCTAATCTAACCTCTGGGCTTAGAATTTTTTCCTCATTCTCTGTTTATAAGGGGTCGAAGAATGCATGCCTTAACATATTTTGAAAATGGCTTTTCCCACACTAAGTTCTATCTGAATTTATATATATATATATATATATATATATATATATATATATATATATATAAATTCAGATAAAACTTAGTGGGGAAAAATATATACATATATTCCATTTGTGTTACGCGACCCAGGTTTCTACTATGAGTAGTGTCTTCAGGCGATTTTCAATAACTGATTTTACCGTGTACGGTTTTTTTTTTTTTTAGAACGCTCACGTAACGGTAGTTTTTTCGAACTCTCACATGGCAGAGAAATTTTGAACGTTTTCATCCATGGTTGTATGGACCTAATAGGTATTTTTGTTTGGGAATAGCATAAGCTATAACTATATATATATATATATATATATATATATATGATAGTAATAAAAGTTTTATTGAAAAAAATTAAGAAACACCACTTCCTTTTATTTTTGGAAATCTTTGTTTTTTTCAAAATTCAAACAGACAATTCACAAGACTTATTCCCTTATCACTAACCCCCACCAACATCCCACACACAACTCAGAAACTCAGAAAAGAAGCTTTCCATTCCTGTTCACACCACCTCATCAGATATTGCAGTTTCAATGTCGAAGCAAATGTACGATTTGTAGTGGATATATAAAAAAAATGTACATGTTCTAATATATATATATATATATATATATATATATATATATATATATATATATATATTGTTAAATATAAGAGACAATGAATATCTGCTATGTTTAATCATGAGCCGTTTTAAACATCGTATTTAGGCTGTAATTTCAGGTGAAAATAAAGATAAAATTCTCCAACATTTAGATATTTTTCTAAAGATGGTTCATGTGAGCTGAAAGCTTAGAACCAACATCATAAAAAGATATCCTAATGTTGGAGAATTTTTGTCTTTATTTTCACCTGAAATTAAAGCCAATATAGGATGTTTAGAACGGCTCCTGATTAAATATAATAGACATTCAGTGTCTCTTATATTTAACAATATATATATATATATATATATATAGGAAATAACTACAAACCCGTAAAACGAAGAAGATAAACAAGCTGAATGGATACTAAGCAGTGCAATATTATATATAAAAAACTTAATGCATAATTAAACGTATATAAATCCAGAATTTATTTTGGCAGTTGTAAAAATTACAAACTGCTTCTTCAAACCCGAAAAATCAAATGATTTATAACTGGATATATAACCAATTCTATCTATCTATCTATCTATCTATCTATCTATCTATCTATCTATCTATCCGTCAGGTAACGCATCACTCAATAAGTCCCGGGTCTGTCATATATATGGTGCAATTAGTAAAAGATCTAAATGGTTTTTATAAAGTACTAACCTTTAAATGGCACGTGACGAAATGTGGGCCTAGTCAGATTATTAGTGTACAAATTACAGTTATTTAAATGAAGCTACTGTTGTAAATTTTCAAAACATTGGAATAATCTGAATGAAGTGTGTTGATAAAGCTTTTCGTTCTGATGATAAAAATACCGTTCAAGCAAAGTAATGGCCTGATAAGTTTTATTCGAACTCTGTTGCGTCGGAAACAACTGTTAAGAGGTGGTATGCCGAATTTAAACGCAGTCGAACAGACACAAATGATAGTGAAAGCTCAGGTCGCCAAAAATCGGCAGTTTTTCAGGAAAACACTAAAAAGACCACCATCTCGTTTTGGCCGAATGTTAGTTGAAGTTGCGTGAAATAGCAGAGGAGTTGAACATATCAACAAGCAGTGTATTCATCATTTTGCATGGATATTTGTCAATTAGAAAACTGTGTTCAAGTGGGTACCACGTTTGCGCAAAGTCGATCAAAAACAATCCGTCAACGATTCAGAACGTTGTTTGCAACTTTTTCAACTCAAGAGAAGGAGCTTTTCGTAAGTATAAGACCATGGATGAAATATAGTTCCACCACTTCACTTCGGAGTCAAATCGGCTGTCAGTTCAGTGGAGAGCAGTCCAAAGCGAGCAAAGACGCAAACATAAGTAGGCAAGATTTTGACCTCTGTATTTTGGGATGCGCAAGATATTTTGTTAATCCTTGAGAAAAGAAGAAGCTCCAATAGCGAATATTATATAGCATTATTGATGCGTTTGAAAGATGAAACTACCAAAAAACCGCCACAAAGGAAGAAGAAAAGGCGATCTTTCACCAAGACAACGCATCGTGTCACAAGTTGATAGCAATGATGGCAAAAGTACATGAATTTCCGCATACACCTATTCATCGGATCTGTCCCCCATGGACTACCAGCTGTTTGCAGACCTCAAAAGAATGCTTCAGGGAAAGAAATTTGGTTCTAGTTAAAAAGTGGTATCGGAAACTGAGGCATATTCTGAGGGTAAAGGCAAATCGTTCTGCAAAAAATACATCGAGCTTTTAGAGAAGAGTTGAAATCAGTGTATCACTCTTGAAGGAGACTATGTTGATTAATAAAGTTGAAATTTACCTAAATGTTATTTTATTACTTAAGCCCGGAATTTTATGAGTGATGTGTTATAATAACAGCATACTGAAACTTAATGGCTATAAAGTTTCGGTGTTTAATACACCATCGTCAGACTGCTTATGATGGCGTATTAAATAGCAAACATTTATAGCTATTAAGTTGAGGTATGTTATAATTAAAATAACAATCATAACTACACACACACACACACACACACACACACACACACACACATATATATATATATATATATATATATATATATATATTATCGATAATGTGTCAGAAAACTTTTTATTTAAGTTAATCTTCTGCAAGAATGAACTCTATTTACGTAAGTACCTATACATGTGTGTGTGTGTGTGTGTGTGTGTGTGTGTGTGTGTGTGTGTGTGCAGGTGTGCAGTGCAATTTGTTCCCGGAGCCTTAAGCAGTTATTTTGGTCTTAATGAAGCAGTTATTAATGGACTTAAATGTTCATCCTATAATGTTCGCTGTCTGCGATTAATTGAAAGCATTGAAGCAAGTGCATTGTCAAGGGAGATAAGTTTATTGCAAGGGAGGTAATTACTACAAAAATAAGTATACCGTGTGCAAAATATTCAAAACTTGCAAAATATTTCGGTCGTCGTTTTATTGATGTACTTAACACGTTTTTCTACTTTGTCTGTGATTTTTCCCTTCTTTGCATTTGAAGTATTCCTTATCCATGATTTTAACCATTTTTGTTCATAAATTTCAAATGTAGCATAATTTGAACGTTATCTTTTCTCCTATCCATATATATTACCCGTTAACGCAACGATCTAAAAAAAAAAAATAATAATAATATTAATAACGGGTTCGAATCTGAACGTTCATCGTTTTGTCGGGTTTTCTGTTCGGTGGACGGAGTCGATCCCAACGACCGTCATTTTGGAAAGTGCCTGTAAACCATTGTCTTATATTATAGTGGAACATCCTAGCATACACCATAATGGAATGATCTAGTCTATAAAGGACAGTGACAATGGGGAGACGTCAGAGTCATACGTCATAGGTATTTACTCTTCTCCCCCACTTGAGAGAGATGTGGCACAAGGTCTTTTTTAATGTGGGGAACCTGAGCGCGTACGCCCAGGTACAGGTCAAAATATTACCTATCCACCGCATTATCTACTTGATAGATTATTCCGCTCCTATTCGTTGATTGCTATTGTATATTTTATGGTTTATTGTACCTTCGTATAATATATCCCTGCTACCTATTTCCCGTGTTAAGTATCATTCTTACACTTAGTATTCACTGATATTCCTTTCCGGGATATATCACCTTATCTTCCGTGTGAGTGAAATTCAATAGATGTACCATCCGTCGATGCTTGCAAGAGCCAAAAATATCACAAGTCATCGTGATTGAGATTTTCAGCGTATTTCAGGTTCTCATCACGTCAAATTATGCGCTCTCTCCCAGAAACTGTGACTAAGATCTGCTCGACATAGTTGCGGTATAATCAACAGGTGGGCTCTCTGGGTGTTGAACAAACCGAAATCTTAATATTCTGTTTCTGAGATTAGTAATTTTCAATATCTCGGTATTCTTTCGAACTATTGTTCTTACTTTGATTGATATAGATGTTATTATACAATCAACATTTCGACTAACTACCATCTGGTCATCATCAGGTGCTCATTGATTGGCTGATATGTCTATCTGCTGATTATTTTAATATATATATATATTTTTTTTTTTTAATCATATCACCCCGAGCAAGGCGGTAACGCCACTGATGCGCAGGGGGTTACGTAAGGGTAAAAAGAATGGAAAAGAGAAAGCCGGAAACCACATCCTAAACAGGAAACAAGGGATGAGCCTCTTCACCTGTTCAATAGATGTGGGTGGAGTGTGAACCGGGCGATAGTTTAGTCTATATCACGTGAAACCAGTTATTGTGATATATCCAGTGAAATCAGTTTTTGTTCTTTCTTGTTAAAATGATCAGTCAATCAATGGATAGTTGATGATGATTAGAAGGTACTTGGTCGAAATGTTGTGTTTATAATAATATCTATATCAACCACGATGAAAATAATAGTTTGAAATGATACTAAAACCTAAATGTGCCTGAGAAGGTGTCCACAGCAGAGATTGTTTAACCTATGAAAACTTTCATCATCTTCTTCTATGTGCCATAAGTGGTCATGGCTCTTCACATCTTCCTATACGCAGTAGCTCTTAACGCCCTTTCTTCTGTTATTCCGCTCAAATCCCGCTCTGCAGTCCATCTACTCAAGTCCCACAAGTATTTTACGCGTTGCTTTCCTTTGTCTCTCCTTCCTTCTATCCGTCTCGTGTGCGTCATATTCTCAAAGCTCTCCTTCCTCACTACATGTTACGAAAATTTCATCTGTCTTTTCCTGATATTAAGTTTAAGTTTTCTTTTTGGGTCAATCTCTCCAAAATTTCGTCGTTGCTTAGGTGTTTTGTCCATGGTATCCTCAGTACCCTTCTGTAGAAGCACAATTCGGAGTAGCTGGCTCTTATGATATGAATTTTTCTTTTACTTACATAAACAAGAAATGTTCTATTTTAAATATATTTGCAAACGTTATTCGCAGACATAAAATACACTTTCTTAATTATTTATCTCCTAATATTCCGGTCCGGTGTATGACGGTAAACTGCATTCGGCAGCAATTGGGAGGTTGTGAGGAGCATGGAATCACCTCTAAATTGCTGTTGTTTCCAGGTCCACCCTGACCCGCAGTGGTAGCACCTGTTAGGGGTCTAAGCTATGGGCAAATAGTTAACCCCCAAACTGGGATGAAAATACTATGAAAGTATAAAAATAAACTTTTATAGAAATATGTACATAAAAACACTTTTATAGAAAAGTATACATTTTTCAAGGAAAAAAATATTACCAGCAATACTCATTTGAATACAAAACTAAAAGACATCTTCAGTTTTCTAAAAGAAAAAATTATCAGAATCTGACTAAATCAGTCTTTTCACTATAACCAAACTACCTTAAAACCTCACCTTTTTGGCATTAAATAACCCACAGAGGTGCTGATATGCCCTTAAACAAAACTCAAACTCAAAACTTAGTATTTCGCTTCATGCAATTTATATAGGTTTTTATTATTTAATCGTTTTCACAGAAAATGTCACAAAGACGTTACTAGACGTTACAAGGCGTTACTAGGAGTAAAAGAGATTGAGAATAGATACATAAGGAGAAAGGAAAAATTAAGAACAAGATTTTGGAAGACAGAAGATTGGGATTTGCGGAGCATTTACATTTTTGAAGATTATAGATGACAGACAAAGAAGAAATGAAAATGGCATTTAACAAGTGGGAACTGCTGGAAAAGACACTATCAGAATAGAACTTTCGGTTCAATCTACGTAAATCAACACTAAAAGGTGAGACCGAGTTGTCATTTAAGTAACACGTTTAAATACTTGCAGTTAACGCATCAAGAAACAAATCTAATCAGATGATTTGCAATAAAAATATTTATAGAAAAGACAGAGGGAAGCCATGTGACATCGGTGAGAAAGTGACTGAAGTCGAGAAACCACTACCGGCACTTCCTTGAATTTTATCAAGAAATCGGTCAAAAACAAAAGTATTATTTTGAACCGTCGGAAACGATGATGCTTTCATTTTGAGTAACGGGAAATAATAATATAACACATTTTAAAAATCGCACAACGGGAAAACAGGAATTAAAAACTTTCGCGATTTGATTATATTAAAGGTGATGCAAAATTAGTATTTGTCTATATTTCCAGTATTTACATTATTGAAAATCTTGTCCTTATCTTTGTTGCCATTTGTACAACGTTTAATAATAGATCATTCTATTTGTTTATATTTCTGAGATGGGTTGTATTTCCAGTATTTACATTATTCGGACTATTGACTTCATCTTTGTTGCCATTTATATGACGTTTAACAATAGATCATTCTATTTGTCTGTATTTCTGAGATGAGGTAGTATTTCCAGTATTTACATTATTCGGACTATTGTCCTCATCTTTGTTGCCATTTGTACGACGTTTAATAATAGATCATTCTATTTGTCTGTATTTCTGAGATGAGGTAGTATTTCCAGTATTTACATTATTCGGACTATTGTCCTCATCTTTGTTGCCATTTGTACAACGTTTAATAATAGATCATTCTATTTGTCTGTATTTCTGAGATGAGGTAGTATTTCCAGTATTTACATTATTCGGACTATTGTTCTCATCTTTGTTGCCATTTGTACGACGTTTAATAATAGATCATTCTATTTGTCTATATTTCTGAGATGAGGTAGTATTTACACTATTTACATTATTTGGACTATTGTCCTCATCTTTGTTGCCAGTTGTAAGACATTTGTACGCTTCGGCCTTCTTCAGGTGCTAGGAATTTCGAACCGAACCCTTTTTTAAAATCAGTGGGGTATATTAACTCCATTCCTTACGTAGTAATGCCTCTTTTGGAAGTCATGAGTTATCTCCATCTAACCCTGCAAGTTACTTGTTCACCACTGCTGTAGCCTGGTATAGAACTTACAACTTTAAGATTCATGTCAAGAACTAACCAACGTCTATATCCACTGGGGCATGTGTACAACGACCAAAACATCGTACAAATGGCAATAAAGGTAAGGACAATAGTTTATAATCTAAATACTGTGATGAAAAATGTTTGTTTTATTTTCATATCAACAAGAAACGTAAAATTATTGGTTATTCAGGTGCCATACGTGATACACGCTTGGATGATCCTGTCTCGAAAGAGACATGATTGACAGGGCAGAAGATTTTCTCGCAGGAGGTTACCATTACTTTCTGCGGTAGACTGGTTGCCAGCCAAAGCTATAGAACCCGATCTGTCCTGTTATTTAATCCATAACTGGAGGGAAGAGACGGATTAATACCTTTTCCATGGGTATTTGGGCGTAAGTGAATGCAAGGAATTCAGCTGGAATTCGAACTCAGCTCTCCGATTTCTCGTTCTGAGACGATATCCAGTGCATCACAACGCACATCTGGTTATTATGGAATTAAGCCAACATCAAAACCAGTTCTTCATCCAGATTCGTCATTTCTTTGTGGCGGGCGGAATATGATACGTGTCGTCCTTTACAAGTTACTGTAAGAAGAACCTTCAGTGCAGTTGATTATTGTCAATAACTTTACGTGGTAAACGAAATACTACATCGAAGCTGAACCGTGTCGCAAAACAACAGCAGAAAGTATATGGGTAGTATAAAAAACAAACATAAGTGTTTAATCATAAAATTTTTAAGATTGAATTTGCTTCAGCATATTGTCCAGATTACGCCCCTAAAAATCCCTTAGTTTCATTATCGAGATTTCCTCAGTGGCAGAATATTCATAAAGAAAGAGTTTTTCGAACCTTTTCTAGGGGGAAAAAAAGATTTCTTTAAATATGAGATATGAAATATGTCTTCAATTACGATATGTTAGAATATAGAATAAACCTCACCACTGATGTTTATTACCAGCAACTTGATCGGTAAACAAAGCATTACGTGGAAAATATTCCGATTTGATAAACAAAAAAGGTGTTATATACTTCAGTACTAAAATGCAAGAACACAACATTATTTTGCAGCTCATCAAAAGAAACTCCTAACTCAATTGCAATTAAGCTTGTTAACCACTACAGCATGTCGAGGTACTCTAGAGAAGGAGAATTTCTGTTGTAAATGTAGAAAAATAATGACTTCATAATCTAAAAAGCCACCCCCATGAAGAAACTGCTTCCTATTAATCTAAACTTATATAATAAATGGAACTTTTTGTGTATATGTGTGTGTGTGTTTGTGTGTGTGTCTGGGGTCCGTTACATATAGACTCTGAAGCGGCTGAAGCGATTTTCTTGAAAATTGACACAGTTGTACTATAAGCGTCTGCGAGTGTTCTTAGCTCGTATTTGTGTCGAGGTACACCCGATAAATATCGAAAATCGATAATCAAAAAAATCGGGTTATAGAAGGGGTGGTCCGATTTTAATCAAATTTGATACACTCATAGACGAAGATATGAGAAACGATATTCAGAAGTTTCAAGGTTGTAGTTCTTACAATAGTGGTCCGATTTTAATCAAATTTGATACACTCATAGACGAAGATATGAGAAACTATATTCAGAAGTTTCAAGGTTGCAGTTCTTGGAATAGTGCAGAAAATCGATAATATATGCATATATAAAAGGCAAAATGTTTGTGTGTGTGTCTGTTTATCTGCCTGTATGTCTGTATTTTTTTTTCAGCTCTTTTATTTTAGTTTTTACTTCGGGTTTGGCTCTAATTTGGCATAATTGTAGATCTTAGTCTCAGCCATGATACCATTTACTCAGAGGACTTATTTAGCCTTCCAAATTCAGTTTACGACGAAACAAACCTATTTGATATCGATACCAGGAAATCAAAATTTGACTTAAATCCATTCATTTTTCATCAGTCTGTGGTTTCGCTTCAACTGGAAACAACTATTGCTTTTTATTCTTTCGTGCCAACATCCAAAGAGTCTGAGCTCCAGGACCATGGCTTAGTTTTAAAGCTTTCATTACACCCGAGCAACGCCGGGCTATACTGCTAGTAATCGGATAGATTACATACCTCCCCTGATTCTAACCTCCCCTGACTCACTCATTGCGATTTCATGGGCTATTCTGCTGTCATGAAATGGGAGGATTGTATCAAATTCTTTCCTCTGCTGCTAAAGATCTCGGTTCCCTGTCTTGTGCAAGACATTTGTGTCGCCCGAAACTTCTTTTTCTATGTACCTTGTCTTTTCAGGACGTAGGCGATCATGGTCTTCCAAGTCTCCTTGTCCCTGTTGGCTCTTAGTACGCCTTCTCCTGTTGCACCACACAACCATCATTCTGCCATCAAACCGCTCAAACCAGTCAAATATGTTATCCGCTGCTTTCCCCTGGCACTTTTTCACTTCTATCTGACCTGTTAGTATCAGGTTCTCCAAGCCCCCCTTCCTCACTGCATGTCCCAGGAACTTTAGCTGTCTCTTCCTGATGGTCACTATTAATTTTCTTTTTGTTTCCATAATTTCCAAAACCTCATCATTGCTCACATGCTCGATCTTTGATATCCGCAGCATCCTTCTGGAGAACCACATTTCAGTTGCTACAAGTTTTTCCTTAATCTGCAATGAGATTGTATAGCATTCACTGCCATATTGAAGAACTGACATCACATAGCCATCCAGTACTCTCGAAACTACGTTACATATTTATAAGTCTACTATTTGTTCACACTCCCGATATTTGTCACATATGGTCTAGGAATCCTGCTATATATTTTTAAAGCCTTGATAAAATCCGAAAAGTTATAATATATAACCTTGAGCGGCAATGGACCTGGCGAGTGGGATTGACAGATATATCCGGCCGTAGATAAATTCAACAAAGGTACAACAAGAAAAGCAAAAATTTTATATATTACCTTGAACAGCGATGTCCCGGGGGATGTAATTGGCACATGCAGCCGGCCGTATATAAATTCAACAAACTGAGAAACGGTAAAGAAATGCGTGGGTTAAACCTTGACCAAAGGAAAGCAAGTATTGCGAGATTGAAGAGGTGTGGCTATGTGGGTTTTGTAGGACTTTAAGATATATGAAATCTAGACATTTGACTGAATGATCTCCGCTGGTCCGCGACTCCCGACAGCCCCTTCGTGTGCGCGAAATTTCTCTGACTGTTCTCCCACTTCTCAAAAAGTTCACCGTCGAAGAATAAAAATATATTTTTATATATACGTGTTTCTCACTGTTTTTCAGCTGTGGTGTTTAACAGAAGAATTTGAGTTTGTGTTTGAGTTTTGTTTAACGGCATATTAACCTCTGTGGATTATTTAATTTTTTTTTTAATCGTATCACCCCGAGCAAGGCGGTAACGCCACTGATGTGCAGGGGGCTACGTAATAGTGAAAAGATTTGAAAAGAGAAAGCCGGAAACCACATCCTAAACAGGGAACAAGGGATGCGCCTCTTAACCTCTTCAATAGACGTGGGTGAAGTGTGAACAGGCGATAATGCCAAAAAGTGGGGTTTTAAGGTATTTTTAATGTTCAATTATAGTGAGAAGATTGATTTAGTCAGATTCTAATTAATTTTTTTGTTTTTATTCTTTTTTATTTTAGAAAACTGAAAATGTTTTCTCGTCTTATATTAAAAAATGTTTTGCTGAGAATAATTTTTCCTTCAAAAATGTGTTATGTTATTAATTTTTTCTTCAAAAAAATGTTTATTTTACTATAAAAGTATTTTTATGTATATATTTCTATAAAAGTATATTTATACTTTCATAGTGTTTTGACCCCAGTTCGGATGTTAATTATTTACCCATAATTGGGAACATAACAGGTGCTACCACACCGGGTCAGGGTGGACCTGGGAACAACAGCAATTAAGAGATTGTTCTATGCTCCTCACAACCTCACAATCAGAGGCCTTGCTGCCGGATGCATTTTACCGTCATGCCAAGAAACCTTAACAGAAGAATATGCAATGTTATTAGTCCTGGCCTATAATAAATCTTCCCTCTTTTTTTTAAAATGATTTCACTGAATATATTTTCATCGCATTTAAATGTTAAAAAGATCGTAGTTGCCTTAGGAATCTCTAAACAAAATGGCGAAAAAGGTATTTCAAAATATTTTCGGGAAAAAGCAAATGTTTTTAAAATGAGGAATCGAATGTATACATTCGTTGAAATTCTACTTTCTATGAATAATGAGTGAAGTAATTAAGCTAAAATCAAGTTTAATTGGTACAAAATTGCAACAAGAATTAGTTTGTTATCTTTTCTTTTTGACCGTGCGCAGTTTAAACTACATTGCAGTGTTTCCTTTTGGGAAACTTACAAAGGAGGAAATTGGGTTTCTCGTGATCTGTTGCTTGTGATCCAGACAAAACATTCCACAATCTGCAGCAGTCGTTTAACACAACGCCGAAAATGTCTTGTTTTCGGTAACGGAAGCTGTGTTATTCTTCGGCGTGGCTGTGCAATGCTGCCCTCTGCAAAACAAGATCAAGAAGCTATGAAATCGCAAAGAAGAGAACGTTCATCCATAACAACCTTAATCAAAAGATTTAAGAATAGCAAAGGTTTTAAGGCCGGGGGTGCGGGTGACGTGGTTTAGGGTCTTATCACGGTAAAACCCCATTTCTTATACGATTAAGAAACTGTCCAGTAGAAGGGGTGACCTGCATAGAATTAATAGGGGCTCTGAACTTGAATGTATGGGTGGTTTTGCCCACGGTATTATTAGTATGAAACACAGTTTCCTTTACGATCACTGAAGTTAAGCAAAGTTGATCCTGGTCAGTATCAAGGGGGGTGACAGCATGGGAATATCAACGTTGTAAGCTTCGATTTGCGGATGGTGTGGCCTACCGTCACATTTCGTTGAAAGACCGTTTCTCATACGATCACTGAGATAAACAAGATCGAGCCTGGTCAGTGTCCAGATGGGTTACAGCATAGCAATACGAGGAGCTGTAATGTTGGATGTACTGGTGGGGTGGTTTACGGTCTTATTACGTTGAAACACCGTTTCACGTACGAGCAAGCTTCGTCGAGCCTGGTCAGTACGTATATGGAGCAACTGTATATGAATACTAGAGACTCTTTCCTCATTAGGAGCTTCAGCTGTCTTTTCCTGATGAAAATTCTACTCCATCAGCTTCTTTGCTCGCACTTCCCGCCTGTGGAATTCCCTTCTATTTACTTGCTTTCCCGACTGCTATAATCTCCAAGAATTTAAATGTAAAGTCAATAGTCACTTCCTATCTAACTAACCTGCATCCTCCCTCTCATGTTACTTTCTCTGTCCACTCCTCTCTCATCAATATTCTCATCCTTCTCTTACAAACTTCCTGACACCCCCTATAACCTGCCACTCTTTCTTATAACTTTCCTTCTGTGTAACTCCCTGCTGAACATGGATGTAAGAGTGGGGTGACTTACGGTTGAAAAATCAGTTCTCGAAAGATCACCGAAGTTAAACAACGTCGAAACCTGTCAGTACCGAGAGGTGTGACTGCATGGAGATACTATAGGCAGTAAGTTTGGAAGTGCGGGTGGTATGGCGTACTTCTTTTTATTAACTTGAAACACCGGTTCCCGTACGATCACCAAAGTTAAGCAACATCGACCCTGGTCAGTACCTAGAGTGGTGATCACATGGAAATACCAGGAGATGCAAACTTGGACGTCAGGGTGGTATAGTTTATGGTCGCATCACGTTGAAACCGAGATTCCTTATCGTCTAATATGTTCCTACATTTTAAATAAAATGTATACAATTTAGAAATTGATTGTGAATAAGACAAAAATAAGAAGTGCAAATTATAGCATTTCCTTTAAATTATTTTATTCAATTTAACCACAGTAAATGAAAATTGATTGTTTATACTCATCGATGTACACTTTAGCTGTACTGATCAAGGGATTCATGTATACAGACTGACTATTCTGTGTTCGTTCAAAATACCAAAAATATATTACCTGAAGAAGGCCTAAGAGTACAACAGCTGAAACTTTGTGATTTTGAGAATAAAAATATGGACACTAATACGAACAATGTAAAAAGTGAGTTCGCTCTAAACAGCAATTAACATAACATCTAAACGAGCAATTCCCCATCTAGGTACTGATCAGAACTGATATTGCTTAACTTCGGTAATCGTACAGGAACCGGTCAACATGATGTGCCCATAAATACATATTAGGTGGAAAGCCTTATCAAAATGATTCTATATATATATATATATATATATATATATATGTGTGTGTGTGTGTGTGTGTGTGTGTGTGTGTGTGTGTGTGTGTGTGTGTGTGTGACTGACGAGGGTGGACGTTGTGTAAGTATTTGTTTGTTTGATAGATTCGACTTAGCGTCTGCATTTTGCGGTCTAGCTCGACGGGAGTTGTGCTCCGATGTAGATCAAAATTTTAGAACGCTAACGACACCTTGAAATTTTTCAGAAAGCCAAAATTAGGGGTAGAAAATAAATATTATCACCACATAAAGCCAGGGATCAATTTATGTACTGATTATAATATAGAATCGATCACCCTACATTATATTATCTATATCTATAAAAGTAACGAGCGTAGACGTTGTGTAAGTATTTGCTTGTTTGATAGATAATTCATGTATAATTCATCACAGGATTTTAACTCTTATTATTCCTTAAACTACCCGAGTGAAACCGGGCTAAGCTGCTAGTATATATATATATATATATATATATATATATATAGTCATCCGCAGACAGATCTGGTTTACTGTATCACAGCTCATCAGTACGGTTAGACATCCGATTGCTTTTACTCAGATTTGAAACCCGACCGAATTGGTGTCGTCGGCGAGTCTACCTCTGAGTTATGAGCGCTTGGTAGAAGGAGGCAGATTTTTAGCATATGATGTATCATACGCCAATAGTTAAAGTGCTCTAATTCATTACTGAATGAGCGATGCACAGTACTATATATATATATATATATATATATATATATATATATAGTATTGTGCAAAAGTATTAGGACAAGAACTATTCTATATTTTATGAGGCATATTGACAGAAAATAAACAATTTAATTAAGGTAATATTATTTGATTTTCTCAACAAATGCCTTAACAAGAAGAAATCCTAGTTACAAAATAAATTTAATATATAGTATAAAAGCTTTGGCTTTGATTACAGGCTTCATTCTGTCAGGCATTGACATCACATGCTTCTTCAATGGTATCTCCTACCAAGCAGCTTGTATTTGTTCCCAAAGAGGGGGGGATAATAAAAAGTCAGTCATATCCAAGGATAATAGGATAATGAGTTTCAAAATAACTTTTTTAATAGAAAATAGGGAAAATTGAATATAACTTCTTTTTCATACATATCTTTTACACCTAGTTTTAAAAAATCAATATTTATTATCAATTTACTTGACTTTTCATCCTGTATTTGAATTTCAGTGAGGTTTTTGGAAAACCACCCCTGTCCTAATACTTTTGCACAATACGGTAGTGTGCAAAAGTGTTTAAACTTTATATTGATGTCTCATAAAAGATAAAATAATTCTTGACCTTATCCTTTTGCACACTACTATATATATATTATAAATTATATTTTAGAACATGTACATAATATCGCTACAAGGGCGCAATCGTTTCTGCACTGGATTAGCAGTGCATCGGAATTTATGTTAAGGGTTAAGTATAATTTATAATAAATATTCACAGCTCTATATGGTATATTATATATCGAGCACTGTTTTAAATTAATGTTTTGGACGTGGAAAAAATTCTTCGTTTTGTACTCACTCGGATATATATATATATAGCTTTGCTTAAATATTGCAGAAAAGATAGACTGAATTACTTTTTATTTATTGTGTCCACCATGCATACGTTTTATATATATGTGACTCCTTGCACACCAGTGGTAGTAAATAAGGATTTCATAAAAAAATCAGATTAAGGAACATTCATTCATAGTAAGTTTATTGTATCGTCTAATATGTAGCTACATTTTAATTAAAAAGTACGCAATGTAGAAATTGGTTGTGAAAGAAACTAAATTAGAAAATACAAATTCCTTTAAGTTATTTTATTCGATTAATGCATCTTCGATTAGTGCCTACCTTTTAAGGTAAACATCTCACTAATCGATGGATTCCTGTATTTGATTTCATTGCAATATCAAGAAACTAATTTTTCTTCTATGTTTCGCAGTCAATCATGGCGTTCCACATCTTCCTATCCCTAGTAGCTCTTTTCATGCTTTTTTTCTTTTACCCCATCCGAATCCCGCTCTGACATCTATTTTCTCAAGCCCATCAAGTACGCTACGCGTTTCTTTCCCTGTCTCTCTTTCCCTCTGAGATGTGAGTACCAGATTCTCCCAGCTCTCTTTCCTCATTAGGAAATTCAGGTGTTTTTTTGATGTTACGTATAAGTTTTTTTTCGTTTCCATCCTCTCCAGAACATCATCGTTGTTCACTTGTTCGGCTCTTTGTATCCTCAGCAACCTTCTGTAGAACCACATAGACAATTTGAAAAGATGAAACTATTTTAGCATTATTGTACAAACATATGTTCAAGTGTGTTTTCAGTTTATCGCAGTTATAGTAGAATGTTTGACTTTTTTATTTGCCCCTGATCTTAGAAGAAATTGATCGTAGAAGAGGTCGAAATACATGGGTACATGGGTAAAATGAAGCAAAAAAAACCCAACTCCCTTGAGGTATTTTATCTCAGTATACATATGCAGACATACGCGAGCACACGCACACGCACACGCACGCATATATATATATATATATATATATATATATATATATATATTATATAATAGTAGGGGCAGGTGTGATGGAGACATAGGTTTAGAAATCATTCACACTTAAACCCTTTCTTTCCTCCTCCCTCCACAGAAAGGTGAACACGCATGAAAGCAGTTAACGGAGAGGCCCTCAAGTGTTCATTCTTTTTGGTAAACGAACTGAACGGAGCCGTCGTTATTCTGAAGCTTCCTCTGAATCGGACATGAAGAATGAGTGCGTGGACAATGCATTCAGGAAAGGCGGATGTGTCAGCGTGCAAAACGAAAGCTCAAAAGGATCAGGTGGTTTCGACATTCAAAGAAAATGGACGAACAAGTCAGCTTAATTTCGGAATGGTCTTATAGCACCCTTAAAAGGTCTCCGATAAAGAATTCGGTGCATTAACTAAAAAAAAAAAAAATGAAAGTAAAAAAAAGAAAGAAAAATGAAGATCGATCAGTCCTTCTATAGAAACCTTGTGATTGATTAATTTTGTTAAAAGCCAGATTTTGAAAAGTATCTTGAAAAAATGAATGCAAAAAACAAAAAAAATGACCATTTCCAAGATTGGCTATTCTATTTCAGAAGTGAATATTCTGGAATGCATACACCTCGAAAATTTTTTCTCGTGCTTCTGTGCAACACTTTTACAGCCTCATAGAGTTGTAGTTTTAATACCGTAAAAATATTTAAAACTATCGAAGTTATTTCGTTTTATAATCAACTCTCGAATTCTACCCAGGATCATTCTCAGATACATATTAAATTTATAGACCGCATCGTATGAGTTCATCTGCAAGTTTCTGGCAGCTGAGATAAACTACATCGATCAGCAAGCCACTGATCGAGAAATTAGAGGTTTTTGAGAAACGGTGAATCACTTCATAAATGAGATTTTACTAGGCCTAACTAACATAACAAAGGGTGTGAGCAGCTGTTTGTGTGCCAGGTATGGGAAAATAGTGACCCCCACAAAAAATCAATCACTATAGAATTATAAAAATACATAAATTTTCTAATAAAACATTTTTATATGAAAGGAACAATAATAAACATTTATGGTGAACTAGCCCGGGATGCTCTGGTGTAATGAAAGCTTTAAAACTAATCCATGGTCCTGGAGCTCAGATTCTTTGGATGTTGGCACGAAAGACTAAAAAGCAATAGTTGTTTCTAGTTAAAGCGAAACCGTAGACTGAAAGAAAAATGAATGGATGTAAGTCAAATTTTGATTTCCTGGTAAACTGAAACTTGAAGGCTAAATAAGTCCTCTGAGTAAATGGTATCATGGCTGAGCCTAAGAACTACAATTATACCTACTTAGAGCTAAACCCGAAGCAAAAACTAAAATAAAAGGGCTGAAAAAAATAGAGATATACAGGCAGAGAAACACACACATACACACACAAACATCTTGCGTTTTATATATATATATATATATATATATATATATATATATATATTATCGGTTTTCTTCACTATTGTAAACACTGCAACCTAGAAACTTCTGAATATCGTTTCTTATGTCTTTTTCTATGAGTGTATCAAATTTGATTAAAATTTGGACCACTCCTTCTAGAACCCAATTTTTTCGATTATCAATTTTTGATATTTATCGGGGGTACGTCAACACAAAATCTAGCTAAGAACACTCGCAGACGCTTATAGTACAACTGTGTAAATTTTCAAGAAGATCGGTTCAGCTGTTTTGGAGTCTATAGGTAACGGACACACAGACACATACACACACACAGACAAAGTTCCATTTATAAATAAGCTTAGATGACCAACAATACAAATCTATAGTAAAATGCCACCAGTATGTATCTATAGAAAATTACCAACAATAGACGTTTAAAGTAGAAGTACCAAAATATTTATATTAAATTACAAACAATAAAAATGTATTGTAAAATTACTAACAATATATATTTACATTAAAATTACCATCAATATCTATTTATAGTAAAATGACCAACAATATATATTTATAGTCAAAATACTAACAATATATATCTATTGTAAAATGCCCAACAATACATATTTATTGTATAACTACCAACAAAGCATATTTATATTAAAAATATGTTCAGCTGAAGTCATGTTCTAAATATTCAGATTTTAGCAATAAATAATCTCTAGAAGCTGATGTACCGCTAAATAAATTCAAACAGTCTGGCATCTGGTCTCTTTAAAGTTAACAAGCAGCTGTGGAATCTCTAGGAAGATCATTTTAATTATCAAGTTGTTTATCTGGTCAACCCGTTCTATAAAGGTCCGTCATTAATGGGCAGTTAGCACACTAGATTAATGCTGACGTTCCCCACCTCAAACCTAGATGCTATATGTTTTGTAAATGTACTACCGGCCATAATTATTAGGCCACCCCAGTTTATTTTTTAAAGAAATGATATATTTCAAAATATTTTTAAGTGGATTATTCTAAGTGAAAATAGAATAGTTCTTTTTTTATTATTACTTTGCAAAATTTTATAAGGCAAGGAAACAAAAATGAACTCGTCCGAATCACCCTAATTTTTTCTTCATTTTTTCATTGATGAAACTGCAATATAGGTAATTATTAAATATTTATAAATTCATTTGATGCACATGTTATTGTGCAGTATTAACAAAAGAACGATTCTATTTTCATTTACGATTATACACTTAAATAAATCCTCAAATTAGTATGAAATACATCATTTTTATAAAACACTGGGGTTGCCTAATAATATATATATTTTTTATAATCGTATCGCCCCATGCAGAGCATTATACTGCTGCTGTTGTGCAGGGGGTTACATAGGAGGAAAGTTATGAACAGAAGTGACAGAATAAAGAAGGCGTCTGGAAGCGGGTAGGAGAGGGATGAGAATATTGCAGAAATGAGATAAGAGCGTGAGAGAGATGATGTAGATTAGTGAGATAGGAGATGTCTACTGAATTTACATTTAAATTCTTGGAGAATGTAGCTGTCGGGGAAGCAAGAAAACGGAAGGGAATTCCACAGTCGGGAAGTGCGAGAAAAGAAACTGTTGGAGTAGAATTTGCATTTACAATTTATTGGTTTTACAGTAAAGTATGTGACCTAGTTGCTAATCTTGTGGCTCAAGTAAATTTGGATATAAGGGGCACCGGTGAGCTAAGTTCATCAGAGCAGAAGCTGTGAAATTACTTGTAGAAGAGACACAAAGAATCCAAACCGCACCGGTGAGAAAGTGATTGTATCCGAGTTACCAAGTCGGGATCGATCACCTTACAGATTCTCCGTTGAATTTTGTCAAGGACCCCTAGGTGGATAGCAGGAGCACCCGACCAGATATGGCAGCAGCATTCCATTATGGACGGTAGTCTAAGACCTACTAAAAAAATCACATTCTCATAACTTTAGGTAGAGATTGAAGAGCACCAGTGAGAACTGGATTTATGTTGTAGTGTAGTGGATATCGGCTCAGAATAAGAACCCGAAGAGCCGAGTTCGAATTCCAGTTGAATTCATTACATTCACTTACTCGCAAATACATTATGAAAAGTCACTGATCCATCTCTTCTCCCTCTTAACTATGGGTTAAATAGCAGGACAAATTGGGATCTGTAATTCTTGCTCGGCAACCAGTCTACCGCAAAAAAAAAAAAAAATGGCAACCTATTGCAGAAAAAATATTTTGCCTAGTTAATCACAGATCGTGTATTACATGTGAAACTTAAATGACTGAATAAGTTATAACTGATATAATGAGACGAGGTTGTTAACCATTGCATCAGATTTTCCCTGTAACAATATTACGGACTCGATTAACAAGCTTTCTCCTGTTACCCCTCCCAAACTCCGCTCTGACATCCATTTGCTCAATCCCGTCAGAATGTCTCACGCTGCTTTCCGTCTAACCTTTAAATATCACATTCTCCAAGCCTTCTTTCCTTATTAAATGTTACAGGATCTTCAACTGTTTTTTCCTGATGTTAAGTATACGTTTCCTTTTCGTTTACATCTTCCTCAAAACATTGTCGTTGCTCACATGTTTGGGCCATAGTTTACTCAGCCGTGGTAAAATACAAAACTGACGAAAATATAATCTGTTTCTACTGTCTGTTTCTTAAAAACATTCACATTGTTGCACGTTCCGTCCATTATATTCTCAGTAGTCTTCTGTAGAATCATATTTCTGTTGCTTTTGGTCCTATCATCAGCGAAGACTAACATTCACTGTCATATAATAGGACTGATTTTACGTAAAGGTTTGATATTACACTTTAGCCGGCATAGATTCTGAATATATTTTCCCTAATTCATAATACTTTGCTGAACTTTTGGAAAACATATTTTGAGCGTTCGTATAACTGTCACATTTGTTATACTCTGTTAAAACATCTTCTCTGTCAGTCAAACCTCTGTACTTATTTTATATTTCCATTTTCGTAAAAAGTGCTTGACGATTTTTAACACAACTAAGGCGTACTTCTAAAAAAAAATAATGCTGCTAATTTATCGAGATTCCAGCACATTTTCCTCCATATGTGAGATAAAGCTAAATTGAATTCTCGGAGTCCACCTGCAAAATGATATTTCTTTCTTTTTCTTATCTAAATTTCCCACGGACTTGGCAATTTTTTCTACTCCAAGGCATTAAGCTAAGACCAACTTCTCACATTATGTTCTTTGACAGTGTCACAAACGCTGGCCGCAAAAGGCATACGGTCAGATGGGCAACAAAGAACAGTGTCAATGACGTCACACTTTTTTCCTGTCATCTTAAGATGGTTTTCAAAACTTGTTTCTAAACATTTATTGCAGTAATGGCGCCGGAGACTTTTTTTCCCCGAGATCGCTTGGGTTAAAACTAGTGAAAAGTTTTGCCTTTTAAGAATGTAGTTCTTCCACAAAACAAAAAACTCAGTTGTCGCGGAAGAACGAGATTATCGGGTGTCAACTTTTAAAGAATTCTTTGATGTCTACTGATGAAACACAACATACAAGACAATTTATACGGACACACATATACACACACACACATATATATTTAAAATTGTATATATATATATATATATATATAGAAATGTGTATATATATATCTAGAGAGAGAGAGAGAGAGAGATATATATAATTATAAATATATAAAGAGAGAGAGGGGGAGAGACGGGTGGAAGAAGTTGTATATATATATATATATATATATATATATATATAGTCTGTACTTTCGAAACCATCTTTAAATATATGCACAAATACATAAATTATCTTGTATGTAGCGTTTTGAATAGGTATATAAATACATAAATATATATATATATATATATATATATATATATATATAGATAGATAGATAGATAGATAGATATAAATTTTCTTGTACGTAGTGTATTGTACATATATATATGTATGTGTCTGTGTGCGTGTGTGTGTACATATATATACATATATATATATAGAGAGAGAGAGCGAGAGAGCGAGAGAGCGAGAGAGACGTTGAAAAGAGAGAAAGAAGTTAAAAATGCAATTGCTAAAATTACTGATTTCACACCTTCATGATTTTCTGAGATGGAGAGGAGTGTAGTTGTGTAATGTTATCGCTTGCAGCTTTGAAAACGCTAAAGTTACGTTAACTAGTTATTCTTATAAGATCCATTTGCGTATTCAAATTCTTTTTTCAATATATAATTATCTCACGTGTAAATTCCCAAATACATATATATTTTTTTCTTTTCATCATATATATATGGTTAAATAAAAAGAAGACAAGAGAAAAACTATATTACAACCATCCTGTCCTTAATCTCAGACCATAACTGAACATATATATATATATATATATATATATATATATATATTAACACACAGTAAACATAGAACATTTAAGTTATTAACAATAAAGAGAATTGAATTGAAAATATAAGTCCATCCCTACCGTGGCGGATGGCCGAAGACAGTGACAAAATAGTGGCGTTGTGGTCTCTGGTCTGATTACAGACATTTGAGTACGTTATTGGAAATATCAAAATTGATTGTATTCAAACCAGGTTTAAAATTTTTAATGTAGATTGCTTCGAGGATTTTTAGTTTCTGTTTATTATTTTCTTGTTTAAGTATGTACGTGTTATCATATATATATATATATATATATATATTCGGTCGGGTTTCAATCCTGGGTTAGGTATCGTTCGGAGTCTAACCATATTGATGAGCTGTGATACAGCGAGCGAAACAGATCTGTCTGCGGCTGACTGACTATATATATATATATATATATATATATATATATATATATATATATAGTGACAAATATATATATATATATATATATATATATATATATATATATATATTTGTCACCATACGATATCTTTCCACTGCGCTCTTTGCGCTCTTTGCGCACGGCAGAGAAAAGCAGCTTTCACAGCAGTTTATTCACAGTGTGTAAACAAGCAGCCAGTAACTGGGGGCGATCAATTTGACAGCCACACCGAACTGCGTAAAATTCATTTACCAAAAAACGTACCGCAAATCCGAAACTAGTTAGTGTTTTTATGAAATCTACCTCCCCCTATAGTGCTCTATCGACTAGCGAGAGCATATATATATATATATATATATATATATATATATATATATATATATATATATAAATGTATATGGCAATGTATCTGGTTAGCCACTTTGAAAGCAAAACACTGCGCCTCCTCGGCCTAACTCAATCAGCCGACCTCAAGTGGAATGACTACATTGAATCTATAACTAAATCCGCTGCTAGGAAGTTCGGTTCCCTGTGTAGGGCCAGGAAGTTTTTTCTCTTCTGAATCCATCTTGTGCATGTATAAATCTACCATCCGCCTGTGCTTTGAATACAGCAGTCGCATCTGGTCGGATTCCACTGCTATCCATCTCGGGTTTCTTGACAAAATCCAACGGGGAATCGGCAATGTGGTGACTAAACATCAATCACTTACTCTCGACGTAATGTGGCTTCTCTCAGTCTCTTCTACAAATACTTTCACGATTTCTGCTCCGATGAACTTAGCTCCCTGCTAACTCCTCTGCATGAATTTAATCGAGCTACTAGACTAACGATTAGGTCCCACCCTTTTATTGTGAAGCCGATCACATGTAACCGTAAATTTTACTCAATCAGCTTCTTTTCTCGCACTTCCCGCCTGTGGAATTTTCTTCCGTATACTTGCTTCCTTGACAGCTACAATCTCCAAGAATTTAAATGCAATGTTAAGTGCCATCTCTTATCTCCTTGACTCACATCCATTTCCAGATGACCCTTGCATCATATTCTTTCCACTCTACTCTCTTGCAACTCTTTTCACACCAGTGTCCTCATCCTTCTTTTACCCAATCTCTAAAACCCCCTGTAATTTGTTCCTCTTTCTCATCACTCTCCTCTTATGAAACCCCCTGTGCACCAATGGCAATACTGCCTTGCTTTGGATGTAATGATTATAAAAAAATTAGACGACAATTTATCCATTGTAAACAGCATATCTGTTAAAATGAGACGCCAGTGTTATTTTCGATTCTGGCCACATGTATCCAACAATTTATCCATCGCAAATACTGCCTTGCTTTGGATGAAATGATTATAAAAAATTTAGACGACAATTTATCCATTGTAAACAGCATATCTGTTAAAATGAGACGCCAGTGTTATTTTCGATTCTGGCCACATGTATCCAACAATTTATCCATCGCAAATACTGCCTTGCTTTGGATGAAATGATTATAAAAAATTTAGACGACAGTTTATCCATTGTAAACAGCATATCTGTTAAAATGAGACGCCAGTGTTATTTTCGATTCTGGCCACATGTATCCAACAATTTATCCATCGCAAATACTGCCTTGCTTTGGATGAAATGATTATAAAAAATTTCGACGACAGTTTATCCATTGTAAACAGCATATCTGTTAAAATGAGACGCCAGTGTTAATTTCCTTTCTGGCCACATGTATCCAACACTTTATCCATCGCACTATGTACATGAATGCTTCTAAAAGATAATTATATGGTTCCTGTTACTTTTTTCCTACTCCATTGCAAATTATGATGCAATGCTTTCAATGTGGAATAGAAATTGAGTGTTATTTTCAAAGAAAAATTATCCACCTTTTTACTTATTTATTCTTTTGGATGTTTTTCTTATACCGTTATCTTCTGTCGAGTGACTTTTTTTTTCTCTTCTCATATATTGGTAGATTTTTTGTTTTTTTATCATTGTCTCCGGATTTCTTCTCGATTAAAGGACAACCGCTCTTTCGCACATTTCATCTTTATTTATATACTTACACGCTTGTTTTCTCAACAACAATCTCTTTGTTCTGCCAGGCTCTTTCTTTCAAAGATTTCCCATAATTCTACCACCTTCTTTATTTTTGCGAAAATGACTATTTAACTTATATCATTTGTGTTATGCCGTATTGGTTGAAACTGATGCGAACTCAGATGATTTCTCTTTTTTATTTGAGCGTTTCATTCAAATGATTTTTTCTTTCTCTCTTAGGTATTTGAATGACGATGCCTGTATTCTTTGTTTCTTTGCATTGTTTTCTACAGGTTGTTTTTTGTCTTTCTCTTTCATTCGTTTGTTTATCATTTTTTCTTTTTCCTTCATTTTCTTTTTACTTTCACTTTGCTTTCTTTCAATTTTTTTTTATTTCCGGTATTTTATTAAAGCTTTTTAATCTTCATTTTTGACTTTAAACACTTTTTTCCTTTCTTTCTTTCTTCCAGTGCAGCGCAAAATAAGTGTATCCCAAAGATGATCTATATATAAAATACTGTGACTTCCGTTAGTCCGTCAGTTAATTTTCATACGCGGTACACACTTGCGGGATCATGTCTCTTTTGATACATAACTGAATAGGTAGATGTTTTTCCTGCAGTAAGTTACCATTTCTTTCGGTGGAAACTGATTGCCAACCAAGACTATAGAATCCAATCTGTTATGCTATTCAACCCATAGCTGGAGGTAGAAGAGATAGATTCATACCTTTTCCAAGGGTCAGTCTGTCAGTTAAGTGCTATATGTGATACAAGCTTAGGCGATCATGTCTCGAAAGAGACATAACTGGCTGGCAGAGGATTATCCCGCAGTAGGTTGCCATTGCTTTCTGCGGTAGATTGATTGCCAGCCAAAGCTATAGAACCCAATCTGTCCTGTTATTTGACTCATAGCTAGAGGGGAAAGAGATGTATTATATTATTTATTAATTAGTGGGGTATCAGTTTATTACTTCATGACAATATAAAACTGATCCTCTACTATATGCTTAGTAGAAGTCTTAATCATGTTTACAACTATTATATTCAGTCAGTCAGTTAAGTGCCATATGTGATACACGTTTTGGGCGATCATGTCTCGAAAGAGACATTACTGACTGGACAGAAGATTATCCCGCAGTAGGTTGCCATTGCTTTCTGCGGTAGACTGATTGCCAGTGAAGGATATAGAACCCAATATTTCCCCGATTTGTCGATATCCACTGCTCCACAACACACATCCTTTCACCGAAACGCACCACCTAGCGAAAACTATAAAAAAAAGTTAAATCACAAGGCCAATGGTTGCAAAATGTTGGAATTTAACTCCAGGATGAAATGGCTGGCCAGTTGTCTGTTGAATGCTCAATCGAAACAAATTGAATGAATTAATTCGTCTGCTGAATGGGATAAAAAAGAAGTTTCTTAAAAAATATTATTTACAATAATATTGTATAAAACTAAATTAAAGAAATTATTAAACTGCAATGTAGGGTGTTTGTCAAAGAATTTTTCCAAACAAATCCGCTTTCTCAAATTTTATCGATTAGATTGTAAAAATGAACGAAACGTACAGTTTGTAGATCTCTAAAAAATGTTAAGGATAACTTAAACAATAGTATATAATGTGAAGAAGTCAGCGTGTTGCCAAAAAGAAATATATCATTAAACAAGTATCTCTTTTTCATCCAGATAATCCGCAATTTTATTTAAACTACATTAAGAAAATTGAGGTCCATTTTAAACAGTAGTATTCGAAATTTGTGTATATAAGGCATGATTTATCATCGTTGGACTGTGGAATCAATCGTGGTCGAGTGGTCAAAAAGACACAATATCTCCCACATATTTTTAAAGATCGCAGCTTCGAATCCTGCCGAATACAAACATTTTCCGAACAAAATTTCTCATAAATCAGCAGGACGGTAGAAATATATATATATATATATATATATATATATATATATATATATATATATATATATATATATATCTGAGTTTCGGAAGCGAAAATCGCACTACAGCTTGTGGCGTATGACATGATCACACGAGAGTGGGTATCGAGAAGTATTAAGTATGGAAAGCCAATGGGATAAATAATCGCTTCAATTAGCTTTTATAGGCATTTGAGAATGTGTGTGGAGATTTCGTAGTTATTTTTGTTCAGGTTTGGTTTCAACTGTTTTATGTATATGGCTAAAAATACTCGAAGCCACTTGTGTATAATATTTAATGAGACATGCATCAATATATATATATATAACCTGCGACCCCTATTCACATAGGTGAATCTACCATTTGATCTGGCTAAGTCATATACCTCTCGACCACGAATGACCTCCAGTCTAAACGAATGTTTTAATCAAGCCTATATAACACAATTTTCGAGTCATCGTAACAACCATATCTGCTCTGAAATGTATCGTAATGTCGAATTATTGCTTAATGTATCCACGATACTTCGAGATCAAATCATGAGCGTCAGTGCTGAGAAAAAAATCTGTTTCCTTTAAATCCGTGGTTGTGAATGACTGCGTTAAGATCACTAAGAGTGAAAACATTCAAACTGTATTTACCTTTGATAAACAGAAGTAAATCTTGGCAAAATGGTAATATAACTCAACCTTACTTTAATATATAGCACAATTTTCGATTCATCGCAACAACCATATTTGCTCTGAAATGTATCGTAATGTCGAATTTGTGTCATTCGGCAGGTTCGAATTCTGCCGAATGACACACATTTTCGTAATTAAAATCTATCCTAAATAATCATGCCGGTAGATATAAATATATAATACTGTTTAATTAAAAACAGAATACTTAAATATGAGTATTGATCAAAAATAATGTTCAAAGAAATCACTTCAAATTGTCAGTTGTTTATAACCAAGTTTCGTTAGTCTTCTTTAATTTCTGTAACATGTTTACATTTGTTGACATTACGATACATTTTAGAGCAGATATGGTTGTTGCGATGAGTCGAAAATTGTGTTACATAGGCTTGATTAAAACCTCGTTTAGACTGGAGGTCATATATATATATATATATATATATATATATATATATATATATATATACATTTTTTGCAAAATGGCAAAAGCTCCACTGAAACCCTAAAGTTTACTGAGTGAGAAAGAATATTAAAAAAAGGCGATCTACTCTTTATATGAGGAAAAAGAATGTAACAGATAAAAGTGATAGAGGTTTGGATTTACATTTTTTAGATCAAACTTAACTGGAAATTGAGAAACTGGAAGAGAGTCCCACAAACGAGCAGTGCGAGAAAAGTAACGCTCAACATATAACTTACGGTTACATCTAGCCAATCCAAGTGTAAAGTGACGAGATATTACCACCAATCTCCTTTTTTATTTTTAAATATAAAATATTTACTCACTGAATTTCTGTTAGCTGTTAATGTCCAATCGTTTTATTTTGTTTATTTCTTTGTTTATATATATGTACTAGCAGTATAGCCCGGCGTTGCTCGGGTGTAATGAAAGATTTAAAACTAATCCATGGTCCTACAGCTCAGACTATTTGAACGTTGGCACGAAAGACTAAAAAGCAATAGTTGTTTCCAGTTAAAGCGAAACCGTAGACTGAAGGAAAAATGAATGGATGTAAGTCAAAGTTTGATTTTCTGGTATCGATATCAAATAAGTGTTTTTCGTAGTAAACTGAATTTTGATGGCTAAATAAGTCCTCTGAGTAAATGGTATCATGGCTGAGACTAAGAACTACAATTATACCTACTTAGAGCCAAACCCGAAGCAAAAACTAAAATAAAAGGTCTGAAAGAAATACGGACATTCAGGCAGATAAACAGACACACACATCTTGCCTTTTATATATATATATATATATTATCGATTTTCTGCACTATTGTAAGAATTGCAACCTTGAAACTTCTGAATATCGTTTCTTATGTCTTTGTCTATGAGTGTATCAAATTTGATTAAAATCGTACCACTTCTTCTATAACCCGATCGATTTTCGATATTTATCAGGGGTACCTCGACACAAAACCTAGCTAAGAAAACTCGTAGCCGCTTGTAGTACAACTGTGTAAATTTTCAAGAAAATTGGTTCAGCCGTTTCGTAGTCTATAGGTAACACACACACACACACAGATAAAGTTCCATTTATAAATAAGTTTAGATAGATTATTCTTCCATCCTTATCTATGTTTGTTCATTAATTCATATGCAAGGGTGGGCAGAAACATTTATAGGCTGATTATGAAGGAAACGTGTTAGATCTGTGAAATCTTGCATGGTTTTCAGCCCACACTCGTCCGCTTCATACGGACTGAACATCTTCCACTGAAATGATATATACTCACCAGTGGATTTTTTGGCTTTGAATCCCGATGCGAGCAGATGGATTAGCGTTTTAAAGATATCACTTATCAGTTCGCACCTGCAATATTTGCTTTGTTTTTTACTTGTTGCGTCATCTTTTTCAAATCACACACACAAGCGCTCACCAGTGAAATGCTGAGCATGCCGAACAAACATAGGTGACTGAAAACCAGTATTAGACTTTGGTTCGTCTAACCTTTTCTTGATATGACTTACAAATAGTGTTTGTACATTTCTGTAATCATGAGTGAAGGAAAATATAAGACGATGTTTCCTCTCCATTAACAAGTCAACGGTAAGTATTTTATAAACATGCATTTTGAAATTCAGTCAGTCAGTTAAGTACTATACGTGATACACGCTTGGGCGATCATGTCTCGAAATAGACTTGTCTGACTGGGCAGAAGATTATCCCGCAGTAGGTTGCCATTGCTTTCTGCGGTAGACTGGTTGCCAGCCAAGGCTATAGAACCCAAGCTGTCCTGTTATTTAACCCATAACTGGAAGGAAGAGACGGATTAATACCTTTCCGAAGGGTATTTGCACGTAAGTGAATGCAATGAATTCAGCTGGAATTCGAACTCGGCTCCTCGATTTCTCGTTCCGAGCCGATATCCACTGCACCACAACGCACATCCACATTTTGAAATTACATAGAAAATAATGAGTATAGTTACTAACACACTCGCACACATATCAATAAACACATATACACATATACCCAAACGCACACACAATGCCAGACATTCTCTATCACTCACTCACTCACTCACTCACTCACTCACTCACTCTTACACACACAAAAACTTACTCTTTCTCACACACAAACTCACTCTCATGCATACACTCTCACACAAATATTGTCAATCACATATACATACGCGTTACCTACACACATTCACTCACATTTATACACATACGTACTCACATATACACACTCATTATCATACAGGCAGTTGCACACATTCACTCACACAGACACTCAAATACACAAACTTACTCGAACGCACACACTAACGCACACACACTCACTCACACTCTCACATACAGACACACACACTTGCATCCACATAAACGCAAGCAAGCACATATAAACTCACACACACACACACTCTGACTGAACAAGGATTTTTTGTAAAAATCCCAGTTATTCGTTTGAAAAAAAGTTAGAAAATCAGTCCTTATAAATCGCCTGAAGATACCGAAATGTTGCAACAAAGGTTGCGAAAATAACTTGTAACTAAAAGGAATATATATATATATATATATATATATATATATATATATATATATATATATATGCATTTGTTTATTTATTAATTTGAACGATTAAAACTTAATCATTATGGAGAAAGTTTTTCGTGTGTGAGCTACACTTAACAAAACAATTTTTGTATATCTTTTAAGCTGAGCTATCCAGAGATTCTTTCAATGTGTTGCTTTGTTCCATCCTTTATAATTCTCTATGGTCCTGCTGTTACTGGTACTATTCCTGCTTTCAATTTCCACATTTTTTCATTTCAATTTCCAGGTATTTATATTTTGATTGTTTTTCAAATTCCTTGTTTGCAATGTTGTAATCCGCTAGACAAGCCATATCAATTAATAGACAATTTTTTTCTTTCTGGTTTTTAACAATAATGTCCGGCCTATTTGCTTCAATTTTTCTGTCTGTGTAGATGGTGTAATCCCATTGAATGGTGACATCTTCTATTTCTCTAACCGGTGCTGGGTGATGATCATACCAGTGATTTTTAACAGATTTTCCATAGTGTTTGCACATTGTCCAATGTAAATATTGCCCCATTCAATCGTGACAATTTTTATATACATTTGGGCAAGTACAGAATATCCTGAGATTAGGTGGTCTATTGTTTCTTGGTGTTTATCACAGAACCTGCATTTTGGATCCATATTATTATGTATAATATTTGCCTGAAAGTTTCTAGTGAAAAGACTTTGGTCTTGCGCTGCAAGAATAAAATCTTCAGTCTCAAACTTTAATCCAGATGCACGTAACCATCGATCAGTATTAACTTTATCAACATTGGAATTATTAGCCTTGTTCTGGATATTGGCCATGCAGAGGTTGTGTCTTGCTAGCGTTGTTTCATCTTTTCAAGAGTTTTATCTTTGGCTTTCATTTTCATATTTTTTGCCGCAATAGTTGGTTCTTGGCTTTTGTTTTGCTTTTCTACAGAATCTACTCAGTGTAAATCTTGTTTGTATTTACTGCCTTCTTTTACTATTGAATATTTTCTTTCTGTTTTCATGTTTTTATCTTATTGTATCATCCAGTAGTTTGTTGTTTCGGCGTACGTTAGTAAGTCAATAGTCGTTGTCTTGTATGAACAGCTGAATAAGACCTCTTCTACCTTCTTTACGAGGTATGTTGGAGGGTCTATATCAACCTTTAAATGATGCATCTTATACTTAGAAAGAAACTTTCCTGTCTTAAAATCCATTCGTCTGATGTCATTTAGAGTCCATTTCAAAATTTTGAAACTATACTGGACCACTGGAATGGCTATGTTATTATTGGCCGTAATTCTCTTCTGAGAATTCAATTTAGTTTTTAATATCAGTCGCAGATGTCTGTAGTACTATTTACGCACGATTTTTTTCATTTTCTTATGGTGAATTCTTTCACTCTCATTTAAACCTAAGTACTTATAAGCTATTTCTTTCTCCTAATCTTTTGTTGTTACAGCAGGGTCTAAGCTAATAGAGGATGTTTGTTGTAGCAATTCTCGTAAAACTATCTTTTTTTCTTTTAGCACTGAAGCATTTTACAGTTTGCAGAAGATTTTCCAGCTCACTGTCATTCGTAGCATACAAATTAAAATCAGCCATGTAAAATAGCTTATTTTCTTTTGAGCTATTTTATAACCACGTTCTGTCTTGTTAATTTGGCTGGTTAATTCTATGAGTGATATGCAAAATAATAAGGGAAACAAAGAGTCACCTTGAAATATTTCTGTTGATGTTATAATAATTATTAATATTGCCATCATTATTATTATTGTAACGAAGATGACAGAGATGTTAATAACGATGATGATTATGATGTTAATAATAATAGAATATTACTTACTATTATAAATAATATTAATTATAAATCTTTTTCATTTGTTTCTTCATGTATTCATGAAGGAAAAAATGCATTACAAAAATAATTTTTTCTTTTTTTCTCGATCCGAATTATATATATATATATATATATATATATATATATATATAATGTATTTATTAATATATATATAATATATATTAATATAAATATATATTACATATATATATATAATATATGTATATTAATATATATATATATATGTATATTAATATATATATATATGTGTGTGTGTGTGTGTATGTATTTGTGTGTGTGCGTGCGTGTGTATGTGTTATATCGTTATACCGGTTACAGCACGTGTTTTCTGCGATTATTTTTGCTGGTTCCAGTGCACGCACTTCACAGTACAATCGCATTAATAATGCAATAGTTTCTGAAATACTGACCTCTGAAATCTTGGTGGTGTGGAAACATCTGATTGAAATCTTCACCTTTGACTCGAGAAATAGCAAGAAAATGAATATGGAATGGCATTAAGAATAACAAAAATATGTATTTCTTCAACAATGATTTCAGCCACCTCAAGTATTTTTGTTGGCCGTGTTAAGATTTTTTTTTCTATTAGTGCAACTGCGTGGCCTCTGAAACGAAAAATAAAGAGAAACACATGGTAGTTTACTGAAAATGTTCACTTCAGTACAACCGAGTGCAGTTGATATTTTGGGCTCCTCTTTTTACAGATGACCATGCATGCAGTTTTTTATGTAGTCATTTTGTACTGATATTTTCTGTAGGAGAACTTGTAGTTTCCGTTCCGTGTCTGCGATCAGCAATGTGTCATCTGCTTAGCTTATATTGTTCAGAATGTGACCACCAATGACGAATTCTGTCAATACTTAGGGCTCACAGAATTGTTTTGCTTTGTAGGTTGAATAGATTTAGTGAGTCTGGGAAGTCTTTTAACAAAAACCAGAAAGTGCGACATTGAGAACCAAAGACGCATTGGCTTAGCGAAGGATGTATTCCAAATCTGAATAGAGAATTGAGAAATAGGAAATTGTTATGTGATGTTTGTCCTTCGATACGGCAGCAAATGCTGGACAATCTCAACAAAGCTAAATAAAAGACTTTGAGATGTGAACTTGAAACAACTGGGGATGCTGACGATACCATTGACCGAACATGTGAGCAACGACGTGGCTTTGGAGAGGATGGAAGTGAAACAGCAACTGATAGAGGAAAAGACACCTGAGATTTATGGGACATGTTGGTTGGTTGTTTTGTTTTTATGGCATATCAATCTCGGCGGGTCATTTATTGCCAACTAAATTTTATATATTTATTGCTGGTAATACCTTTTCTCTTTCAACAATTTATTGTTGTTTTTATATAAGTTTTGTGTCTAGTAATACTTTTTTCTTTTCGAGTATCAAGATGCATTGGGATTTGTTTTTAAGGACAGGGTTCCCAAATCCTACCCTTGTTATTTAACCCATAACTGTAGGGAAGGGACGGATTAATACCTTTCCCAAGGGTACCAGTGCTTAAGTGAATGCAGGGTATTCAACTGGAATTCGAACTCGGCTCATCGATTTCACCGATATTCACTGCACCACAACGCACATCCGTTACTAAACGCTTACAGCATCTGTGATATGTAATGAAGAAGGAAGACTTGGGAATTCTGATACTCACAGGACAGATAGAGGGAATGAAAGACAGAGGAAAGTAACGCCTGATATACTTGATGGGTTTGAGAGTGGGATGTCGGAGAAGGGTTTTGAAAGTTTTACAAGAGAAAGACTCTGAAGAGCTACAAGGGAAATGTGGAAAGTTATGATCGCCTACATCCTGAAGAGACTTGCCAGGAACAAAAAGCAATCAGATTATTAGGAAAAATGCAATATTCAAATGACATTCTGTTTCTGGCAGACACAAATGGAAAACTACAGATTTTTCTAGACAATGCAGTGAACGAAAAAAGAGTCATGTATTTTTTCTTTCGAAATTTTACGTAAAATCATTTAATTGTATTTAAAACTGTTATACTTTCTTACATCGCAAATTCACGAAGATCAATCTTTTTTTCTTCGATTCAAACGAAAAGTTCATTTTGATCGATTGGTTTCTTTTCAACGACCAAAAATATTTTTAGATTGTAAATTTTACTAGTTAACCCATAGTTGGAGAAGTTAAGACGGTGATATACCCAATCATAATTTGCTAAACAGGAAGTTATATTGTGGATATAGAGTATCAGTTTTACTTATAATTTCGCTCATAACGTATCTGGTGTTTTAATAATTTTTTCACACCTAATGCATTCGGATAGGTCCTTGACTATTTGCAATAATGCTCATGCGTACGCACACACACACACACACACGCACACATTCACACACACAAACGCACTTGCACACAGATACACAAACAGAGTGCATTAATATAACGTAAAAATCCGTTTACATAAAAATTACTTGATAGACAAACAGCCTATCGGCAGTTTGTGCAATAAATCTTTGGCAAAAGTTATCTTGTGGTGAATAATCAAAGGCCAAAAAACCTGTCTACGGCTATATCGTGCTGAATACACCGGTTCTCGTCCGATCAACGAAGTTAAGCAACATCGAACCTGGTCAGTACTTAGATGGGTGACCATTTTGGAATAGAAGGTGCTGTAAACGTAAGGACCAAGAATGGTCCACCGGCCCTCTAGGTTTGGGGGTTGGGCGCAGAGTTAACAACCCTGCCTCATAAAAACAGTTTATTACGGAAACAGTAACAAAAGTTACTGCCCTACACACCATCGGTTGTGAAAGGGTGAGATAATGATGAAAAAAAAACTTCAAATGATACGGATACAGAAGCTTTGCTCTACTATGAGTTGGATGACATGCCAAAGCTGCTTGACGTGTACTGATAGCTGGATCCTTTCCGACAGCCTCTAGAATGTGTTCTTTGTGGTCAGGCGTACAAGCAAATCGCAGTCGCCTTCGATCCATTGTTTGTGGTACCACGAAACCTGTCTCAGTAAGGCGACGATAAATTGCAGCCAATGTTGGATGACTCGTCTACCTTCGATCCGGAAACGCAATCAAATATAGCCGTGCAGCCTGGCGTCCATTAATATTCGAGCGGTCGTATTTACAAATCCTATTTGCCTGTTCCTGATATGAATATCTTGCCGCTGTTAAACCGACCACTCCGTTATCGCACTACTAAACGCGTTAAACGTTGGAAACAGATTAGCTACAAATGTACACGAATTACAATTGCAACCTAGTCTACATAAAAAAAAACCAAAAAAAATGCCATCTATCATAAAAATTCTTTAAGCTTAACTCAATAACGAAGGATTTGTGGACATATTTTTAATTGAAAAGTTCTCGCTCCAAGTTTCGTAAAATTATTTGAATTTTATCTTGAATTGTACATTTAATACTGTCTACCGCAAACTTTAAACCTAATGATTCATAATCAAAAATAGGAATTATTTGAAAGATACAGAATAAAACATTTTGCACAACTAACATTTGTGGGCGGATCGTAACCTCCATGGTACAATACAGACTCGACACCAACAGAGTTTACGATTAATTTTTTTACTGGATTTGTAGGTGTCTGTCTGGTCAGTTCATATTTTTCCCAATATGTATTACAGAAGCTGTCTACATAGACTTTATTTCAAACACACCTTCAAACTTGTTAGAGGATGTACCCCTGGTAATGCGAAGAGGCATGTGGTTCTTGCATGATGGTCGTCGAGTACATTTTACTCACATTATTCGCGATGTACTGACTGACATCTACAAGAAAGATGAATATGATGGGGAGCACTGGTTCTATGGTCTGCACATACCCCGACGCCTAACCTTTTAATTTTTATCAGAGGGGCTATCTAAAAAATTGGTTTATGCAGCAGAAATTAACAATTCAGTGACATTTTATGAATGTTTCATTGGGTGTGCAAAAAAATCGGACACCTTGTGGGCGCATTTAAAAGTGTATGCCAGTCAATGATCCGACGGGTTCATGCGTGCGTAGAAACAAGCCGAGACAACTTTGAAAATTTGTCATGAGTGGCTGTGTTGAGGTACAACGATAGTTTTTTGAACATATTTCCATAGACATTTTACCTTGTTTTGGTGTCAGGAACCTGGCCCAAAGATCGTAAAAGTGTTTTTGTCACACCATATAATGAATTAGAATACTCTCAGCTATTGGGCGCGTATAATAATAATATACACGCTAAAATGTCTGCCTCCCTTCAACCGAGCACCCGTAGCTCAATGACAGAATCGCCAACTGTCGCCAATTCGGTCGGGTTTCAATCCTGAGTAAAAAAGCATTCAGCTGTCTAACCGTACTGATGAGCTGTGATATAGCGAAACAGATCTATCTGTGGATGACTGTATATATAATATAAGTTTTTGTCATAATTAAATTAGGCAAGTGCGTTGTGGTTCAGTGGATATCGGCTCGGAACGACAAATCGGAGAGCCGAGTTCGAATTCCAGTTGAATTCATTACATTCACTTACGCGCAAATACCCTTGGGAAAGGTATTAATCCGTCTCTTCCCTCTATTTATAGGTTAAATAATAGAACAGATTGGGTTCTATAGCCTTGGTCGGCAACCAGTCTACCGCAGAAAGCAATGGCAACCTACTGCAGGATAATCTTCTGCCCAGTCAGTCATGTCTCTTTCGAGACATGATCGCCCAAGCATGTATCACGTATGACACTTAACTGACTCACTGACCCAGGTGTATTAAAAAGAACAATATTTGCTATCTACACAGACACACACACACTATATATATATATATATATATATATATATATATAATTACTTATCAACGCTCTATCTCCACCTCTAAATCGAGCACATTACAATATAAAAACCTGCTTACAAAAATATATTTTCTCAGCAACACGACTGAAAAAACAAAAAACTTGGCGTTGAATATTATCATAACTAAACAGGAATCTATCTGATACGTTTTATTTTACTATATTTTATTTTTGCCACGTTATTTATAGCAGTTGTTGAGCTTTCATCTCTCTTTATAATTCTTGATCTTTTGTTTTTTACTTTCCATAATCTCGTTTTTTTTTTAAAAGGCAGAGTGGTTAAATGACATCTGACATAACGTTTGGTACGAAGTAGAGAATGTGTCACTGAACTCTTCTCTGCAATGCACCTGTTACCTCTTCTATAAAATTCACCTGTTTACAATCATTTATTTTTGCTGAACGTTTAAAACAGTGGATATGAGCAGCGTTAGACTTTTGGTTATGTGTTCAGAAGTGAGTGGCTAATTCGAAATAGAAAAGAGGCCATTCAGTGCACTCTTAATTATTGCTGATTAATTTGACGAAATCATTTATTATTAGATTTTTCGAAAATAATGTCCTATTTAAGAATCAATAGTTTAGTAGTTTGTCTAATATATTATTAAAATATTTGCACAAAAATATATTAGTTCTGGTGATCATCCTGGTTAAAAAAATCAACTATATCCTGCTATCCACCTAGGTGTCCTTGACAAAATACAACGGAAAATCTGTAATGTGACAGATCCCGACTTGGCAGCTCGGATACCGTCACTTTCTCACCGGCGCAATGTGGTTTCCTTGTGTCTCTTCTACAAATATTTTCACGGCTTCTGCTCTGATAAAACTTAGCTCACTGGTGTCTCCTATATATGAATTTACGCGAGCTACAAGATTAGCAACTAGGTCCCACCCTTTTACTGTGAAACCAATAAATTGTAAACGCAAATTCTACTCCATCAACTTCTTTTCTCACACTTCCCGCCAGTGGAATTCCCTTCCGTTTACTTGCTTTCCCGACAGCTATAATCTCCATGAATTTAAATTTAAAGTTAATAGTCATCTTCTATCGCACTAACCTGCATACACACTCTCTCTCTCTCTCTCTCTCTCTCTCTCATGCTCCTTTCTCCGTCCACTCCACTCTCATCAGTATTCTGATCCTTCTCTTACCCACTTCCTGACACCCCTATAACCTGTCATTCTTTCTCATAACTTTCCTCCTATGTAACCCCCTGCACAACAGTAGCAGTAAAATGCTTTGCTTGGGGCGATATGATTATAAAAAATGACCTCTGATCATAGCATTTAGATTAACATCGAAACAACTCTTTATAAATGCTGTTCCAATGTTCATCCTCAGCCAGTGTAGTAACACCTCTTTGGGTCCTATCTATGGGAAAATAGTGAATGCTCAAACTGGAGTTGACAAATGAAATATAAAAATACACTTGAAAAGATTACCAGAGTAATAGGAAAAATGACAAACGATACATTTATTTGCGTGGGAGGGTGGTATTACCAAAACTCAAAAGAAAAGAAAATTAAATGTCTCATAAGGAGTTAATTTGAAGATAACCAATTCATTCTACTCTATTCTTAATGTTTCAAGTGACTTCCTTGTTTATTTAATAATAATCTCTGGCGGACCAGAATAAGACTACCACCACCTTTAAATTTATTGTTTTTCATTTTTTTACTTTTTCAGTTCAATCTTATCGATTACACCCTAAACTTTCCAAATGACAAAAAAAAAAATTGGGAAAATTTCATTATTTAAAGCGGAGTTTTTCATACAATGATATAGTAAATCGTTCCTCCACTTTGGAACCACTCGCCGGTACGACATTACCACCATCTATAAAATTGTTTATTATCAGTTTTTTTTCCTTTTTTTTTAGTGCAATCTTATCGATTAAACCCTTAACTTTCCGATTGCCAAAAAATAAACAAAAAAAAAAGTAAAACTTTCAATATTTAAGCAAATTTAATGGGGCACAGTTTCTCATATAACGTTATAGTAAATTGATCCTCCACTTTGGAGCCACTCGCCGGTACGACATTACCACCACCTGTAAATTTGTTGGTTATCACTTTTTTTAACTTTCTTTTAGCGCAATCTTATCGATTACACTCTAAACTTTCAGACTGACAAAAAAAATTTGGAAACATTTCAATATTTAAACAATTTTAAGCGTGGGAGGGGTCAGTTTTTCATACAACGATATAGTAAATCGTTCCTCCACTTTGGAACCACTCGCCGGTACGACATTACCACCACCTGTAAATTTGTTGATTATCAATTTTTGTTTACTTTTTTCAGTGCAATCTTATCGAATAAACTCTAAATTTTCCGATTGACAAAAAAAAAAAAAATTGTAAAAATGTTAACATTTAACCAATTCTAAGGGATGGGGCTCAGTTTTCATATAGCCTTATATAACTTTTTTGTTTGCGAATATTCAACAACATAATCTTTTGCGACATTTTTGAATGAAGCCATTCTTGGAGTTTCCGAAGAATATGCCGCCGTAAGAACTAGAGAAAAATTGAAAACGAGAAAAACAATAGCAACAACTCGTCCCCAAAAAAACAAAACAACGTGACCCCAACGCGAGTGGATAATCAGAAACTTTATGTAATAACCGATAAGACTGCGCTGAAAAAAGTAAAAAAAAAAAAGAAAAACAACAAATTTAAAGATGGTGATAGTCTCCTTCAAGTCCGCCTAATCTCTATCACTATATTTTTCTTAAATACGTGACACACACTGGAAAGTATTATTAGATTGTTTGGAAATTAATGTCCGATTTGAGAATAACCGTTTTATTTGTATTCTAATATATTATGATAGTTGCACAAAATGTTATTCATACAAACTGATTAAAGTGTCCTCTTTGTTAATGTGTTATCAATTACTTACTAAATGTTATTCTCCAATACGTGATGTACCCTCTGAATACATTGGAAAATAAAATTAATTCGTTAGGAAAGTAATATCTGATTTTAGAATATATCATTTAATTGTGTTTCTAATATATTATTATAACAGTTACACAAAATGTCCAATTTGTTAATTTCATGTTAATCTGTTTCAGAATGATCTTCTAAAATAATGCAATCTATAAATAGACTAGGAAATAATATTAGTAGTCGTTCGAAAAGTAAGGTCGGATTTTAGAAAAAAAAACTTTTTAATTATTTATTATTATAATAGCTATACAGAAATGTTTTACTCATTCCTAATGATTAAAGTGTCATCTTTGTTAATTTGATATCAATTGTTTTCAGAATCAAACTTAAAACATTAAAAAGCCCTTGTCTTGAACATTAAAAACAAAAAGAGATGCGTTCGTTTTTTCATTAGGTCAAGCTTAGTCAAAATTCTTCTAAAATTGCTGCCACTATTAACTGTTCAGAAGTTAAGAAATCATTTGTGATCTGTACTTAATAATGCTGTTATTTTTGTTTTTGTTTTTTTTTCTCATATTCTCAAACACTCAGTAACCTCTTTCATCTTAACTTGCTGTGGATGAAATTGATTTTTTTAAAACATGAAGTTTTAACTAAAATTAGTATAAAAATTCAAATATCTAGGAAGTGTTTTGACAGAGGTTGGAAAGTGCGACATAGAGATCCAAAGACGCATTGGCATGGCCAAAGACGCATTTCAGAAGCTAACCAGAAGACTGAAAGACTAGAAAATTTCATTAGAAACAAAGAAATGTGTGCTGGTTTGCTTTGTGATATCTGTCCTTTTGTATAGAAATGAATGCTGGACGATATCATCATAGATGAAGGAGAGGCTTGAAGTAGCAGAAATGTGGTTTTACAGTAGGATGCTGAGGATATTGTGGACAGAGTAAGAGTGCAACGATGAGGTGTTAGAAATAATGCAAACGACAAGAAAACTGATAATAAATATCAGGAAGAGACAAATGAGGTTCCTGGGACATGTGATGAGGAAGGAAGGCCTGGAGAACTTGATACTCATAGGTCGGATAAATGGAAGAAGAGACAGGGGAAAGCAGCGCGAGACGTACTTGTTAGGTCTGAACAAATGGTTGTCGGAGCGGCGCTTAGAAGAGATACCAAGAGAAAGATCATTGAGAGCGACAAGAGACAGAGCCAAGTGGGAATCCATGATCGCCTACGTCCTGAAGGGACACGGCACAAGAAGAAGATGATGAAGAAGAAGAAGTTTTAAATACAACAAATTCGCTAACACCATTTTAAGAAAAAATTGAAGGGACTCCGCTTCACCTACAAAGGGTGGTAGAATATATGATGACTTGAAGATCGAAGCCAAAATAATGATCGATGCTGCATCAAGACTAAAATATATTTAGATATGTGAAGAAACTAAGTGACAGAATGAAGACGTTGACTTGTTGAAAGAAATGGAAAGCGTGTGAAAATCAGTAAAATAGAATGTCACTCGAAACTAAAAGTGGACATACGAATGTAATCTTAGAGTAAGGCTTAAGTTTTACACCCCGCTACACAAACAGAAAATATTATGGATGACATTACTTCAAGGAACCTCTATCTTGGTCTAAAAGTTTCAGCAATGGAGCGTAGCGATAATCAAGTAGATGACATAAAGAAGTTAACGGAGAGTCTAAATATAGTTCATGTTTGGGGAGAATTCCATAAACGGTGTTATATGGACCCTGCCATTATTGTTGCCGATATTTCGAAAAATTAGGGCGGATATGTTTAGACGCTTGTGGGTCTTTAGTGGCAGTTGCATTGTATAGACAGTGAGCCGGCCAATGACAAGCACTATTTTCTCAGCGCCCAATATGTCAGGAAACGTCAGCTTGAATGGATTGGTGTGATACTGAAGAAAGTTGAAGTTGGTGGAACAGGATAAGACATGATAGATTGGATATTTAGATAAAAAAATACTGACGCATATGTTTAATATAGAAATAGGGAGAATCCAAAAATTGACAGAAGAATGTGACTAGGAACGAAAAGAAAAAGTAAGCCAAATAAAAAAGAGAATGCATGGAAAGAGAGATAGAGAAAATAAGAGATTAATTAGAAATGCACGACAAAAGAGACCGAACGAGAAAGCATCCCTATTCTATGATAAAAAACCGTTGTGTATTTTAATATATATATATATATATATATATATATATATATATATATATATATATTAAGGCAGACACGTTATTTCATGGCAAATCGGGAGTATGGCCTATTTCAGGCGAACCATCATCAGCTTTGGTCTTTATTGTACAAAGGATTTTAGTAGGCCTATACTTCCAATTTACCATGAAATAACGTGTCTGCCTTAATTTTTCTTATATTTGCTCTACATGTATTTACATACATATATATTTAGAGCTCTCTTAGAGAGTTATCCTACCACTGTATGTACAGGATACTCCTTTGGGTTCTTCTATATCTACACCGCATGCTTATATATATATACTATTTACGCTCTAGCACTCAGATTGAGCACTCTGGATGTGTGTGATGCTTTGTAAACAGTAGCTACCCCGGCATATACGCATCGCTCATTCGATAAAGAATTGGAGCACGCTATCTGTTGGGCGTGTTTATACGCGCTAAAAAGCCTGCCTTCTTCTGCCGGACGCTCGTGGCCTAAGGGTAGAATCACCGACTGGTCATTTTATAGTGGGTATTCCCGGCCATATAGCCGGGCCAAAAAATCTCAGTCTATTTTTCCCCAGTCGTGGGGGGTATTTTAATATTGAAATTTTTTTCAGTAAACATAGACCACACCTATCAGAAAAATTCCTCGGAATACGGGCTGAACCTAAATTTAGAATTTAAATCCCCGTTGACTAGATGATACAATATAAATTAAAAGGATTCAATTTAAGTTTTAATCTTAATTTTACCCTAACGTTAACCTTAAAAAGTATTTTAACCCCCCTACCTTCCTATTCCAAGCTCCTTTAATTGCCTATCTTTAGAAAATATGGATTCTTTTACTAAATCCCTTTTTCCTTGGTTAACACATATATGTATATATATATATTTTTTCTCTAATATTTTTTTCTCTAATATTTTTTCTCTAATAATTTTTAAACTGATAACTTCCTGTAATTGGCATTTAACTAGCTTCTACCTAAAAGGTTTAATCAAATAAACTTAAATTTTTTTAAAAATCTTATATTGAAACCCATTCCTTCTCGCCTAAATACACCTCTTCAAACAGCCCAAAATCTTAACTTTAAAAAGTAATTTAACTCATTTAGTTGTCTATCTTTACAAAATATGAACTGCTATTCCTCCCCTTTCTAAATATACCATTTCAACACCCTGTAACCCCACGACTACCAGCTCTGTCCTTTTCCACTTTGTGACCGTTGTTAACCAAAAACCCCTCCACACTCTAACTCAGGACCTTCGCCATTCGGAAAAAACAATGTCGCTGACGTGACATAGAATCTCTATTAGAGATCCTATGTCAAAATGTACATCCGACACCTTTGAATTTTCTCTAATTTATATATATATATATATATATATATATATATATATATATCGCAAATACAAATAAAGTTATAAATCTTTTAAAGTGCACACGAAAATTATAGACACCCTATATATATATATATAATGCGTGTGTGTGTGTGTGTGTGTGAGAGAGAGAGAGAGAGAGAGAGAGAGAGAGAGAGAGAGTTTAATTATAATAATGCATAGTAACAAAATTGCTGTTTTTTACTGTAGTTTACTGGTAGAAAGGCACTTTAGGCAAGCAAAATTTTCGTCATAAAGTGCTTAGTATTACTGTGATGTGTTCACTCTTAAACTCTTTACGATTTTTTTGTTTTTTCAGCCATTGTACATAAGGTACAAACTAAAATCATATAATATATATATATATATATATATATATATATAACTTTCTCTCTCTATTTCTCTTTCTCTGTCTGTGTGTGTGTGTGTCTCTCTCTCTCTCTCTCTCTATATATATATATATATATATAATTTCTACGACATCTTGTATATTTATATATATATATATATATATATTTCACTACAATTCATACAAATACACACACACGCACACATATATATATACTCATCAATTCCTGCATGCATACATATACTCATGTATATATAGATACATATATATATCAAATTACATTATCATATATATATTGATTCACATATATATACACACATACAAACGTAGGTAGATATAAATAAAGAATGGACCTACGAAATAGATAGATAGATAGATAGATAGATAGATAGATAGATAGATAGATAGATATGAAAACACATAGATAGATAGATAGATAGATAGATAGATAGATAGATAGATAGATAGATAAGTATTTTATAGATCACTGAAGTTGATATACAATAAAGAGTTGATTTATGAACAACAATAAGCAAACTAAACTGAGATCTTTGTCCAAACCTCTGCTCCTGCTCTTTCATATAAGCAAAAGATAAATATCTCCCATTCTGGCAAAGCAGTCATTTTTTTTTTCAGGTCGAGATGACTGATTTAACCATTAGAAGCCATTTTCCAATATTTGAATATTATCTACTTACTCATCTCAGTCCAGATGGCGTGTCGGCCATTGTGTTTGATACTATCTTAGGCATTTTACGGTCTAGCATACCGGAAATAACTGACGCGCATGTCTTTTAAGCAGGAACGCCAGCATCAAAGTGACGATGTTTTGGATATTTAAACTTCCGTTTGAATTCAAGATTTACGGATATTTGTCCTTCGCTTATCCCTTATGCAAATCGTATTTACGTCCGCTTACCCGTATATCCTTTAAATACCCGCTTATAAATCAGGAAATAAATATGTACTCATGTACAGCGTGACTGAATATCTCCGTTTCTCATGTAGAATTTTAATAAACACTTGTATTTCAACTGAATTTTAATAAACCTGCATATATTTCAATATTTCAAGTTTATTTAATTCATGTTTATTATTAACTAGCAGTATAGCCCAGCGTTGCTCGGGTGTAATGAAAGCTTTAAAACTAATCTATTGTCCTGGAGCTCAAACTCTTTGAACGATGGCACGAAAGAATAAAAAACAATAGTTGTTTCCAGTTACAGCGAAACTGTAGACTGAAAGAAAAATGAATGGCTGTAAGTCAAATTTTGATTTCCTGGTATCGATATCAAATAAGTTTTTTCGTCGTAAACTGAATTTTGAAGGCTAAATAAGTCCTCTGAGTAAATGGTATCATGGCTGAGACTAAGAACTACAATTATACCTACTTAGAGCCAAACCCGAAGCAAAAGCTAAAATAAAAGGGGTGAAAAATTACAGACATACAGACAGATAAACAGACACACACACACAAACATGTTGCCTTTTATTTATATATATATATATTATCGATTTTCTGCACTATTGTAAGAACTGCAACCTTGACATTTCTGAATATCGTTTCTTATGTCTTTAACTATGAGTGTATCACATTTGATTAAAATCGGACCACTCCTTCTATAACCCGATTTTTTCGATTATCGATTTTCGATATTTATCGGGAATACCTGGACACAAAACCTAGCTAAGAACACTCGCAGACGCTTATAGTACAACTGTGTTAATTTTCAAGAAAATCGGTTCAGCCGTTTCGGAGTCTATAGGTAACGGAGACACACACACACAGACACACACACAGACAAAGTTCCATTTATAAGTTTAGATTTTGTCACTGATATTTTTCATTTAACATTTTCCACTTTGTTTAACTTTTGGTCTACTGCACATTTTTTAAATTAGAATAAATATATGGAAGTATGTTACGAATGGGCCCATTCCGTTTAAAATGACGGCAAAATATTTATATCAATATACCGTTTATAATGACAGTAACATCCATATGGACGTACTTAATATTGAGTATCTTATAATGTATTTAAGTAAAATAAATGATCAAAACTTCCCCAAAGCGTGACAGGAGGAATATATGTATATACATATATATTTTTCGGTCTGAGGAGCGGCTGCTTGACTCCGAAATATCTATTACCCATGGATTTGTAGAATATTCCCAAAAATGTTCAAGATTATATTACTCTGTTAAATTTAATAAAAATTTAACGTTGAGTTCTTTTGAGTTTGTCTCTATTGGAATTTACCTGACAAAAATACCAAATATTCTACGTTATATATATATATATATATATATATATATATATATATATATAGAGAGAGAGAGAGAGAGTGAGAGAAAGAAAGAGAGAGGGGGTTTCATTAAAAATGGCAGACAACGTATTATCATTATTTTTTTTATATATATTTTCGTGTGTTCTTAAGTATTTTTCTTTTCAGAATTCAAATTATATAAGAATTGTCTAAATATTTTGTACTTTCGTGCGCTTTCGGTGATACTTTAGCCATTATCAGGAGTTAATATTATTTTACTTGTAAATAAACATGTGTAAAACTGTGTAATGTTTACGTATATTGGCTCTTGTGTATCAAAACGGGGTAAGCATATTGTTACCATGTTTATATTTGATATTATGAAGTGTAGCATTTTTCTTTTTTATTAGTAATGCCGCCATTGTTTTTAATCTTCTTTTGCGTGTGGATGATGCTATTATGAATGTATTATCAACTAGTATATCACGAATAGGTCCTGGGAAATCTCCATGTGTGTTTAAATGAGATCGGATGGAACTGTTGCGGGAAAAGTGCAATGTCATTCCTCTCGTCAATTTTGTGTTTGTATAGCCAATGTAATTGTTTACGGATTGGGATAGTTGAGGAACGCAGTTCTTCAAAGGACATATAAATTTGTAAACGACACTGGTTCTCTAGAGCTTAGATTTTGCAGGTGGATTATTATTGACGATGACTTGGTAGTTTTGAATTTTTGATAATAGAATATTAATTTAATTTTCTTGTTTGAATTGGCTGGTGCTGTATAATTTCAGATGATGTTGCCAAGTGAAGATTCGTCCTGTCTGTAATTATCGTGTCTTTTGTTTTTGTTTACGTGTTTGTAGTTGACATTGGTTACATTACGAAGAAAAACTTTGACATGGTAGTCAAGAAAATAATTTGGAGAGCCTTTGTTGACAAGCGTTTGTTTCAAATTATAGAGTTCTTTGAAGAAAAGTGGTTGGAAAGATGAATTCTCGTACGCATTAGTGGGGTAATTTTTTGATAACGCCAATCTTGTAACGAAGAGGATGTTGACTAATAAAATTAAGGTGACCAGAAGTTTTGCTCGTGGGTTTTTAAGTGCGACACGGAGATCCGAAGGCGAATTACCATGGCAAAGGTCGCGTTCCAGAAGACGAGCAAAATACTAACACACAGGAAAATCTCAATAGAAACAAAGAAAAGAGTGCTGGACTGCTACGTGATGTCAGTTCTTCAATACGGCAGTGAATGCTGGACAATATCATCGAAAATGAGGACAAAACTGGAAGCGGCCGAAATGTGGTTCTACAGAAGGATGCTACGGATATCGTGGAAGCAACGATGAGGTTTTGAAAATAATGGCAACAAAAAGGAAATTGATGGTGAGTATCAGGAAGAGACAACTGAAGTTCCTGGGACATGCAATGAGGAAGGAGAGTCTGGAGAACCTGATACTGACTGGTCAGATAGAAGGAAGGAGAGACAGAGGAAGGCAGCGGATAACATATTTGCAGGGTCTGATCAGATGGATGACGGAACGGGGGTTGCCAGGAGCAACAGGAGCAAACATACTAAGAGCCACAAGGGATAGGAAGAC
>JBBBDQ010000648.1:777500-812500 GCA_037127315.1 Ascarosepion bandense | reverse complement strand
ACAAATAACTCACTGGCAACCGTAGCATTTGCAACTAAATCGGTATCACAAGGTAGTGACAAATTCAAAAATTCAGTGTAGTGAAATATAACTGCTCACGACTTCTTATTTTCCCTTCTCTTCTTCTTTCTCTTTTCCTTTTCTCTTCATTTTTCTTCTTAATTTTTAGGTTCATCTTCTTTTCTTACAATATTTCGTTTTCTCTTACTCTTCTTCTTACTCTTCTTTTTTCTTCATCTCTATCTCTCTTTTTGTTTTCCTTCTTTCCTTTTCTTCATCTTCTTCTTCTTCTTCATTTCTAAATTTTTTTTCTTCTCCTCCTTCATTTTTTATTGCTATTCTTTTCTTCTCCATCTTTTCTTCTTCTTTCTATTATTCATCTTCTGTATCCTTCTGATATTTTTTTCTTCATCTTTTTCTTTTTATTATCCTTTTCTTATTTTTCTTTTCTTGTTTTTCTTATTTCATTCTTTGTCTGCATCATCTTCATTTTTATTTTCTTTTTTCTATTCTTCTTCTGCCATTGCTTCCTCTTCTTTTCCTCGTTTTGTCCTTCCTTCTGCGTCTTCCGTTTCACTTTCTCCTTCTTCTACTTCTCCTTTTGTCTTTCTTCTTCTTTTTTCTTTTTATACTTTTTCTCTGCAATACTTTCTTTGTTACTATTTCTTTCTTGCTGTTCTTTTTCTTGCTGTTCTCTTTCTTCTTTTTCCCGTATTCATTTTCTTTTCCCCTTCTTTTTTCTTCTTCCGTTTTTCTTCTTTTTCTTTTATTTCTTTTCCCGTTGCTTTTTCTCTTTCTTCTTTTCCTCTTGCTAATGTTCCTTTTTTCCAGTTTGTCCTCCTTTTCTTCTTCTTTTTCTTTTTCTTCTCTTTTTATTGCTCTTCGGTCCTTCTTCTCTCGTATCTCATTCTCCTTCTTCTTCTTCGTCTCATTTTTCTTCTTATCATCTTCTTTTTATTATTATTAATATTTCGCCTTATTTTGGTGGGGGGTTCGTTCTTTTTCTTCTTATTCTTCTTATTTTCTTCTTTTTTTCCTCTTCTTGGTCTATTTTCTTGTTCTTCTTTCTCCTCTTCCTTTTCTAATTTTCCTCTCTTTTTCCGTTTCTTATTTTCCTTATTCAAAATGCTTTTATAAACGCCTGAATACTTTATTCTTAACTCATTAAAATAAACATAAGTCTCGATTTCATTGTCGGAGCTGCTCATAACTTCTTGGATCTTTGAAAAGTTTCTCTTCAAAATTCTAATATTTAAAATATGAGCAATCCATGAAAATTTTCTGTAATTATTTTATTCATATTTTAAGAAAGCGACGACGTCGGTAGCTTCGTAGTTCAGTCAGTCAGTTAAGGGCCATACGTGATACACGCTTTGGGCGTTCATGTCTCGTAAGAGACATAACTGACTGGGCAGTAGATTATCCCACAGTAGGTTACCATTGCTTTCTGTGGGAGAATGTTTGCCAGCCAAGGCTATAGAATCCAATTTGTCCTGTTATTTGGCTCATTGCTAGAGTGGGGGGGGGGGGGGAGAGATGTATAATATTATTTAGTAATTAAAGGGGGATCATTTTATGACTTCATAACAATATAAAAATGATCCTCCACTTTATGCCGAGTAGAAGCCTTAATCATGTTTTCAACTATTATATTCAGTCAGTTAGGTGCCATACGTGATACACGCTCTGGGCGATCATGTCTCGTCAGAGACATAACTGACGGGGGAGAAGATTATCCCGCAGTAGGTTGCCATTGCTCTCTGCGGTAGACTGGTTGCCAGCCAAGGCTATAGAACCCAATCTGTCCTGTTTATTTATTCCATAACTGGAGGGAAGAGACGTATTAATACCTTTTCCAAGGGTATTTGTGCGTAGTTGAATGCCAGGAGTTCGCAACAAAGATGAGGACAATAGCCCGAATAATGTAAATACTGTAAATATTACATCTTCTCTGAAATATAAACAAATAGAATGATGTATTATTAAACGCCGTACAAATGGCAACAAAAATTAGGACAATAGCCCGAATAATGTAAATACTGTAAATACTACCTTATCTCAGAAATCTAGACAAATTGAATGATTTATAATTAAACGTCTTACAAATGGTAACAAAGATGAGGACAATAGTCCGAATAATGTAAATACTGGAAATACCACCTCATCTCACAAATATAGACAAATTGAATGATTTATAATTAAACGTCGTACAAATGGTAACAAAGATGAGAACAATAGTCAGAATAATGTAAATACTGGAAATACCACCTCATCTCATAAATATAGACAAATAGAATGATCTATTATTAAACGTCGTACAAATGGTAACACAGATGAGGACAATAGTCCGAATAATGTAAATACTGTAAATAGCACCTCATCTTAGAAATATAGATAAATAAAATGATCTATGATTGAACCTCGTATAAATGGCAACGAAGATGAGGACTATAGTCCGAATAAATTAAATACTGCAGCTTTCTTCTGTCTTTATGCAAGGCAGTGCAGCCACTAAGACACAAATGGTTGCTTGGTATAGAAGAATTAGGGACAGAAATATGATTAATAAGTGAGACAAAAAAATTAATCAGGAGGATAGCAGATAACGACTAACATTGCATGTTAATTTTTGCAGATTAAAATTGTCTGGAAAGTATGGAACCGAAAGGAATTTCCATAAGCAAGAAGTGCGAGAAAAAAAAAACTGTTGACATATAACTGAAGGTTACATATTGCCAACTAAACTGTAAAGTGATAAAATCTTGCCGCCAATCTAGTCTTTTTTCAGGTCGTAAGGGATCATGGGTTTTCACTTGACCTCTTCCTTGTCGCTTTTAATATTTTTCTTGGCACCTTTCTCAAACCAAGATCCTCCATTTTCTTGCTCAAGCCCATCAAGTTGATCATTTGCTGCTTTCCCGTGTCTCTCTTTCTCTCTATCTCTCTCTTGTGTATTGAATTCTCCAAACCTTCTATCATCATTACGTGTCCCAGAAACTTAGCTGCCTCTTCTTGATGTCAAGTATATGTTTTCTTTGTTTGATCAGTGGTATTCTCAACATTCTCCTGTAGAACTACATATCTGTTGGTTCAAGTGTCTCCTTATTTAAGGAAATTTTCCAGATATATCACATAACTGTTCAGTAATATTTTTTTTAAAAGTAGCAGAGCACATTCAAACAATTATCATGAAAGTATTTAAAAAAAAAATTATGTCGGTAGGTAAAGGACAGAAGCCTGATCAGGACCAGTAATATTGCTGATTCTTCTTTGGATCTTATCACGGAGCCCATTGTAAATAACAGGGGTGAGAATGTGCATTGTGGTACAGTGGATATCGTCTCGGAACTTGAAATCGGAGAGCCGAGATCGAAATCCAGTTGAATTCCCTGCATTCACTTACGCGTAAATACCATTGGAAAAGGTATTAATCCGTCTTTTCCATCCAGTTATGGATTAAATAATAGGACAGATTGGGTTCTATAGCCTTGGCTGGCAACCAGTCTACCACAGAAAATAATGGCAACCTACTGCGGGATAATCTTCTACCTTGTTAGTCATGTCTCTTTCGAGTGAGTATCATGCATGTCACTTAACTGACTGACTATATATAACACTTGGAATCATGATTAAGGCTTCTACAGGTCATAAAGTAGGGGTTCAGTTTTATATTGTTATGAAGTAATAAACTGATCCCCCCACTAATTACTACTTAATAATAGAATGCATCTCACCCCCCTCTAGTTATTGGTTAAATAACAGGACATATTAGGTTCTATACCTTGGCTGGCAAGCAGTCTACTGCAGAAAGTAATGGCAACGTACTGCGGGAAAATCTTCTGGCCTGTCAGTCATGTCTCTTTCGAGACATGATCGCCAAAGTGTGTATCACGTATGACAATTAACTGACTGACTGACTGACTGACTGACTGTTCTAGATGTGGCACCCATATTCTTAGTATGGTCGAATGGTAAACTTGAAAATATGTAAAATAGATTCCGGAGAGAAAAAATTGTTTGGTACGACACAGTGATTCAATACAATTTTTTCACTTCATGTCAGATGAGAACATAGTCGCAGCGAGTGAATTTCCTGGAGGTTAGCATCAGCCATATTGATAGAAAGTATAATGGGGTTTCTCAGATGATTAATGAATAGAATATTTAGTTTTAGAGTTTAAACGGACAAGACATTAAACGAAGGTCTTGAGTTCGTTTTGGACACCAACTACCATTTTGACCTTGTCGGATTGATTAACCTTACTATAATAGCTACAAAGGAAAGAATTTTGTGTAGAAACATGAATGTCTATGTCTTAAAAGAACACAATACATTAAAGAAGAAGAATAAGAAAAGATAATTAATATAATTCATGCTATAGGGTTTAATTTGCAACAACTGTCAGAGGAAGTTCATCTAAGTTAAGCAGCGTCAAGCCCGGTCAGTCCATGGATGGACAATCCATTGGGAATAACAGCTGCTATAAGATTGGATGTGCGGTTGGTGTAATGGATAATAACTCAGAATTGTTAATCGGATAGCTGAGTTTCAATTCCAGTCGGATATGTTATAATCACTGACGCGCAAATATCCTTACACCCTCCCCAATATTAGATTAATTAGTAGAATTTGTTTCAGTAAATCATTATTACCACCAAAATTTCTAACATAATAAAAATATGTTCTGGCTGTAAATAAAGGCAAGCAAGATATCGATAAACCGTAAAAAACGAACAACTAATCCTACTCTTCACCCACCAACTATCGCTTAATTAGTACGATTTGTATCAACAAATCATTATTACCCATAAAGAATACTTACAATATAAAAGTATTTTCTGGATTTAAAAATAGAGGCAAGTAAACGGTTGATAAGCCGTAAAAAACAACTTAATCCAATTCTTCACCGCCAGCTCTGGATTAATTCGTATAATTTGTATCAGTAAATTCTTATTACCTGCAAATAATTCTTACAATAAAAAATAATTTCTTGCTTTAAAAATAAAGGCAAGTTATGGGTTGATAAGCTGTAAAATAATGATCAACTTCTGCACAGTAGCTATGGATAATGAGCAGAATTTGTCTCTGTAAACCATTATTACTTGCAAAAGTTATGGTATAGACTAAAAATATTTTATGGCCGCGATTCGATTGCTGGTCTTTATTGTTGTAACTATGTTTTATATTATAAGAGGACGTGTGAATTCGTGCTACAATTGCATAAAAGAACATGTAACTTTGAATGGTGTGTTACATATGTTCCTAAAACACACCAAAATCCGATTTCTCGATCATATTTTGTACTTGATAAGGCACCTAGTAGACGTAGTGACTGTCAAATACGTCAACGGATGAGGAAGGCTACGGAAATTTATTATATTAAAATCGCTAGTGTGAATAACCACCGTTTTACAGACGTGTTACCAGTTGTTCACCAAAAACTTGTTTTTCCACAAAGGAAAATGTAGATGTCAGCAACTGCGCTTTCTTAGAAAATATTTTCCGATTTTATTGATGAAAGTAACTCAAAAAAATGTGACTCAAGATATTCAGTCAAATTGCAGAATTGGACAAAAAAACAAATGTTATTTTTCGCATCTTCTTCTATTTCGCCCTTAATCCCAGAAAGAGTCGTTGGGGCGTCGACGTGTTGAACTGTCCACCATCAGTGTGCCAGATCTTGGGTCTCCGCAATTAGATTTATTTTTGGTGTACTCATCATGTGGCGTGTCTTGGGCGTTTATACCTGACGAATCACATCTCTCTCTCCAATTTAGACGACAGCCGATGCCATCGAACTAGGTGGGTAACAAACACCTGGCCGTTGTAGAACATCTGAGCAAGCCCTTTCGGCCTTGACCGGTGACTTGCGTTGAGAATATTTTATCGCCCATTGGTGCCGTATTAAACACCACCCCGTCATGTGAGTTTAGTCCAGAAGCTGAAAAGGTTTGAAGGGACATAGTAACTTGGATATGAGAGAGTTAGGAGATGGTTTGAAGACCAGAGATGCCCGTCTAGACAAAGATGCAACGTGACAGAGATCCAGGGTACTACTTTTATCCAGCACCCCCTATTTCGAATCATAACAGTGTATTAACGTAAAATACATCTGTTTACGTATATTACGCGTGTGTGTGTGTATAAGGGTGTGTGGGTTTAGGCAGTATATTTAATTCAAGCATGTTTCATATAAGCATTTTCTGTCTATTTTTTATGATAATCCCTTATAATCCTCTAATTAGCTTATTTATGTCAAGCTAAGAAGCGAGGAAAAGCGCTGTAGTTTCTCGCACTTCCCGCCTATTAACCTTTTTTAATTTAGGTGGTTGAAAAAGAACCAGTGGTTTAACGTGAAATTAAGATACCTTTTACTTTTTATTTTTTACTTCTTGGAGATAATAAAGATTTATTGATACAAATCTTACGAATTAACCTATATATGAGGGAGACGAGGTAGAGTCATACCGTTCTCTAGGCTATTTCCACGTAAGTTAAAATAACTTGAAACTGGGCTGTATGATTTTTAATGTCTAGCTGTTATTCATTTTACTACCAGCAACTTCAGGTATTCCCAAGCGGTCCCTCATCTCGAAATTAACCAGGAACGACAATGATTAATTTCAGTGATCTTACGGGAAGTGGTGTTTCAACGTGATATGGTCGTTAGCCAGAGTACATTTTACAGAGTAAATCCAAAGAAACAAAACAATTCATTAGAAAAATGAAAAATAACACAGAACTGTTATGTAATATAAATACTCCGATATTTACAGCAAATGGTGGCAAACTTCTTCAGAGATGTAGAGGTGACGTTAGGTAATTGGGATGTGGTTACACAAAAAACTGATTGGTCAATGAATAGCAAAAGTTTCTTTATAGGGAAGCAGTTATAATAAACTTTACTTTGTATCAGTCAGTTAAGTGTCATACATGAAACACGCTTGGGCGATCATGTCTCGAAAAAGACATGACTGACTGGGCAGAAGATTTTCCCGCTGTAGGTTCCCATTGCTTTCTGCGGTAGACTGGTTGCCAGCCAAGGCTATAGAACCTAACTGTCCTGTTATTTAACCAATAACTGGAAGGAAGAGCCAGATTAATACCTTTCTCAAGAGTATTTGCGCGTAAGTGAATGCAATGAATTCAACTGGAACTCGAACTCGGCACCCCGACTTCTCGTTCCGAACCGATATCCACTGCACCACAACAACGCTTGCATATATTACATAAATTCTGTCTCTTATTAAGTGGAATTGTCTTCGTAATTTATCAGTTTACTTCTACTCGTCTATTTCCTATACCGAGTGACAGTATAGCCTTATTGATTCAACATTTATATATTCTATGCTTTAGCTATATTAATGCAGCCATTTACATCACTGCTTTATACTTTATACTAGATTAGGTTGATTGAATCCTTATGGTGTACCACCATTTGTTTATATATATATATATATATATATATATATATATATATATATATATATATATTGATTGATTGATTGATTACTTACTTAGTTTCTGGTCATAAAAAGATTAGACCAGTGCACATTCGAATTAAAAAGTGTTCAATACAATTATATTGTAGAACGTTTGAATATTTTCCATTTGTAAACGAGTTATTACGAGTGGCGTGTTCAGGCGACTTGCAATAACTTATTTTACCGGTTTCTTTAAGAACACTCACATAACGCTGTTTTTTGTTTTTGTTTTTGTTTTTTTTTTTTGAACGCTCATGTGGCAGGGAATTCTTGAACGAGCAATGTTTAAAAATACAAAGAATTATGGCCTTTTCATTCGTAGTTGTATGAAACAAATAGGTATTTTTTAATATAGTTACGCTTAATCATAATTTCCGTTCTTTCATTCAACAGATCGCTTTTGTTTGGGAATAGCAAAATCTCTAACGTTTCTTCTTAGCACAGTCTACATATTTTGCCACCCTTGTAAGTCTTGGCTGTTTTTACAATACCCCACGTTATGTCTGGGTCTTTTCCATATTTTGATTTTAATTGCCACACGTGGCTAGCCAATTTTGTCCAGTTTTTTAAGTTTTCTATTTTGAATGCAAACCTGTGATTGAACTACCTGGTCTTAAATGTGTCTTTAGTTGAACCCAGATATATTTTATTTTGGTCATTTAAGTCATGCACCTTTGCCTTGTAAATGATTTCTTTTCTGTTGCAAAGTCCTTGAAGTGGACATTTATTTTTGTCCCTGCAGTTGCATTCTTTATTGGTGGTTTTGTTTTGTACACAGCTATCTTTGTTTCTGGCCTTTTCTTTTTTTTATGAAAGTATCTAAATTACTAGTACAACTATAACTTAATTTGATTGTCTTTCTGTTGAAAATTTTGTCTATCTATCAGTTTAAAAAAATATTTGTCCTATTTTGGTCTTTACCTCTAAATCAAATGGTGGGTTGAACCAGCTGATGTTTCGTTTTCTATTATCGTTTTTCGTTTCTCTGTTTGGTTGAGAATTATATTGTAAAATGTTTTTATGGCCAGATTTTTTTAGTGCATTTTCATAGATATTTGTTTCATCAAATATTGTTTTGTTTGATGAATTATTTGATAGTCTATGTTCTATTTCTTTGTGAATGTGTCTAATTATAATTTTGGGGTGGTTGGATTTTGTATTTGTGTATGATAACATAGTGTTTGTTTTCATGTACGGCGGACATTGCCAGTTTGTAAATTAAATCCCCCATCTAAATATTGTACTACTTTCCTATTTGTTTCTACTATTATATCAAAATCTAGTTTTTTGAATATTTTGAAAAGCTCTTTCCTTATTTTATCATTTTCTCTTTTGTTGTCTGGTGTTATCATTAATCCGTCATCTCTGTATAATCCGTGGTTGTCTATATGGATTATTTTGTTGATTTTATTTAAAATGTATATGCCCATCAATTCTGAAATTACTGCTCCATCATACGATCCTTGTGGTGCATCAAATGTGCCGTTGTTTGATTTCTTGATCCATGCATTACCTTTGTGGAAAAATATTGATTGGCAGCAATGTAGAATTATGTCAATTTGTTCAGATGGTATTTTTATGTACATTTTAGCAAAATTAAATGCTTCCATTAAATCATTTTCAGAAATTGATGGGTAAAATTTTTATATCATATTTAATGAACGTGTATTTATTTTTGCATTAAAATTTTTGGAGTCAGGAATCGCAATCACTTGTGTTATTTCACGGTTTTGCATGATTGGTTGTTATTCGCAAGTAACAAATATTTTTTAATATGTAATTGCTTACTTCTATTTTTGCTGGGTTTATAAATCGATATGATTGGTTGTTGGTAAAGTCTTCTTTATGGTCTTTGAGTGTAAGGAAAGTTTGTCTGGCTGTTAAGATTTATATTTTCTGCCTTAAATTTAATTTGTCTGTAATAATTTTAGCCTCCTTGTTGATGTTTTCAATATAGGAATCTGGAACTTTTTTGTAAGATTTTGTAAGATTTTATATATATATATATATATATATATATATATATAGAGAGAGAGAGAGAGAGAGAGAGAAACTCAACACATATTTTAACAGTTAGAAATTTTGAATTTATTTCGGCAGTTGTAAAAATACAAGCTGCTTCATCAAGCAGAAAAATTAATATCAACATTTTGCTTCTTCGGGTCCGGTAAAGTAGTTTGTACTTTTACAACTGCTAAAATAAATTCTTGATTTATAACCGTTTAATTGTGCGTTGAGTTATCTACTCGATATATCATATTACTCGGAATAATATCCATTGACGGCGCTCTAATTTTATTTATTTAACATTTTATATTAATTAGATTATATCTTTTTTTTTTATCCTCTCTGTTTTATATCACTATTTCTGATATATGGGCGTTTGGTAGAAGGAGGCAGATTTAGCGTGTGATATATCATGTAATCATACGCCAGTAGTGAGAGTGTTCTAATTCATTACTGAATGAACGATGCGTAGATGCTTGAGTAGCTACTGTTTTTTCAAAGTCTACCATTCTTCCAGAGTAATCAATCAGTGTGTGAGAGCGTATATATAAAGTAATTCAAAATTCCGAAATTTAATTTCGTTGAATGGTTATTTCAGCGTGAAAATTCTCGTTTCATCAGCAACAGTCAAAAACAAAAACTTTATTAATTCAAATGAGTTACAAAATTTCTATACCGGAAGAAGCCCCAAAACATATCCATACACAGGAAGTTTAAAATTGGATTAAAGAAAAAATATTATTTGAATTTGCCAACATGATCTAAAAAAGGGGAAAAGCAGACACAGAGATTCATGACTCGATATTAGAAAACTTTACGATACGTCTGTAGGAATCAAGGGTTAAAAAGTTATATTCAGACAACTGTATGAATCAAAAGTTAAAAACGTTGTATATAAACATATTTATAAATGGAACTTTGTCTGTGTGGATATGTGTGTGCGTGTCTGAGTGTGTGTGTCCGTTACCTATAGACTCCGAAACCGCTGAACCGATTTTCTTAAAATTTACACAGTTGTACTATAAGCGTCTGCGAGTGTTCTTAGCTAGGGTTTGGGTCGAGGTACCCCCGATAAATATCGAAAATCGATAATCGAAAAAATCAGGTTATCGAAGGAGTGGTCTGATTTTAATCAAATTTGATATACTCATACATAAGAAACGATATTCAGAAGTTTCAAGGTTGCAGTTCTTACAATAGTGCATATGTTTATATAAAAGGCAAAATGTTTGTGTGTCAGTCTACTGTTTTGCTTTAACTGGAAACAACTATTGCTTTTTAGTCTTTCGTGCCAACGTCCAAAGAGTCTGAGCTCCAGGACCATGGATTAGTTTTAAAATTTTCATTACACCCGAGTAACGCCAGGCTATAATGCTAGTGTGTGTATATATATATATATATATATATATGTGTGTGTGTGTGTGTGTGTGTGTGTGTGTGTGTGTGTAAAGAGAGAAAGAGTGTGAGAGTGAGTGAGTGAGTGAGTGAGTGAGTGAAAGAAAGACAGACAGACAGACAGACATAGGTAGATATATATATATGTGTGTGTGTGTGTGTGTGTGTGTGTGTGTGTGTGTGTGTGTGTGTTTGTAAAGAGAGAAAGTGTGTGATAGTGAGTGAGTGAGTGAGTGAAAGAAAGACAGACAGACAGACAGACATAGGTAGATATATATATATATATGTGTGTGTGTGTGTGTGTGTGTGTGTGTGTGTGTGTGTGTTTGTAAAGAGAGAAAGAGTGTGATAGTGAGTGAGTGAGTGAGTGAAAGAAAGACAGACAGACAGACATAGGTAGATATATATATAGATAGAAATAAACAGTATAAATAAAAGAAGTGAGAATATAATGATTCTTCTATAATCATTAATTCAGGTATACCAGAAAAACACACACACACACACACACACACACACACACACACACACACACACACACATACACACAGCCATTCTTAACCCAGAGCAAAACAGTTTTTTCCACCGAAAGCATTACTGCCCATATAACCTCATACCTTGCGTTGCGCGTATCTAAACTTATTTATAAATAGAAATTTGTCTGTGTGTGTCTGTGTGTGTGTATCCGTTACCTATAGACTCCGAAACGGCTGAACCGATTTTCTTGAAAATTTACACAGTTGTACGATAGGAGTCTGCGTGTGTTTTTAGTTAGGTTTTGTGTCGAGGTACACCTGATAAATATCGAAAATCGATAATAGAAAACATCGGGTTATAGAAGACGTGGTCCGATTTTAATCAAATTTCGTACACTCATAGACAAAGACATAAGAAACGATATCCAGAAGTTTTAAGGTTGCAGTACTTACAATAATGCAGAAAATCGATAATATATATATATATAAAAGACAAAATATTTTTGTGTCAGTCTACTGGAAACAACTATTGCTTTTTACTCTTTCGTGCCAACGTCCAAAGAGTCTGAGCTCCAGGACCATGGATTAGTTTTAAAACTTTCATTACACCCGAGCAACGCCGGGCTATACTGCTAGTATATATATATATATATATATATATATATATATATATATATATATATGTGTATGTGTGTGTAAAGAGAGAAAGAGAGTGAGAATGAATGAGTGAAAGAAAGACAGACAGACATAGATAGATAGAAACAAACAGTATAAATAAAAGAAATGATAATATAATGATTCTTCTCTGGTCATTAATTCAGATCTACCAGAAAAAAGAAACACACACGCACACACGCACACGCACGCGCGCGCATAAAATATGATAATTTCACATTCTTTTATCGGAATCTCCAATCAAAAGGAAAGTGACCAGCCATTCCTAACCCAGAACAAAACAGTTTTTTTCATAGCCACCGAAGGCAATACTGTCCATATAACCTCATACCTTGCGTTGCGAGTATAATACATAATTTTCTTTCCTGATTTTCTCGTTCAAGGAATTAAGAAAAATAAAAAATAGAGAATGCGGAGAAATTGCAAATCAGTGAAATGATAATTAAATTCTTTTAAAAGCACAAAAATATATAAGAAAACTAAAGAAATAAAACATCGAATGGATATAACGAAGTGGCAACTACAGATGAATGCATGTAAAATTTTTCAGATTCCGCACGTATCTGTTATTTTTTTCCAATAAGAAAAATATTTAAGACAACATTACTTTTTGAAAACAGAATATAATTGAAACGATAAGATAAAATATTGTATTGCGTGTTTCATTTTTTTAAATTCATTTTTTCAGTGTTATCTTTTATTTTCTATTTTTAAGAAAAGCACTCTTCATATCTCTCATTTAAAATTCATATATAAAACAGGGCTTGCACATTACCAAAGTTCGTTGTCGGCGTCAAATTGTCTACAAGAGTTTTGGTTTGTATTTTGAGAGCCGGAAAGGAAGAAATGGCAATTTTAAGGCCTAAATGTTGTCTGCTGAATATTAAATGGACAGGCTCTTGACTGTATTTTTTATTCTTTTTATATTTAAATTCTGGGGTTCTTTGTCGAAATCTTGAAAGCCTTTAGTCTATCTCAATCTTAAAGTAGAACGAAATTTCTTATCAAATTCTCCAATGGAACAGGAAGGAATTCAAATCAGCTGAATATAAATGAGACGGAATTTTAAATTTTGATTCCACAATATAAAAAAGCACTCATTTATATTTCCATATATGTATGTGTTTATATATATATATATATATATATATATGTGTGTGTGTGTGTGTGTGTGTGTGTGTGTGTGTGTGTGCATGGATGTGTAGAGAGAGGTGTAGATAGATTTCTTTTTAAAATATCGAAAAAGAAAAAGAAAATATATATTGAAATGTACCTGTTAACTGCTCCTGTGCAGAAACCGTACAAAAATTCGGCCCGAGAAAAAAATGGGCAAGAACAGGAAGGATCTAATTACTTTCAACTTAGCATTTTCCCCACTGAGTCATCCTCTGACACAAGGTCGAGTTTAATATGGGGAGCTCGAGTGTGTAGGAACGTACAAGGACCCAATATTTCCACACCTCACAACCATCCGTTGCGCTGGCCTCACTGGCAATCACCGGTTGTCCCTAACCCCTAGCTCTAATGCAATGGGGGTGCAGTCTCGAGCAGCTGTTCCCTGGACCGGAGACCGTTTATCAACTGCGTCTCTGTCAACGGACACAACTGAGTCGCACTCTGCCTGAAGACAGAGACACAAGGGAGAGATGATAAACACTACTCAGTATGTGTCAGGTAAGTATAGTACTGAGGAGTAAGACACTGAAATCGGGCATGATATTTTATTTAATAGGAGTGGGCACGTAAATTAAAAAATGACGGCTAAATATTTTTATCGATATGTCGTCTAAAATAACGGCAACATATATATTGATGTATCTAATATTGATTATCTTACATTAAGACATAAATCCAAATTCCTGAGCATGATAGAATCAATAAATATATATATTCTTTACTACTTGACCTTACTAATGGACTGTGGCGACGTTGTCTTCTATTGTCTCTCTCATTGTCCATGAGCGTAACAATATATATATATATATATATATATATATATATATATATATATACGAAAGAAATCTAAAGCGAGCCAAAACCTACCGCGGTTTCACACTACGGATCGTCAGGGCAAAGGCTCTTTGCCCTGACGATCCGTAGTGTGAAACCGCGGTAGGTTTTGGCTCGCTTTAGATTTTTTTCGTGTGTCTTTGCTCTACTTTTGTATATCTTTTGTACTTTGTATCGAGCACTTTTTCTTGTGGTTGGCTCCGTTTGGGTTTTTTTTTCTTTACTGCAGAGTATTGAATGTTTTGTTCTTGTTCCACGGCTTTCTTTTTTTTCTCCCCATTTATCCGACGCCTCAGTGCACCGGATTATAACGGAATTAGGTTCTGTTTGTTAGTGGTTTTTTTGAAGGTTTATCTTAGTATAAATTTACAGCCTACATACTTACAGAGTCTATTTAGTTATTATTTTGATTTATATATATATATATATATATATATATATATATATATATATATATATATATATATATTCGGTAGGGTTTCAATTCTGTGTTAAAAGCAATTGTAGTCTAACCTTACTGATGAGCTGTGATACAGCGAAACAGATCTGTCTGCGGATGACTATATATATATATATATATATATATACAAATAAGTACACAGCGGCTATTATTATAATAGAGGGGATAATCTGTCATAATTAACCACTTTGAGTGCCATTTAAAATAAAAATGATTTTCGGATACTCTTATAGTTTGACTGTTTTCTGAATATATTACTCCACCTTGAATTGTTAACACTTATGACGCGCGTTTTATGTAATCACATCGTTGAGATTGTTAATACGTCTTCATACCGATTTAGCAGCAAATAAGTTTGCCAGTGAGTGATTTGTAAATCTCGTATTATCTCGTACGATGCAAAGGACAGCCCCGAAATCGCTTGACTCGTATTATTGACTGAACATGTGTGATACGCATGCGTATTGCCTTTGACGTTTGCATTATTCTTTCTTGGCCAATGTTTAATTTTTCTCTAAATAATAAGAAAATCATATTCAATGTTATTCATTGATGTTATTTATTTATCTTAATGTTTTAGGCTTTATTTGCTAAAATAGACGGACATCGATCACAAAATTCACAATTGATCATGCAGAAAAAAGCTGATGACGACGAAAATTAATATTTCACATTGCATTTAAATAAATTTAATTTTATTTACCAATTTAAAACCTAAGTTTTTAGTAGCAATATTTAAAGGCAACGCTAACAAAAGCATAGGTAAGTTTATCTAAGTTTTAAATAATCAAAGGTAGCAATGAATATATTAATAAATGTAAATTAGATTACGAAAATAAAGCAGAAATTTTCTCATTTAGCAATGTTCAAAAACGATGCTAGCAAAACAAATATGATATTACGAATGTCGACTGAAAAGTTCAGACGATTACCAAGTGTAAGTGCACACACTAGTCCAGTTAAGGGCCACACGTGACACACTTTTGGCGATCATGTCTCGAAAGAACCATGACTGACTGAGCAGAAGATTTTCTATCCTGCCCTTTAAACTATAGCTGAATAGAGAAGAGACGGATTGTATTAATAAGTAGTAATTAGTGAGGGATCAGTTTATTATCTAATAACAATAAAAAATGGATCCCCCACTTTTGGCCCAGTAGAACTTTTACTTATATTTCCAACTATTATCTTCATTCAGTCATACGTGATACACGCTTTGGGCGATCATGTCTCGAATAAGATATAACTGACTAGGCAGAAGATTATCTCGCAGTAGGTTGCCATTGCTTTCTGCGGTAGACTCGTTGACAGCAAAGGCTATAAAACCCAAATGGAGGGAAGAGACAGATTAATACGCTTTCCAAGGGTATTTGTGCGTAAGTGAATGCAATGAATGCAACTGGAATTCGAACTCAGCACCCCAATTTATCGCATCACAATGCACATAACGACAATTTTTAGTAAAATTTCCAAAATACCAATTTACAGTAAAATTACCAACTATTGCTATACATAGTAAAAACGCCAAAAATACCTATCTATAGTAAAATTAGTAACAATACCTAGTGCTTTTTGGTGCAATAGATATTGACTCGGAACGAGATATCTGGAAACCGAGTTCGAATTCCAGTTGAAAACGTTTTATTCACATACGTGCAAATAAAGTAATGAGTCTCCCTCCACCTATGGGTTAAATAGCAGGTTATATTGGATTCTATAGCCTTGGCTAAGAACCAGTCTACCGCAAGAAGAAATGGCAATCTACTGTTGGAAAATCTTCTGACCAGTTGGTCATGTCTCTTCGAGACTTGATCGCTCAAGCGTGTATCACGTATGACATGGTATGTTATTTTCATTCATTTCTTAAGGTAGCCAAGTACATTCAACCTCTTTCCGAGGTCATAGCACTTTAACATGTGCATGACCATGACATTACAACATATAAACACATTTCATTTTCGATAATTTTTCCGTTATAATGAACGCTAGCAATTTATCAACCGCTATATTTGAAGCAAAAAAATTCAATACAGTAATTTTTTGCAACACAGTTTTCCGATCACATTTGTTACCATAACTTACAACCCTGAAGAAGATATCGGAAAGAGGTTGAAAGTACTTGGGTACCTTAAGAAAGGAATGAAAATAACATCTGTCAACGTTACAGCTGATTTCTGACATCTTTTGATTGTAATACCCGAAAGATTATCCGTCAATATGAACGGATTTTATCTAAACTTATTTGTAAATGGAACATTGTCTCTGTGTGTGTGTGTATGTGTGTGTGTCCCCGTTACCTATAGACTCCGAAACGGCTGAACCGATTTTCTTGAAAATTTACACAGTTGTACTATAAGAGTCTGCGAGTGTTCTTAGCTAAGTTTTGTGTCGAGGTATCACCGATAAATATCGAAAATCAATAATCGAAAAAATCAGGTTATCGAAGGAGTGGTCTGATTTTAATCAAATTTGATACACTCATAGACAAAGACATAAGAAACGATATTCAGAAATGTCAAGGTTGCAGTTCTTACAATAGTGCAGAAAATCGATAATATATATATATATAAAAGGCAACATGTTTGTGTGTGTGTGTGTCTGTTTATCTGTCTGTATGTCTGTAATTTTTCACCCCTTTTATTTTAGCTTTTGCTTCAGTTTTGGCTTTAAATAGGTATATATGTAGTTCTTAGTCTCAGCCATGATACCATTTATTCAGAGGACTTATTTATCCTTTAAAATTCAGTTTACGACGAAAAAAACTTATTTGATATCGATACCAGGAAATCAAAATTTGACTTACAACCATTCATTTTTCTTTCAGTCTACGGTTTCGCATTAACTAGAAACAACTATAGCTTTTTAGTCCTTCGTTTCAACGTCCAAAGTGTCTGAGCTCCAGGACCATGGATTAGTTTTAAAGCTTTCATTACACCCGAGCAACGCCGGGCTATACTGGTAGTTAAAAATAAGTAAACATATTGGATAATCTAAAAGATCTATTTAATCTAAAATTGTATAAGAGAGAAAGAGAGAGCTTAAAATATATCCAGAGCAATATAATATGCAGAAAAGAAAACTCAGCACACCATCTAAAGTGGTTATAAATCATAATCCATTTCCACGAGCTAATATGCTCATCTTATCAGACCACGATTTCGTTTAGTTCAAATTCCATAGGACATAAAAAAAGAAAAGAAAAAAGAAAAGAAAAGAAAAGGAAAAATTCAAGTAATATGAACTAGAATAGACATTTTTAATTCTATCTTGTAAGGGTCACAAGCGTTGTGGCGAGAAAAGATTCATTGGACAAGAGTTAATTCCTGCAACTCAGTAGATAATAAGCTTCGGTGATGAAACTCCATCATCAGGTAGCAAGCTTTGGGATTTTATTTGGTAATATATTAAGATAAAGATCTTTTAAAAAAAGAATAAAAGATAAAAATAAAATAATAAATAAATTGTCGTCGATCTGGTTAAAAGTCCAGCATGAAATAATACAACCACCAAAATAGGAACTAACACTATATATATTAAATACAGCAAAATAAAAATACTTAGAACTCTGTTCGTAGAACGATAAAGATGGATTAGGTAATGATACTAGAATTGGGACTCACAATGGTCGTACGGTAGCAGTAGGGCTATCTACTATCTATCTCTGCCCTTCTGCTCTTCTTCTGTGTTATGCTACCATCTCTTGTGAGGGGAAGTATATGTAGTAGATGGAAGAGTTCAATCCGTTGAATGGAAGATGCCACCATGATATAAATAAAGATGGATAAATGTAGCAAGCCTGGTTCGTGTGCCCGGGGCTAGCCTTGATTTTCTCTTTTAGATCTACTAGTCGCATCAAGGTGGATTCCTTTGGAACCCTCCCCTGGTTAAGGGAAGCTCCTTCTTTTGTACCTAGTTATGTGAGTGATTGTGTTTCTCGGTCTCTTCCCGGCACTGTCTCTTTTGTTATGATCCAGTTCGAGATTCCCAGTTCCACTTTATTTTGTCCCGTTTGATCTCGTTTGGGTCAGTATTATATTTTCCTCTGTCCAAATTATTTTCTCCTATCCACTACCTATTCATGTGAGAGTTTTATCGATATATATTTATTTTATAAAATTTTTGTTTCTATACGCACTTGGAGTGTTTTTAGGTACCCGGATTGTCTTGCGAAATTTTGATACATGGCAGACTGAGTGTGGATGGACAAGTTCTTATGGTGATTGAAAAAAATTCTAGCGTATGCTTGGGTCGTGAATCGGAATAGCTAGGTATAAGATAGTTACTGTAGGCCACCCAGAGTTTTGTTTCCCCTCCCCAAATCGGCCTTTTGCCACAATTATGTGTTACTCATAATAAATAAAGAGATGATTACTTGTGGTGGAAGGTTATAACATTTTAAAGAATGGTATGTGTATGACTCATAGCGACTCGAGTAGCGTTTCAACTCTTTGCCATTAAATGCTAGACATGTCAAAAAATTACACCGGAAAAAAGAGAAACATTTAAAGAAAGAAAACATAAAATAGGCAAAAGAAAAAAAGAAAGAAGAGTCAAAAAATAGGAGAAAGTAAAGGAAAAACTAGCAAAGAAAAATTGAAACTTCGAAAAAGATAAAACAAAATAAAATAAATATAAAAATAAAATAAAAAATAATATAAATATTGTGGATTCTGGTTGAGAAACCACACAAAATAATAAATAACAAAAGCTGATATGGAGATAGAAAATGTAAGTTATATTGAACAAAAATATACAAACTTGAACACGGGTTAGTCAATTCAGGAATACTAGTAATACTATTAGTAGAATAAATATATACAGTTTTGTAGGGAAAAAGTATATCCGGGTAATGAGTCTGTATCCAAATAACTTCAACTTACCATGCATCAACTTAGTGACCAACTAAGCGACTGTACAACTTCTACTTTACAACTACTACTACTACAATATTTAGTTGGCCCTCCCACTAAGGGCAACATGTAACACGTGGTCAGTTATAAGTGGGTTTTCCGGGTCATATATCCCGGCCAAAAATACCTGTCTATTATTATCCAGTTGTGATTCTACCCTTTGGCGGAACCACGGCTGGGTTAGTGCTCTCTGCTCGAAAGCAAATAGCACTCTCCGCCCGAAGGAAGAGAGCTGACAGTGACAAAGGTAGTTCTTTGCAACTACTTCTACATTATTTAGTTGTCCCTCCCACTAAGGGCAACATGTGACACATGGTCAGTTATAAGTGGTTTTTCCGGGCCATATAGCCCGACCAAAAAATACCTGTCTATTTTTACCCAGTCGTGATTCTACCCTTCGGCGGAAGCACGACTGGGTTAGTGCTCTCTGTTCGAAAGCAAAGAGCGCTCTCCACCCAAAGGCAGAGAGCGGACAGTGACAAAGGTAGTTCTTTGCAACTACTTCTACATTATTTAGTTGTCCCTCCCACTAAGGGCAACATGTGACACATGGTCAGTTATAAGTGGTTTTTCCGGGCCATATAGCCCGACCAAAAAATACCTGTCTATTTTTACCCAGTCGTGCTTCTACCCTTCGGCGGAACCCGAAGGCAGAGAGCTGACAGTGACAAAGACAGTTCTTTGCAACGACTACTACTACCGTTCTCTGTATAGGCAGGATTATATGTACACATCAGGGGAGTCCATTCTTATGTGTTAAAAGGGGTCATCCCAACAATAAATATAAGAATTATGTAAGAATAAAAATAGAAATAAATTTAAATATAATAAAAAATAATTCTTAAGAGGAAATTGAAAGTACTTGGAAATATTGAGAAATTCATAATAATAACATCTGTCAGCTCATTTCTGACATCTTTTGATTATAATACGCGGGAGATTATCCGTGAGTATGAAAGGATTTTATTTAAAATAAGCAGACACAATGTTTGCCATTTATTTAATCTAATATATATATATATATAATAAAGTAAAATAAACTACAAGACGCACACATGACACACTCACGCACACGAATACACAAGAACGAATACAGGACGACAAAAAAGTAGCAATAAACACGCCAAATAAAGCAGATATATAAAACAACTCTCATAAAACAAAGCCAACTTTCACTTTAGCAAAAGTCAAACTGTCAGGTCAACGCATACTTAAATAAACCACATGTTAAAGCAGACTGATATCATCAGACCGTAAAAATGTCCCAACTATCAGTCACACATATATACAGCATGAACACACACACACATATATACATGGTCTAGCACACATACACACACACACTCACGACAATCAGTAGCTATTAATGAGCATTCGTTGAAAACTCAAAATCAAGCTCTCCTACCATTCTGAAGATGAGATTTTGATCTCGAAATATTAATGTAAAATAAATAGGCAATACCCAAAAATATTTTTACCTTCCTTTATTTTACTAAACGCTTTGTAACAGCCTCCAAGACCTAACCATATATATATATATATATATATATATATATATATATATATAGATGTAGATATAGTAGAATCCAAAGGAGTATCCTGTACATACAATGGTAGGTAACTCTCTAAGAGAGCTCTAAATATATATATGTATAAAGACATATACAGCAAATATAAGAAAAATTATGGCACACACGTTATTTCATGATTCGTGTAAAATCTTTTGTACAATAAAGATGAAAGCTGATGATGGTTCGCCTGAAATAGGCCACACTTCCGATTTATCATGAAATAACGTATCTGCCTTAATTTTTCTTATATATATATATATATATATATATATATATATATATATATATATATATATCATAGACAACTTCAGAATTTTATCTTCTGGACGCTCAATTGGTTTAAATAGGTGAATGATGCAATAATCCTTGCATTCAAATCCTCTTTGATGTTACAAGTGTGTTAGTCTCTCACTCAACTACGTCTTACTTATGAAGGGGATAGCAGTCTGTGAGATTTAGGTGGCCAGATGTATGTTAGTATGTGGTCGGCGAAATTTTCTGAGTATTACGACTGGGTTCTCTTGTTTGTGTGGTATGGTGTAGAGTCCTATTTATAAACATAGTGTCTTCTAGCAAACGCGCTCTTGAATCAGGACAGCACTATCTCTTGATGTTGTTTGCGCCCCTCATCAAGAAATTCGGCAATTCTTTACTTATCAGAACGATCAGAAGATTTTTCTTCTAGCTACCGTACCTTCGTAATTATCATTAAACTCTTTGAACTCTTTCGAAATCCTCTGAATTGTCCTCAGATTGACCCCAAAACACTCTGAAATGTGTGTATTGGAGCTTACGGGGATAATGTTGAAGCTATAGGAAGATGCTTCATGTTTATTTTAATTCAACCTTGTGTCATTCAAAACCAAACTCCCGACAGCTTTGAAATTTTAATATGAATTATCACTCTCATTATTATTAGGTTTTCATTAGAAGATTGGTTTTCGGTAGGTTTGATTGTGTGGAATTGTGTGGAATAATGTAAAAATAAAAATATACATTTTTCTTGTTAAAACAGAAATTTATTAAAAGGAAAGAATAACACAAGTTGTAAAAGTTAATGTGCAATTAGAAACATTATTAAGAAATTAAGGGTAGTGTTCGTGTTCAATGATAAATTTATGGGTATCAAGATTTGTAGAAAATGTTCGTAGTAGTAATTGTTGAAAGAGTATTATCGTACGTACGTATGTATGTATGTATGTATTTGGTAGGAATGTCTTTGGATGGAGAAGTAAAAGGAATCAGCAGAAGAAAAGAGAGAGAGGACAAATATCCGAGTCAGCTTGAAGTTTCTCCCGTTATATTTTAACTTGTCGTCTTTGCTGCTTCCATCTGAGACTGACTCACTGACGCTGATTGGGGCCCTTTTATTGTCATTAGATTTTTGACACTGACTCGCAAAGTCCTCAAGTCTTGAAAGTTGCTCCTATTGGTCAGCAAATCTGGTTTCAATTTTTTTTCAGCACATCGTCAATGCTTTTTCTATTTGGGAAAAACCAGGATTTCACACGTCATTTTCAATTTTTGCAAAAGTGAAGAAGAAGGTTGATTTTAATTATTAATTTCTTATCCCACTACAATGTAATGCAGTGGCCATAAAGTGAGGGATCATTTTATATAATCGTAACGTAGAATTGATCCCCCACTTTATATCCACATTATAATAGTATAGAATTTATTCTTTATAATCATGTCGCCCCAAACAAGGTATTTTACTGCCACTGTTGTGCAAGGAGTTACATAGGAGGAAAGTTATGAGGAAGAGTGACAGGTTATAGAGGGTGTCAGGAAGTGGGTTAGAGAAGAATGAGAATACTGATGAGAGTGGAATGGACGAAGAAAGGAGCGAGAGAGGAGGAGTGAGATAGGAGATGACTATTGACTTTACATTTAAATTCTTGAAGATTGTAGCTGTCATTGAAGCAAGTAAACGGAAGGGAATTCCACAGGTGGGAAGTGCGAGAAAAGAAGCCGTGGAATAGAATTTGCGTTTAAAATTTTATTGGTTTCACAGTAAATGGATGGGACCTAGTTGCTAATATTTTGGATCGAGTAGATTCATGTATAGGGGGGCACCAGTGAGTTAGTTCATCGGAGCAGAAACCGATTTATTATTATTATTATTATTATGTCATTTTTCATCATATTTCGATTTCTGCATTGGTCTCACTACCAACCAAGTCTGCGGGGAGACCTAAGGCAGGTAGTGGCGTGTTGTTATGACTCCATTTCATGTTTTTCTATCTTCCCTATCATCCCCAGCATTACGTAGATAACATTTTCCTTAGTGTGTGGGCTGTACTTAATAAGACAATTTTTTGTTATTATTATTATTATTATTATTATTTATTATCATTATTATTATTATTATTATTATTATTATTATTATTATTATTGTTATTATTATTGCTCTTACGTTTATATTATATTAACCAAATGCAGACGATAATTCTACTCCTGCAGCTTTTTCCCGCCTGTGGAACTCGCTACCATATTCTTGCTTTTCTGACGGCTACAATCTCCAGGAATTTAAATGCAATGTCCATACCCATCTATTAACCACTTACCTCTAGTTCTTTCACCACCCCGTATATCCTTTCCTTTGTCTCCACCTTTGCAACTGTCATCACACCTGTATTTCCATCCTTCTTTTGTTCCTTTCTAACTGTTTTGTCTTCCTCTTCACTCTCTTCTACTTAATCTTTTTACTTTTATGTAGCCCCCTGCACATCAGTGGCATTATCGCCTTGCTCGGGATGATATGATTAATATATATATATATATATATATATATATATATATATATATATATAATTAATACTGATTTATAATATTCTAGCCATAATTAACTACATTAATTCATTACATAAGAACAAGTTTTATTCATTTCAAAATATCTTCCCATTCTCTTTCACTACCTACATCTGAGTGGCAATAACCCCTCACTTTATTGCATATATGTTAACGAGAACCTTCAATGATTTAAGTGCAACAACAATCGCTATTTTCTATCTTCCTGGAGCCTGTTTCTTTGTTGCACTTTTCCTCACTTTTCCTTACTAAAATGTTCCCCTTCTCTGTTACTCCCTACATTCAAGTGGTAATATCGTCCCGCTTTCATACATATATGTCACCTACGACTTTCAAAGGTTTAAATGCAACTACAATCGCCATCTTCTGTTTTCTTGAAACCTGTCTTTTATTCTACTCATTAAATTCTTTTTTTATTTCTTTTCAAGTAACTCAATGTCTTGGTGATATTATACCCTTGATTAGGGGAAAGTGATATTTTTGAATATGTGTTTTCGTTTTTTTTTTTAACAGATTGATTTATTTTTAATCTTTTGATTATGATTAATATTTTACTTACTTCTTCTCTTTTTCAGTTAACCCCCTGTATGAAGATCGTTTATGAGGTCTGCTGCTGAGGGCCGTATTACGCCGTTTGCCTACTTATCCAAATACAATAAAAAAAAAACACTTTTTAAAAGAATATATCTATGAAAAATAATGCGCTACTCGCCTCTAGCTCTTGCTGCTGCCGCTTATTTTTGAATATCTATGCAGATCTTCTGAATTCGGAAACCACCGTGTAATTTAATAATATTGGACTGACTTCGGAAACCACCGTATAATTTAAAAAGTTATCCGCTGCCGACCATTAAAAGGACACCAGTACTAACAAAGCAGCTGAGTTTTCTTACGTTCTCTATGGGAGCGAAAGCAAAAAAAAAAAAAAAAAAAAAGAAAAAGAAAGAATTATGAACTATATTAATGAAATATATAAGGGTTGGCCTCGGGTACTTTATTGAACTCAAGTGGGGTGCTAAGTCAGCAAGGGGGGATTTATTAATTTTTTTTTTTTTTCAAAATGGGCGGGAAGAAATAAATTTTGCATCCTTTCCTTGATGGAGAATTTTCATTGGGTGCTCTTACTATCTGAAAAAAATTGTGAAACAAAACACAAAAAAGACATGTTTTTTTTTCCTTTTTTTTAGGGAGAAAGAAAAATTTACATTTGTAACACAAAAACTTTGGTATCAAATAATTTTGGGAGAGAAAAAAATGACAAAAACCGCTTTTATTGTTGTTGTTTGGAATTTAATTTGAACTTTAAATATGTTACTTCCAAGAACATGAGGAAAACATTATTATATTTTTTCTTCTTACCCACTGTAACCCTTCCATCGCATTTTGAAAAGAAAAATATCAAAAAGAAAAGATGAAAAACAAACAATTTTAAAAGATGTATTAAAAAAAAGATATTGTTTTTTTTTTGTTAAACGGTCAGATATTAATTATGATAAGCCCCAAAACTTACAAACTACAGACACAACCCCAAAAGAATAAAAAAAAAAACACTTTTTTTCTGAAGCCAAAATGAAAAGATAAAAAACATTCAGAAACAGAAATAAAAGTGTTATCTTTTGGGGTAGAAATTCTGGCTTGAAATGGATCAGTGTAGCATTTCCTGCCTTGGAGAAGGAAGAGCTGTTTTATTTTATTTTTTTTTTTGTTTTTTTTTTTTTTATAATGATGAAATTGTGTGAATAGAGTTTCGCAGTATATAATATAGAGAAAAAATTGAAAGATGATAAAGTTAATAAGCGAATAGAAATCGAACTGGTTTAATTTGGCATACCCTGATTTCCAAGCCCCAAAACTGGACAATTTTCAATTGTTTTAGGTTTATGTTCTTGTGTAATTTTTTTCAGGATCCAGCACCATTAATCTCAAGAGCTGACCTCCAAAAATGAAAAACTGATAGCTACAATTTCTAAAAGGTTGATAAACCTTAACAAAATAAAAAGCTACAATTCCTAACTGGAAAACGTTAATGACTTCTCAGACCTTGGACAGTTCCGGGCAAACAAGGCTCTATGGTAAGCGTAGTCATATTGGAAGTAAAATAAATGAAACTAAAGCGGAAAGTGTTGAAACAGAAAATAACAGATATGGAATTAATAATTTGAAACGGTAAATGTTTCTGGGGAGAAAGGAATCAAAGATTTCGAGAAATTCCCCCCAATTCAGATAACAAGGGAAAAATGAAAAGAATGAACTTTTTTCTGGAAGAGATCAGTAAAGAGTGATCATGAAAAATATTGATTACCGAATCTGTTATAAGAAATGACCAGAAAAATGCCACGAAAGATGGAGCTTTGTTATTTCAACGATGTTTGTCATCGAACGATCAATGTCATATTTTTCTTGTGTTAATTTATTTTTTTCATTTGTTAAATGTTTGCTTTATCAAGGTCTGTACATTCATTTGTTTGCCACGATAGTAATTACAGGAGATCAAATGACAGAAATGTCTCATCGAAACACTAGGTATCTAATCGATTATTATTATTATTATTATTATTACGTTTGAAAGATCACACCCGATATATTATGTCCACTACCAATGACAGGGCGAGAACATGGCACATGGTTTTGCGGCCCATTTCAAATTCATTTCCAGGTTCTTCATGCTATCGCTGGATACCAAATGACACATCAATGTATTTATTATTATTATTATTATTATTATTATTATTATTATTATTATTATTATTATTATTATTATTATTATTCTCAGTTCTTCCACACAGATTTTTGTTTTAATGTTTCAGTTCTAACTGGCCTGACTGTCAGTTTCATGTTCAAAGACTATTTCAGTTCTCTTGCGAAAGTACTTTATTAATCTTTCTTCCTCTGTACATTTATTTTTTTCAAATTTTCGTTTCCGTCTGAATTCTTAAATGATTGGTTTTATTGATGAAGTCATGAGGCTTCAGACTCGCGATTCGCAGAATATTTGCTGTTCTAAGCAACGCAGACTTCTGAAGCGATGTGATACTCGACGTTATTCCGATTTGCTTAAAATCTATTATTATGATTAATAATATTATTATATTTAAGTTAAAGCGTTTTAAAGGAATGTCTGTAACATTCGTTTTCAAAATAGACACAAACAAAAGAATAGTATTAATATATTTGCTTATTATTATTATTATTTTCTTTTCCTCTTCCGCGCGGTATTCCATTTTCTACCAGAGCATTTTGCATCATCAGTGTTATCCGACAAGTGGCACGACTTTAGACAGAGAGAACTTTGCAAAGACTATTTGCTGTGACAAGCAAAGCAGATTTCACAAGAGATGAGGTGCCAGACGTTATTCCGATTTTCTTAATGTAAGATTATTATTATTATTAGGATAATTATTATTTTTTTAAGTTAATATTAACGGACATACACAACCTCGTGTTCAGAATAATTTATTCGGGAAGGTATATTATTATCATTATTATTATTTAAGTTAAACAGTATCAAGTATTATATAAAACCCCGTATTCAGAATAATCACTTTTCTTCTTCTTCTTCTTCTTATTATTATTATTATTATTATTATTATTATTATTATTATTTCATTTTTCATTATAATTCGATTTATGCTATGGTCGCACTACCTACCAAGTCTGCAGGAAAACCGAAGGCAGGTCGTTGTGTGTTGTTATGATTACTTTCATGCTTTTTTTTATATCTCCCTAACATCCCTAGCGTTACATAAGCAAATTTCTCCTTAGTGTGTGGGCTGTACTTAACAAGACAATTTTTGTATATCTCTTAAGCTGGAGTTTCCAGGGATTCTTTCAATGTGTTGTTTTGTTTCTTTTATTATCATTCCAAGTGCACCTACTGTCACTGGCACAATTCTTGTTTTCAATTTCCACATTTTTTCTATTTCAATTTCCTGTCTTTATATTTGATAGTTTTCGAATTCCTTGGTTGCTATGTTACAATCCGCTGGAGAAGCCATAGCAATTAATAAGCAAGTTTTTTTATTTTTATTTTTAACATTATTATTATTATTATTATTATTATGGAGATGATATGAAGTCTTTCTGTATTAACGTATTGTTTTTCACAAATTCTTTAGTTTTTCAAAAACTACTGGCCCACCACCTACCTTTATATTATTCTTTAGTTGTCTGTCGAGGTCTAATCACTTGTCAAGCTTTTCACAGTCATAGGTAATGGCCGGCAGTGTGGTAAGCACACGTTTTCTAGTGGCACACCTGATGTTCTCCTAAAATGTCGATTGCACTTCATCAAGAGAAGACATTAAGTCAGTCATTATTCTACACTCTCTTCAGCCGGATTGGATTTTTGTAAATCTTATTATTTTTATATTATCATTTTATTATTAACAATAATAGTTAAGAGAAGAAAGCTATTTAAGAAAAGAAGTAATAAAAAGTTACACAAGGTTTCGACAGATTGTCTGCCTTCGTCAAGTTATATACAGTCAGTTAAGTGCCATACGTGATACACGCTTGGGCGATCATGTCTCGAAAGAGACATGACAGACTGGGCAGAAGATTATCCCGCAGTAGTTTGCCATTGCTTTCTGAGGTAGGCTGGTTGCCGACCAAAGCTATATAACCCAATCTGTCCTGCTATTTAACCCATAACTGGAAGGAAGAGACGGATTAATACCTTTCCCAAGGGTATTTGCGCGTAAGTGAATACAATGGATTCCACTGGAATTCGAACTCGGCTCCCTGGTTTCTCGTTCCGAGCCGATATCCACTGTACCACAACGCACATCCTAAGTTATATACAGGGTGTCCATAAAGTTCTTGTGCACTTTAAAAAAATTATAAGTTTATTTGTATCTGCGATAGAAATAATTTGTAAAAAGGATTAAATTTATAAATGTATAATGTATATTTATTTATGTAAATTGCTATGTTGCAATCTGCTGGACAAGCCATATCAATTAATAAGCAAGTTTTTCGTTTTTTTTTTCTTTTTAACGATAATGTTCGGCCTATTTGCTTCAATTTTTAAACATAAACATGGTGTAATCCCATAGAATGATTAGTTCTTCTATTATTATTATTATTATTATTATTATTATTATTATTAGTTAGCATGTAAATTACGCCCTGCTATTACCTCGGATAAACAATAAGCCAATCTTGTTTGATTGCGAAGATAGACGAAAGAAACTATGCATCAAAGGGAATGAAGCCCTTGACCTGGTGTGATGGTTAGGAAGTTTATCTCGCTAGAACCTCTTACAACTGGGTAGTGACTTTGATATCACTGAGTACCCGATACATCAGCCTTAGGACCACGTCTATTCTGCGCTTGGAAAATTAATATACCAAAGGTGATGTCTGATTTTAGAGGGGAAAAAGAAAGAGGAGGCGATAACACTCTCATATATTTAGCTTCAATAAAATGGAAAACATTGTGCATTTAGAATATTTTGATTAGTAACATCTTACTTCTTTAAATACTGACCTCTGTTCATAATATTATTTTTTAAAATATTTTGCTAAAATTCAAACTCAAATATTTAAGTATGCAACAGATATTTTATAGTCTTAGAACTAGCAATGACCTTATTCAATTATTAAATTAAAATTTAACAGAAAATTCAAATCGTAAAAACATGAAATTTTTCACTGATAATTCTAGTTAAAGTTATTATAATCGTCGTTGCTTTTAATTAATCACGAAACCTTTTATTCCAGTACTAAACTGTGAGATGGGATGAAAACTGAGTGACGCTAAATCTCCCCAATATTTTTAACATCAATTCAGTATCCATCTGTTGATGCCAGATTCCGGAGTTTGTTCAAACTCTTTCTTTTTTTCCCAGTTCATCTAGTCTTTCTCCCAGACTGTTCAGAACTATTTCCAGTACTCCTATAACTACTGACCTGAATTTCATCTTCACGTTCCACAAATACTTCACTTCCCTGGCAAAATTACTATTATTATTATTATTATTATTATTATTATTATTATTATGTTGTCATTTTGCATCATATTTTGAGTTCTGCTATGGTCGCACAACCTACCAAATCTATGAGAAAATCTAAGGCAGGTCGTGGTGTGTTGTTATGGCTCTATTTCATGCTTTTTCTATTATTATTATTATTATTGTTATTATTATTATTATTATTATTATTATTCTAGTCGGCATTTCGATTGCAACCGGAGGTTTTACATGATGGGTGTTCTTCATCAAGTCGTACAACTTCAGACAGAGAGCACATTTCTTAAAAAAATATGTGAATCGCGAAGCAACGCAGCCATGAATCGATGGGATACTAGGCTTTATTCGGATTTTTTTAATGTATAGCATTATGACCTGCGTTGCAGAGCCTAAATCTCCAATGATAATTGCAACAAGGATTTACAACCATATCACATTGAAACGATGATTCTGCGTAGGATCACCGAAGTTAAGCAACGCTGAACTTGGTCAGTACCTAGATAGGTGATCGCTTGGCAATAGCAACTTCTTTGAGCTTGGATGTGTTGGCTATCTATTGTATCAAGTCTTGGAAATTTTATCTGCTGAAAATATAGTGAAATCAATTTGATTTATATCCTTCCTAATCGATGTTCAGATATGATGGCTGGCTTACTGCTACATAGCGTCAAAACACCGGTTCTTCTTCGATTAATCCTGGTCGATATCTAGAGGGCGGCTGCTTGAGAACACCAGGTGTGGCAGGGTTAGTTGAAGGGATAGTGTTATGAAAAATGACTCGAAATTGATAATCGGAGAGTCGAGTTCGAATACCAGTCGGGTTCGTTATATTCACTTACGTACAAATACCCTGAGTAAAAGTATGAATCCATTTCTTTCTCCCCCACCTATGGATTAATTCATAACTGTGTCAGAAAATTATGATTCTCTCCCCTAAATTCTTACAATCTTAAAAATAATTTTTGGTTTTAAATAACCTGCAAAAGTTTGACAATTGATAGAAAAATAATTCAATCAATAATTGAGACATTAGTGGCCTGAGCGTCCCCTGTTCTGCTAATATTAATACGGAGTTTGGCTCATTTCCTGGGCTTCTCAGTTGCTTTGATCCTGATAGTACGTTTACCTGGAAGAGCCACATCGATGAGGAATCATCTGAACAGAATTTCTAGATTTATAGCGATTTCAAATTTAGGTTTGTAATTAAAGAAATGTTCACTGATTATGGACGATCTTAAATTGGTCAAAATTTAAAGTTAAGTAACAAGAAACGAGACGTAAAATCGCCATTACAACTGATCACTACAAACACCTTGGTAATCACCATTAGAATCATCCAACTCTTTCCGAATTATCTACACTCTCCTCAGATATTGCCTAAACTCTCTGAAATGTTCGGATTGAGGGTTCCGGTGCGAATGTCAAGCAATACCGCATGCCGTTTTTCCAATATAAAATGGCCGACAATTTACCAATCGCACACTGGATATATCTTCGTTGGCCACACGAGAGTTGGTGTTTCAAAGTGATAGGAGCCGTATGCCTAAAAAGCGGGCGGTATGAAAGGAGGTATATGAGCAGGATTTCTACATCTATAGTGATATTTGGCTTTAAATAACCTGCAAAAAAGTTGATAATCCGTAGAAAAAATAATTCAATCAATAACTGAGACAATAGTGGCCCGTATTCTGCTAACCTCAATACGGAGGTCGGTGTATTTCTTGTGTTTGTGAGTTTGTCAGATATTATGGTCACCAATAGCAGCCACATTGGCATAAGGCAGTTTTTTTTTTATTTCTTTTCTCTTGGTCCACGACAGATTAACTTTTATTGATGGTTCGCGCAAATATGGATATTTTTTAGATTTATTACTTGCAGGAAAACGAGCACGTTTAAAGTCCGAGCAATTTTAGGGTCGTAGCACTTTAATCCGACAGTCTTAGGATCAGGACATTCCCAACCAAAACATTGCCCGGATGACAATAAGCACCCCTAAAAGAGCTTATATAAACATAGTCTAAAAGAAGAAATATAATTAAGGAACAAGAACAATAACAGAAGAGGAACTAAAAGGACAGAAGATAGCAACTGACACGGCTTTAAAATTTTTGAAGATCAAAATTGACTGACAAACAAGAAACGGGATGAGTTCGCCCAGATAAGTTCTATAAAAGACGCTGTTAGCATAAGAGTTACGCATACATTTAGCCATTTCATCGGTGAAATGATGAGACCTATCCGCCAATCTAGTACTGAATTATTTTTGTTGTTGTTGTTGTTGCTGTTGCTCTTCTTCTTCTTCTTCTTCTTCTTCTTCTTCTTCTTCTTCTTCTTCTTCTTCTTCTTCTTCTTCTATCTGGTCTTGGTAAATTAATCAAGCTTTAATGCACATCAATGAAAGATTTAATTTTTTCCCTCATAGAAGTATCTATTAAAACACTTCTGCTCCATTTTTACGGTAATATCATGTTAAAAAACACGTTTTCATCTCAGCCTTGTTAATATCTAAATCGGTAAGCCCCTCAGGAATACTAAGTGTGCGTAGGTTTAAGTTTGCCAGTGGGGTGAACGGATAATGGTTCGAAATGGTTAATCAGAGATCAGAGTTACAATTCCAGTTGGATTCGTTATATTTACATGAAAACCTTCTTCGGAACGGTACGAATCCACCTTTTCTTCCCAGCTATGGGTTAATTAGTAATACTTTCATCATTATTATTTTAAAAAATAAAATGAAATTGCAAGAAAATATTTAAATTCCAGCATTACAAACAACCAACTCACCAACACGTCTGCTCAATTATGTTTTTTTTTTATAATCGTTTCACTACAAGCAAGGCAGTACTGCCACTGGTGCGCAGGGGCTACATAAGAAGAGAGCAAAGAGAAAGGGGTTAGGGTTACAGTGGGTATCGGAGAATGGATAAGAGAAGAATGGAAATCCTGGTGGGAAGAGAGTTACATGAGAAAGAAGAACAAGATACAGTGGGAGTCGGGGAAAAGATAAGAGAAAAATGGGAGACAAGAAGATAAGAGATGACAATTAATGTTGCATTTAAACTTTTAGAGATTGTAGCTCTCAGGGAAGCAAGTATACGGAAGGAAGAAAGTGCGTGAAAAGAAGCTGATGGAGTAGACATAAAAGACTAGAATTTGACAGAAAACGTTGCTATGTTGCTGAATACTATATTAAGGAAAAACATGGGTTGTTGGTGCAGTCGTACAACCTCTGTTGCCATTTTGATTGAAAACATAATGTTGGTGTGATTACATTTAGAGCGACCGTCGTATGTATAGATAAAGAAATTTTAGATATTTCCTGAAGTCATCCAACGATGAATAATGAAACGAAAATGTCACGGTGAACTTTTGGAACGCTTTTGACTAGCAGGTGGCAAGAATTTTGGTTTATCTCAAAATTGGCATTTAACCTTGAAAAGAACGTCCTCAAGTTAACCAGTTTTGTATTGCATCTGGCTTGCCTGGAATTTCCGTTCTTCGTTCCGAAGCGTAGAGACACGTTATACAAGTCATTCTTCTTAATATCAGAAAAAGAAAATGTTTAACTTGAGACACGTACAAGGATCAATTGCCCCGCACTAATATTTGGGTGATAATTTGATAATGCAATTGTCAGAATATCTAAATATATATCAACAATGCCTGCAACAAGAAATTAATTTAAGAAATAAATATCATGTTCAGATTTACTTACACTTCATCATACTTCCTGTTTATCTATACACGAAGAACGAGAAATGCATGTATACTTCTATAGAAATAGGTATGTAGGTAAAATCCCACATACACAGATAAATATGAAAGCCGATACCTATATAGATACGAAAGTCAGCACATACATATATACATACATATATATTGAAATACACACACACACACACACACACACACACACACACACACACACACATATATATATATATATATATATATATATATATTATATTGTTATGAATTAATTGTACATTGCGACACGGAAATTTCCATGTTTCGAGATGATAAATCATCTGTACAACCAACATCAAACATTGCCTGATGAAGAGATTCTATCTCGAAACCGATACCTATATAGATATGAAAGTCAGCATATACATACATACATATATATTAAAAAACAAAGACACACACAGACACACACAGACACACACACACACACAGACACACAGACATACACACACACACACACACACACACACACACACATATATATATATATATATTATATAGTTATGAATTAATTGTACATTGCGGCACAGAAACTTCCATGTTTTGACATGATAAATCATCTGTACAACCAACATCAAACATTGCCTGATGAAAAGAATCTATCACGAAACATAAAAATTACCGTGTCGCAATGTACAAATACCTCCTAATTATATGATTATATTAAGCTCTATAATATTTATTATATTGAGCAATGTTCATAATAAAATAAAATAAAAGCCGAGGCACTAAAAATAGCAAAACCTTGGGTCCTATTCACTTGGAGTTGTGATAATGCTTAAGGATAAGATTGTTGCTATGTTTTCAGTGGTCTACCGATAAAACAAGAAGGTTTTTGGCAAGAAGGTTTTTGTCGTAAAGTGCTTGATATAAGGATAGAGATGGATCATTAACATTATTTAACTGCACTCGTCGGGGCTAAACTTACGTTCTGCTGCCATGCCTGTTTTGTTTTTTTAATGACATACTGCTTATCAAATTAAAACAGGATCCATATAAATAAGAAAAATATAAGTGGGCTTATGTTTGTGTGTGTATGTGTGTGTGTATTGTGTGTGTTTGTGTGTGTATGTGTGTGTGCGAGTGTGAATTCTGAACAGAACCCTAACAAATCCCTGAAGTAAATGACAAATATAAAACTGTTTCAACTCAACTAGATAACAAATTATACTCATGTGCGTGTGAGCATTACTGATAGATAGATAGATAGATAGATAGATAGATAGATAGATAGATATGAACATACTGGGATAGAGAGATAGATAGATAGATAGATAGATAGATAGATAGATAGATAGATAGATAGATAGATAGATATGAACAGACTGAGATAGATAGATAGATAGATAGATAGATAGATAGATAGATAGATAGATAGATATGAACAGACTGAGATAGATAGATAGATAGATAGATAGATAGATAGATAGATAGATATAGAACAGACTGAGATAGATAGATAGATAGATAGATAGATAGATAGA
>JBBBDQ010000648.1:765000-772500 GCA_037127315.1 Ascarosepion bandense | reverse complement strand
TTGAATATTTTGTTCTTAAATACGTCATTTGGATGACATTTATATCTTTCCTGTTTTAATACAACGTCACGCATTTGCAACAAGCACATGTAACTTATTTTGCAAACGTAACAACTAATATATGATATTATATTTTTGAAATTTAGTTTTAACCATGATGCACTCAGTAATTATTGAAATCACTGCGCCATTAGCTAGACTAATCTGTTAATAACAACATCACTTGTTATTGCTGTATGTATTGACTAATCTTAGCTTTATTTGATGCTAACAGAATGTGGAAATTTGTGATAAGGAAACTCACTACGCATAAATCAACCTAATCTGAAATGGCTCCCTATCTTCGTTTTCATGCGAAGCCGTTGTATAATCCATATTATAATAGATTAGCAAACTATCTATCCGTCAGACACTGTCAATATAGTGTACATAATACCTCCCAGAAATACTTCATACTGTTTTATACTTATGTGGGAGTTATTTCTACAAGGTGTGTTTAGGTGGCTTTTCTGGTGTATTCCCTACATGCGTATATCTGTTTTGTACGTGAGTGTCTTGCACATTGGCTGACTGAGTTTATAACTACAGGTTACCAGCAGACAAGGCCCCACAGTTTTCAGTTTTTACTTAACCTATATTTGAATTTCTTTTCAGTTCTTACCTTACGACGTAAAATACAAACCGAAAAATAAGTTAAGGATGGGGTAACTCTTGGTATACGTAATGACCAGCCCAAATTTATTACCATGTGTAAATGAGGCCCATTCTCACCATCAGACAGCGCCCTTTCGAGACATTTTTTAATAGATGCTGGCATCATTTGGAACCTATCTAAAATTTTCTTCACAGTTTTGACCAAATTACAAGCAACCAAATATAAGTATTTTAAAATTAAAACCTATTTTTTAATATATGTTATTTTAGGTGTGTTTACTAAATAAAAACATTAATCGTAAGTGCCGACCTCTAGGGAGAGCCGCCCTCCAGGGAGAGCCGCCCTTCAGAGAGAGCCGCCCGTATCCACCGTCCCATCATTCCTTCCTCCTTTGCACGCCATTCCCTTACGAGTTCTTAAAGTGATGTTCGGTTATTACCGTACCATTTATTATTTTACCAGGTCTAAATTTCTACAAGTAAAATATTATAATTTAATTTTAATGGCACATAAATAAATTTAAAAAAAATAAACATGGAAAATATGTAAAATTAAAATGTTTAGGGAAGATTATGTATTTTTTGTGATTACATTGTGTACATGTACAGTACATATTACTGCTCCATGTTCTCGATAAAATCCAAAGCAGGATCTGCAATATAATCGATTCTGACCTGGCATCTCGACCTCAGTCATTTTCTCAGTAATGTGACTTTTCTACCAATATTTTCATGGCAACTGCTACAATAAACTTTTCCCTGGTGCCCCACCTACATTAATTTTAGCGTGCTACTAGATTGGCATCTAGGTCCCACCCGTTTACCGTTGAAATAGTTCAATGTAACCGTCATTTCTATTTTTTAAAAATTCCCTCCTGTGGAACTCCCTTCCGTTTACTTGCTTCCCTGATAGCTATAATCTTCAAAACATTTAAATACAACGTTAATTGCCATCTTTTATCGTCTTGAATTCCGTTTATCTTTTCTTCAATACCCCCAGTAACCACTATTTTCTCTCACTGTAAACCCCCCCACCCCTGCGCAGTAGTGGCGATCCCGACTTGCTTGGGGTAAAATGACTAAAAAATTATTAAATGTAAATACAGAACATTAGAATTTACTTTCTTTTTTTAAATTCTAATTAATTTGTTCATATTTTTGAGTAGGCTACTGAAGGATTTACACATTAACAGGTAGTTATAATGTCTAATAGAGCATTGCATGCAGTCCACTATATTAAGAGCAAAATCTTTTGTTTTCAATAAATGATTGTGCAAATTTGCCAGTCATTTCCCCTGTATCCAACTCATCTAACAATTCTTGATTACTAACATACATAATTCGAAAATTTCCCCAGGCAGCGAAATTCTTAACGCAATCAGTATAAACTTTATCATTGAAAATATCCTCTCACATTGGTTTTCAGTAACGGATGACGGGCAAAACATTTTATAAAGTTCATATTCGTTTTTATTATTAAAACAGTTGTCTGTGTTTGTTTCTGTTGTGCATTTCTTTTATATATACAGTACTGTGCAAAAGTATTGGGATAAGAACTATTTTATCTTTTATCAGTCATATTGACAGAAAATAAACAATTTAATTAAAGTAATTTTAATTGATTTACTCAACAAATACTTTAACAAAAAAGTAATTGTTACAAAATAAATTTAATATTTAGTATAAAAGCCTTTTGTTTTGATCACAGCCTTCATTCTGTCAGGCACTGACATCACAAGCTTCTTCAATGTATCTAATGGTATCTCCTGCCAAACAGCTCGTATTTGTTCACAAAGTGTTTCTTGCGAAGTAACATTAGATTTATAAATTTTTTATCCAAAATATTCCATAAATGTTCAATAGGATTGAGATCAATGCTTCAGAAAGGAAGGATTCTGATTCAAATTTTGAAGCTTTCCTTCTTCTTCCTTTTTAGTTAAATAATACTTACAAAGGTTTGGCTTTTCACCCTGTGTTTGAATTCCAGTGATATCTCTAGGAAAATCACCCCTGTCCTAATACTTTTGCACATTATCGGCAGTGTGCAAAAGTGTTTGGACAGGGGTGATTTTAAGCTTTATTTTGATGCCTCATGAAAGATAAAATAGTTCTTGTCCTAATACTTTTGCACAGTACTGTATATGCCCACTCCATCAAAAACCCAAAACATCAATGTCCCACTTGCCATTGGGTAAACTGACACCCGGGTCAGTTCACCATTGGTCTTACATAAGCTTGCACCATTTAATATAGACACGTACACACGCAATTTGACTACGTTTGAAACAAAATATTGGAATAATACATTTACTCCTTCCCGCACAAGCATACTTTGGGCTGAGTAATAAAACCATAATTTGAGGAAAACGAAAAATTAATTTTTTAAAACTGAAAATAATTAGTTTCTTATAACATTTTATTGAACATTTCAGAAATTGTTTAAAAATAGATAGAATGCATTATTTAGTTGGTTTTTTTTTCAGTTTTGTAGAAATAATCTTACATTATAGCTGATCACATAGAAAAGTTCATAGACACTCAATTTGAATGAACTTGAAATGTGCAGCTGTGTGGGGAGAGTTAATTTCCAATTCTATTTGACAATAACCGTTAGGTAACAGGAAAAAGAATGAGTAGAATTATTCAACCAGACAATGTCTTTTTTAAAGATTCTGTCTAGATTTTAAAAAATAGTACTTTACATAGAGAAAGAATTTGAAATTTAAATTTAATCATTTTACCGCTACGGAATCAACGTGAAGTGTCCTAATATAGATTAGAAACATTTGCATTATTTAGACATATCATTTATTTATTTTCTTTTATTAAAAGTATTTAAAAAATAGTATTTTTAAGCAGTGAAGACATAAAAACAATCCAACAAATAATTGTACAATCTAGAAAATAATTTAACAAATATTCACACAATCTGGAAAATAATTCAACAAATATTCGTAGAATCTAGAAAATAATCCAACCAATATTCGTACAATCTAGAAAATAATCCAACAAATATTCGTAGAATCTAGAAAATAATCCAACAAATATTCTGTGGATCGTATTAACTATCGAGAGAGAGAGAGAGAGAGAGAGGGAGAGAGATAGAGAGAAAGAGAGAGACAGAAATTCCTTTCCTTGCAAATCCCCGACCGTTAAAGGCGTTTCGGCATGGAAAATGGCAAAGGAAAAAGTCCGCGTGATTATTTAAAGTGAATTGTCAGTTCGATTCTCACCGTTGGTGCCATAAAAAATTCGAAATTGAATAGGAAAAAATATAAGTTGAGTTGTTCTAAGACCAGCCAACTTATCCTCATGATCGTTAAGAACAATGAAACAACAACAATAATAATGTTAATAATAATGAGAGGCTTAATTATACGGTTCTCATGAGAGTTCGATAAATAAACAAATTTTAAAAATCCAAATTGGATTTATAATTAACATTATATTTACTGAGACGGTTGCCAGACAAAAAAAAAAAAACAACTTCAGAAATTTAACGGATAAGGACTTGAGACTCAATAAGTATTGAGAAAATAAAAAATGACAGACGATTGAATCATATTAAGGTACTAGTTGTTGATGGAAACTCGGTGCTAACTCGACAAAAACAGGTCACCTAGTTACCACATATATGAAAAGAGTAACAACAACAACAACAATAACAATAATAATAATAATAATAATAAACTCGAAATTGAATATATCCTCCTGAAAATTTAATTCACTGACCACTCTGACAATAACAGCTTTTTTCTTCTCGTGGGTATATAGAAAGATGTACATGTTTATACTTGTTTGCTAATCATTTTTAATTGAAAAATTATTCCTGAAACATACAGTAAAAATAATATTTGTCAAATTTGTTCAAAGTTTTATATTACAATATTCATATATATATATATATATATATATATGTGTGTGTGTGTGTGTGTGTGTGTGTGTGTGTGTGTGAGTGAATTATATTGCTCATATAATTGATATCAGTTTATTAACACACAAGGTTAATAAAATGATATCAATTATATGAACAATGTATGTTATATAGAATATGTGAAATGTAATTCGATGTTTCAAAAATGATTTCTTTGTCAGTGTTTCTTAAACAGAAATTGTTGAGTTGATGTTGTCTGTACTCGCCGAAACGTCGACGAAGTGATAAACAATACTCTTCAACTGCATGTCACATATTCCATACTATACATACATATATTGTCTTTCATGGGTGATATAATATAACAACTTTCACAGATTTGTCATCAAATATTATCTCTTACATGTATGTCCTTTAGAATTATATATATATATATATATATATATTGTGTGTGTGTGTGTGTACGTGTGTGTGTACGGTGGTGGACAAAATAATGGAAATACCTTGAAATTTCAAGCAAATTTATTTCATTATGGACGGGGACGCCTTTGGCAGTAATTACAGCTTGAATTCTACGTACAAAGTTTTTTTGGGGTTTTTTTTCCTGAGGAATTTTATTCATTCTTTAACTAAAACTTTCTCCAGTTCTTTCAATGATGGTCGTTGACAATATCGGCTATCAATTGCGTTTTTTTCTTTTTCTTTTAAATAAACCATAAATGTTCAATGAGGCTCTGGGAATGCAGTGGTCTGATAAGGTGTTCTACTTCACTAGAATGTTCCTCGGGCCGTTCAGCTACAATTTTAACATTATGAATGGGTGCATTATCATCCTGAAAGTTGGCGTTTCCCTTGGGAAGCAGTTTCTGAAAAATAGGATGGAGTTGATCACTTCAAATTTTTATATAGCCATGACTGTTTATTTTATTAAAGTTATATAATTAATATCTGTAAAAAAAATGAAGTACTACTTATCTTAAATTAATTAGCATAAAAATACACAGGCTTTTGACGGTTTAATCAAATTTTCGAAATTATGCTATTATTGCACGAAGTGTTTCCATTATTTTGTCCACTACCTGCATATCAAGAAATTTAACGATTAAGTAGAAATCATTTTTGTTGCGCGTTTCGTCGTGTGGCTAAAATAAAGTTTTAGCTGATTTAATTATATATGCAAATTTAAATTTAACATTTGTTTATTTTTATTTATGTAAGTCTAGTTATATAGCCTAGATGATTTCATTTCGTTTATTACGTCTATGTTTTTTATCTAGTACATTATTAAGCATCCCACAAGAAAGTGAAATGTTGTAAGAATCTGGGCGCATAAATATTATAGATGATCTGGCGATTAAAATAAACACATCAACACACACACACATATATATATATATATATATATATATATATATATATATATATATATATGTATGTATATATATGTATGTATGTATGTATGTATGTATGTATGTATGTTTCTTTCATTAAATACGGCAAACAAGGAAGATTTAATAACTTCTTCTTTAGTTCTTCCAGCATATAACTTTTTTGTTGTGTTAAAGTAAAAACACGAAGAAAGGTTAACAATACCAAAAACAACCCCTGCTGAAAAGATCTAAAGAACTCACCGAAAGAGTTTGGGACAATAGAAATGTTGGAAAATTCTGTACTTCTTTACTCGTACAGTACAGAACATTCTTATAATGCTGGAGGAACCAAATTAAAAAAATTGAATCAAATCTTGCTTGCCCACTGTAGTTAATGAAAAGCATTTAAAAGAATGGCTGTTCCCTATATATATATATATATATATATATATATATATATATATATATGTATATATATATATATATTATTTCATATATATATATATTTATATATGAAATAATATATCTATCTATATATATATATATATATATATATATGCGTGTGTGTGCGTATGTATATTAGTGTTATTGTATATATGTATCTTTCTATATTTGATGTTTGTTCTCAAAAATATTTCGTACTTTATAAACTGTAATTTAAATGTAAAACTACAAAATTCTTCGAATGTTTCTCTTTGCGTAATCATCCTCACCAAACTGATTGTTTTATTCATCTTTTTTGTTTATTTTTCTTCTAATTTCTCATCTAGTGAGCCTTTCTATCTTCATGCTTAAAGAAATGCGAGGATGTATTGCTTGTGTCGCGCATGCGTAGGAGTGCTAACTGATTGAAGCTCCACCTACCGACAGTTTTAGCTGCGACTTCTTTTATAGTTGAAATGAGCGCCATTCTGATGCCCATCTATTATGTATTCTCTCGGTCTCAGCCTGTAGTAGATGCAAATATGACAATACTTACCTACAATTCCAGAGAACAAAAAAAATTCTTCATATAATTCATATGTATTTCTCCTGCAGCCATTAAAAACAAAACAAATAATGCTGATTACATATTTGTATACGTATTAAAACTACCTAACAAGTTATACAGACATACACAGAACAATTAAACACACATACACGCACACACACACACATGCGCGCGCACATACACAAACACTCACGCATACACGCACGCATACATACATACATACATACACTGACACACATATTTATATGTACAGAGATATGCATATTTTTGCAACCGCGATATGTTTGTGGGCATAAATCTTTCTAGATATCTACATTCATACACCTATATATATATATATATATATATATATATATATATATAGTACTGTGCAAAAGTATTAGGATGAGAACTATTTTATCTTTTATGAGGTATATTGACAGAAAATAAACAATTTAAGTAATTTTATTTGATTTACTCAACAAATGGTTTAACAAGAAAATACTTGTTACAAAATAAATGTACCATTTTGTAACAAGTATTTTTCTTGTTAAATCATTTTGCTTTGATCACAGCCTTCATTTTGTCAGGCATTGACATCACAAGCTTCTTCTATATATCTAATGGTATCT
>JBBBDQ010000648.1:527500-760000 GCA_037127315.1 Ascarosepion bandense | reverse complement strand
CACCTGAACGATGTATGAAATGTAAAGGAAAATAACACAAATAAAAAAGAATAAATCTTTTTTTAAATCCATTTTTCTTTTTTCTCACCCTACCCCCGCAGCTAAAAAAAAGAAAGAAAAAAAAAAGAAGTAAAAAAAAGTTATACTCTGTACATTTGGTTTTCCAGTTTGTATTATTTGTTGACAGTCGTTAAGAAAAATGATTTTGTCCGTAACTATGTAAATCTGTCTCCGTCTCTTGCACACTTCCCACAACGGCAAACCATTTTTTATTCTATTATTATTATTATTATTATTATTATTATTATTATTATTATTATTTTGGAGTGACTCCAAATCCCCACTCTAAGTATGTTATTGTTGATACTGTTTCTGATCAAAAAGATGATGATGATGATGATGATAGTCAAACTCTGATGTTGATCACCTGTCAATATGCGGATCAAATTTTCATCTGTCCAGTAATTTTTTTTTAAAAACTTAAACCAAACGCAAAAAAAGAAAAGAAAAGAAAAGAAAAGAAAAGAAATGACAAAAGGAAAAAACACACACAAAAAAAAACAACAAAAAACTGCAAGCCATTAAAAAAAAAATGATGAGCATATGTATTAATTTTTTTTTTTTCATTTTTCATATTTTTTTTTTCATTTTTGATGAAATAAGAAACGGGATAGAGAACAAATAAATTACAATAAATAAATTAAAAAATAAATTGTTATTTTCGTTATTTATTTTTAATTTCTAATATCCTTTTCATTTGCAGGTGGACACAAAACTTGTACGCATTTTTAAAGATGAAGTACGGAAAACTTCCATTAAAATCAATGTATTGACGTTATTAAACTATAATTTTTACATTTTTAGTTAAAAGTCTCTTTTAATGAGGTTAATGCAATGATTGTAATGGAAGTTTTCCGTATTTAAAACGCAAATATACGTATATACAGAGAAAAGACAACACAACACATAATAAAAAGCTTATAAATCCAGATTTTTTTCGATACGCATATAAAATATGTCTCTCGCGTTAGACCCAAAAAATCGAATAGTTTAATTTGATTCAGAATTTAAAAAATATAGGTTGTTGGCATAAAGAAGAAGTACAGAAAGGTTATATATATATATATATATATATATATATATATATATACTTGAGGTTAGGTGAAGAGTAGAGAAGTATACAGATTAGCATAAAAATAGCGATCGTACCGGAAATTTAACAAATTTTTTAAAAAATCATATACCAACCCGCACATATACATAAATAAATCACCGATTGTTTGTTATCAGCAGTTCCAAAAAGAGTGGATGCTGTTGCACAAGCCTTCACCACTCAAAACAATTCTTTGTGTGGCAGTCTAAGGTAGACACTCATACGTCGAAAACGACGGGAGAGTCCATATTATATAAGCAGGTTTCATTGAAAATAACATATTTTATACGTAATTTTGGTTACATTAACACACGAAATTACAGAAGATTTATTGATGACTGATCCGATTTCAAAAGACTAAATATGAAGACTACTAAAATTTTAAAGACATACGTTTAAGAACCCTAGAAGTTATGCCAGGATTCGTCATCGGAGGCCACAATTTAAACAATATAAGGTACGCAGATGATATAGTGCCTGATAGCAGACACAGAAAGAAAACTACAAGACCTCCTACAGAAGGTAGGTGAAGAGAGTGACAAGAACGCACTAAAAAAAGAAAACTGCAAGAAAACCGAATGCATGGTCATCAGCAAAAATGGAAACCCAATATGCCAATTACAGGTGGGAAATACTAAAATCAAGCAGGTACAAAAGTTTAAATACCTAGAAAGTGTTCTGCCAGAAGACGGAAAGTACAACACTGAGATCCGAAGGCAAATTGGCATGGCGAAGAAAGCATTCCAGAAGTTGAGTAAAGTATTAAGAAACAAGACAATTTCACGAGAAACAAAGAAGAGAGTGCAGGATTGCTATGTGATGTCGGTTCTTCAATATGGCAGTAAATGTTGGACAATATCTTCAAAGATGAACGAAAAACTTGAAGCAGCTGAAATGTAGTTCTACAGATGGATGCTGCGGATATCATGGATCGAGCATGTGAGCAATGACGAGGTTTTGGAAAGGATGGAGACGAAAAGGAAATTAATATTGAGCATCAGGAAGAGACATGCAGTTAGGAAGGAGAGCTTGGAGAACCTGATACTAACAGGCCATATAAAGGAAAAAAGAGACAGGGGAAACAGCGGATAACTTATTTGAAGGACCTGGTCAGGTGGATGACGGAACGAGGGTTGTATGGTGCAACAGGAGAAAGTTTGCTAAGAGCCACCAGGGACAGAGAGATGTGGAAAGCCATGATTGCCTACGTCCTGAAAGGACAAGGCACATAAAAGAAGAAGAAGAAACTTATAACAACTAACAAGACTGTTTTAGGAGCTATGAAAATTAACAAAATTATTAGCAATTATCAATACTTATATAGTAATGTGAAAATACACAAACCTAAATACCTCTTATGACCGATAATTTCTCAGATTCCAACAACTGTATACCAATTGCCAAAATTCCTTAAGGATACCTATCTACTAATTACTATGAATTACTTCAAATTATTAGATTTACGACACCTAACAAAAGCACCCTGGCGTCACGTGATGTTGAAAATCTATTTGCTAATTTTCCCTTTTGCGGAAACTATCGATATAATAATTAATTCCGGATATAGACAGCTAAAATGAAAATAACATCGACATATCGGATATGTATTGTCGGTTTGTTAACTTTCTTTAAAACACTGTTTTCAACATGGGACGTATAAAAGTTAGAAAAGTACGGCCCAAAAGGATTTCCCATAAATACATCATATGTTTGCATGTAAATATTGCCATGATGATTACAAGGCAAGAAAGCAAAGATAAACTCGTCCAAATCACCCTAAATTTTCTTCCTTCTTTCATTGTTAAAACTGCAATATAAGTAATTGTTAAATATTTATAAATTCATTTAATGCACATTTTATAGAGCAATATTAACAAAAGAACCATTCTATTTTCATTTGCAATTATTATTCACTTGGCAATAAATACTAAAAAATAGTATGAAATACATCAATTTTAAAAAACTGGGGTGGCCTAATAATTCTGGCCGGTAATATATATATATATATATATATATATATATATATATATATATATATATATATATATATATATTGTATGATATAACAGACAATGAATGTGTATTATGCTTAGTTATGAGCCGTATTTTAGGTTTAATTTCAGGTGAAAATAAAGACAAAAATTGTCATATATTTGATTATTTTTTTATTATGTTGGTTTTAAGCTTTCGACTCACATGAGCCCTCTTCAGAGAGGTTTCAGGGACGTTTAACATAAAAATATCTATCATCAAAGAACCAGCATAATGAAAATATATCCAATTTTTGTCTTTATTTTCACCTGAAGTTAAAGCCAAAATACGATGTCTAGAATGGCCCATGATCAAATATAATAGACATTCATTGTCTGTTATATTTAACAATATATGTTAAATTATCTACTGCCTCGATATACTATATATATATATATATATATATATATATATATATATATATATATATAAATCACTGGTGCCCCCTAGGTGTGAATTTGCACCATACTAGATTGACAACTAGGTCCCACCCATTTGCAGTGAAACCGACGAAATGTTACCGCAATTTCTACTCCAACAGCTTCTTTTCTCGCACTTCCCGCCTGTGGAATTCCCTTCCGCATGATTGCTTCCCCGACGGCTACAACCTCCAGGAGTTTAAATGTAAGGTCAATAGACACCTCCTAACACACTAACTCCCACCCATTCCCTCATACACTCTTCCTACGTACCTCCTAACTCGTCTATCACCCTCCCTCTGTCATTTCCTATACCCAATCGCTCTATGTAACCCCCTGCGCTATAGTGGCCGTGGACAGCCTTGCTTGGGGTGATATGATTTAAAAAAATATGAATGAAAAATGTATAGACATTCCAGTTATAAAATCCATTTACACAAATATCTCAGTTTAAAATGGCTAAACTTCTTAAAAGAGCATCTAACACAAAGTTAAAGCTCTCTCTATTAACAGCTAAAATAATGACAACTGAAGTAATCCAAACCTGCCGTCTGATCACCAATCAATGCTATTTCACATTTAATAATGATTTTTTAAAATTTGGCCCTTTTCAAAACTTTTACAAAAAGAATCAACTTACTTTCATTATGTTGATGAAACTCTATTCACATATCTTTGTAACACTGATTTACGTGCTCTCGTAAATTATCAAAATCGAACATAGAATAGAATTCACCTACGAAAAGGAAGAATACATTATACACCGCGATAACAAGTCTAAAAGAAACCTGATCTAATAAATTTCTATTCTCATCAACAAAACCAAAATAAAATCCGACATAATCACTGGATTCTATTTTTAAAAAAAACTTAAAATTTTCAGTCCTCAATATTTACATGAAGAAGAAAAATACATTGAAAACACATTTAAGCTTCTTCGTACACCTATGTGTCTATATTTCTGAGATGAGGTAGTATTTACAGTATCTACATTATTCGGACTATTGTCCTCATCTTTATTGCAATTTGTACGACGTTTAATAATAGATCATTCTATTTGGCTATATTTCTGTGATGAGGTAGTATTTACAGTATTTACATTATTCGGACTACTGTCCTCATCTTTGTTGCCATTTGTACAACGTTTAATAATAGATCATTCTTTTTGTCTATTTTTCTGAGATGAGGTAGTATTTACAATATTTACATTATTCGGACTATTGTCCTCATCTTTGTTGCCATTTGTACGATGTTTACGAATAGATCATTCTATTTGGCTATATTTCTGTGATGAGGTAGTATTTACAGTATATACATTATTCGGACTATTGTCCTCATCTTTGTTGCCATTTGTACGACGTTTAATAATAGATCATTCTATTTGGCTATATTTCTGTGATGAGGTAGTATTTACAGTATTTACATTATTCGTAATATTGTCCTCATCTTTATTGCAATTTGTACGACGTTTAATAATAGATCATTCTATTTGGCTATATTTCTGTGATGAGGTAGTATTTACAGTATTTACATTATTCGGACTATTGTCCTCATCTTTGTTGCCATTTGTACGACGTTTCGGCTGTTGTACGCTCAGGCCTTCTTCAGGTGCTTCTTCAGGAACTCACCAGTTATCTACCGGATCATGATCAACTGAATTCTTCAGTAACCGTTTTTACCAGTGTTCATATTGCAATTTTATGTTAATTTTTTCTTTACTACTTTTTTATGTTAATAGCTTTCTCTAGTATTTTTACCAGAGCTCATATTGCAATTTCTGACACTTGCACTTGTGGCTTGACTCAATGAGTTGTGAGTTTAATACCAAGCTACAGCAGTGGCGAACAAGTAACTTACAGGGTTAGTGGGAGATAACTCATGACTAACAGGAGAGGTACTACTACGCAAGGAATTAAATTCATATAACCCAGTGACTGTAACACAAATGCTTCGTTTCGAAATTCCTAGCACTTGATGAAGAAGGTCTGAGCGTACAACGGCCGAAACGTCGTACAAATGGCAACAAAACTGAGTTCTTAGTACTCTTAAAAATGCTCATAAATTATTCTAAAATAAAAAGACCCTTCCTGACAAAGACAGTGAATCAAAGAAATACATTTTCCTATCAATATCTGTCTTTTCTATATGGCAGCAAATGCTGGACGATCTCCTCAAAGATAAAGGAGAGACTCGAAGCAACAAAAATATTGTTCTAAAGAAGTCTGCTGAGGATTCCATAGACTGAACATGTGAGCAACAAGAAGGTATTTGTAAGGATGCAAATGAAAATGAAACTTATACTTAACATCAGGAAGCGACAGCTGAGGTTTCTGGAAATGAGTAAAAATGGTTTGGAAAATTTGATATTCCCAAGGCGGATAGAGAAAATTGCAACGGAGACACACCTGATCGGCTTGAGCGAGTGGATGGTGGAGCGGACTTAGGGAGAGATACCAAGAAGAAAAGTTTTCAGATCGAAAAGAGATAATAAGGGGAAGTTCATGATTGCTTCTTCCCTACCCTATTTATACTATATTCAATGTAAAACAAAAGGCTCATAAAATGTTCCAATGTAGGAAAACAGTCTCACGTGGCAAACTTAATGAATAATTAATATATATTGTCCTACCAAATAACTCTATCAATATCTACAGTTGGAACGAACATATCTAAACTTAACATAAAATGTGTGACGACTGTTAGAGTTTTTTTGGGTAGTTTTATATACTAGTGAGTCAGCAATAGACTGATTCATTTTATAGTCACTAATAGAAGCGTTAACCAATCAGAAGGCTCAAAATATTCAATGCGATGTGTATAAAAGGCGGCCATATTTTCCCGAGTATTCACAATCTAATTCGATTCAGTAGAGTGTCTGACTCGTGAGTGTTAGTCTTTGACGTTGTTTCATTGAACAGATTGCGTACTGAACTGTATTCTATATCCATATACTATGATGGCCATGGTCAACAAAGGTTACGGGCCCAGTATACGACTATATTTTGACGGAGCCGAGTCAAAATACCAACTGTGGGGAGTGAAATTCCAGGGCTACTTCAGAATACAAAAATTTCAGGACATCCTTCATTGCCAAAAGGACTAGAAAGATGATGATTTCATGGAAATAAATGTGACTGTGTTCGCCGAATTAATACAATCCTTGGATGACAGGAGTTTATCTTTTATAATGAAAGAAGCCAGGGACGACGGCGCGAAGCTTTAAGAATATCGCGTGAACATTACTTGTCAAAAAGTAAATTCAAAATTATTGTTTTATTTCCTGAATTAACTTCGTTAAGGAGACGAGAAAATGAATGTCACAATTTTATTTTTAATCATTTCACCCCAAGCAAGGCATTCCATTCCCACTATTGTGCATGGGGCTACATAGGGGAAGGTAAAGAAGAGGGGTGGTTATGTGTAGGAAATGTCAGAAGGGAGGTGATAGATGGGTAAGGAGACCGAGGATGAGGGTTGGGCAGATGGGAAAAGTGTTTGAAAGAATGGGAGCGAGTTAGTGTGTTAGCAGGAGTCTATTGACCTTACATTTAAACTCCTGGAGATTGTAGCCGTCAGGGAAGCAATCATGTGGAAGGGAATTCCACAGTCGGGAAGTGCGAGAAAAGAAACTGTTGGAGTAGAAGTTGCGGTTGCATTTTATCGGTTTCACTGTAAACGGCTGGGATCTAGTTGCTAATCTAGTATCTCGTGCAAATTTGTATCTAGGGGGCAGCAGTGATCTAAGTCCATTGGAGCAGAAGCCGTGAAAGTATTTCAGGGAAGCCACGTCGCACCTGTGAGAGAGAGACTGCAGGCGGTCTGCCAAGTTGGTATCGATCACATTACAGACCCTCCGCTGTACCTTGTCGATAAGCCCAAGGAGAATAGCAGGAGCACCCGACCAGATATGGCAGCAGTATTCAATGCATGGGCGGATGGTAGATTTATATATGTGCAAGCTAGATTTAGACGGAAAAAACTTCCGGGTACTGCACAGAGAACTGACTTTCATAGCAGCGGATTTAGCAATGGATTCGATATAGTCATTCCATTTGAGGTCCGCTGTAAGTGTGAGACCAAGGAGGCGTAGTGTTTTACTCTCTGGGAGGCAAGCCTGGTCCATGCTAATGGGAGGTAGGTGCGATTGTCTATGATGGTTAATTGATAGTAGCTTCGTTTTAGAAGCATTAAAGCTCACGAGCCATCTTCCTCCCCATAATTGCGTTCCGTGGTTTTTATGGGTAGGATCAAAGTGTAGTATCTGTTCCATAGTAGCTTTTACTAACACTGTGGTTTGACTGGCAATCAATTCCACTCGAGTTCATTGCTCGAGCAGCGTAAAAGTAGTGGCTTTATAGCTGCGAAACACCGGAAGCGATTGTCAGGTGTTCGGCCTCTTAGGAGGCATGGCCTCCGATAGGCCAGATGCGATCGTGCCTCCCACCACGGACTCGGTGGGGGGAAAGGAGGGGGATTGGGCATTACCGCCTCGGGATAATCCCTCTCCTACAGTACCAGCAGTGTCAGTAGCGCCAGCGTCCCCCTTACCTTCGACCTCTGGGTGGAAGGGAGGCAAAAAAATGACGCTAAAAGATGAAGAATATTATGAGAGGATTGCAAAGGAATACTCGGACTTAATCAAGGGGACGGAGCTCGTTTCGGTGCCGGAGCAGTTGGCACAGATAGAGTCCCGTATCATCACCTTGATCACGAAGGACCTCAAGACCAAAAAGTTGGTCGGTGTCCCCAGAGATACATTCGAGGAGGGGATACAGACTTTAAAAATCAAAGCTAGGGCCGTGGCGAGGAGGGGCAATGCCATGTGGGACGTCCTGCTTGGCTCTGCCGAAGAGGCCAAAAGCTTAATTGGTGTGGTTCTGGAGACCAAAACTCTCCAGTTCCATACCGAATATATGGGCACGAAAAAAGTGAAAGTGACCCTGCATGGCGTCCCCATGGACATTGCAGAGGATCATGTCGGCGCCTTCTTTGTACAGTACGGAAGGGTAGCCGAAGTCTCCTCGCTGCGGTCCAAAGCAGGCTTCCTCACGGGAGACATGACCCTGCAGGTGACCCTAAACAAGGAGAACATTGCGAAAATACCCAACATCCTCACCTGCAGGGGTCGGGCGATTTTCGTCATTGTAGAAGGGAGAAAGCCGTGCTGTTGGGTCTGCGGGTCGGCGGACCACGTCGCAAAGGCGTGTCCTACCAAGAATCCGGCCCCAAAGGCCCAGCCAGCCCAACCAGCTAAGCAGCAGCTAAAGGCACAGGAGAAGGAAGGAGGAAAGCAAGTTCTACCAACACAGTCTCCCGTGGGTAACAAGGAGGGCGAATGGCAGGTGGTGGCCAGGAAGAAAACCAAAACATCTTCCCCGGAGAAAGTGCCGACACCTGTCAAGACGCCTGCAAAGCAAGCTCCGGCGAAGGTGCCGACTCCGGCCAAACAAAAGGAGTCCCCGGCAAAGGTGCCGGCAAAGCCGAAGGAGTCACCTTCAGAGAAGTCTCCTCCCAAACAGAGGAAGGAAAGAAGTCCTGCCCCTGAGCTAATGGAAGTGGAGAGATCAGCCTCCCTGAAGCGTGGGAGAGAGGAGGAGGTGGAAGAACAACACGACAACCCGAAGGCTAGGAGGAGAAGCAGGAGCAGGGAAAAGAGAGCACGAGCGGATAGATGCAGCTCTTTACCAGTCTCACCCAAAAGGACATCGTACGCAGAAAAGGCAAGAAGCCTTCCTGCGTCCCCGCAAAAAGCTTCCCAGACCCTGACCTTTGAATTGACCCCCCTCAAAAAAGCCAAATCTGTAACTCCCACTCCCTCCCCTTCTCCTATTCCCACTCCCACTCGGGCGAAAAAGAAAAGTGCCCTTCCCCAAGGTGATGCCCTAATGAGGGTTAGTGACAATGTGGTGGCGGAGTGGTCGTCACAGAGGCGAAAGCTCCTAAAACCACTCCTGAAGATGACCTCTGTCGATGGTCGCTCTGTAGAAGACCCCAGGAACTTTGCCCAGGCCCCAGGTGTCATCACCCTGGTAAGGAATACCGGTGGCAACCTGAGGGTCTGGGACCACATCCATGAGGCTAAGAAGCATTTCACCAATGTCAGAATGGTTCAGGAGAACACACCTGAACTGAAGAAGATGCAAAAAAATTGTTCGGGGAGGTTCCCTGTTTTACTCCACCCCAGTCTATATAGGGTGGTAAAACTAACGTACCCCACGGACGTCGGCGGCATTGTCCTAGACGGACGGATTACGTCCGATGTAGGAACTGGGTCCCTAGGACAGTCCGTCGGGGTCCTATCTGCCAGAGATTTCCGGCCCGTATGCGAGTAGAGCCGTTTGTTGCATGTTTTTCTTTGTCTCTTTTCAGGTCTAAAGAATGTCTATTAAGTTAGCCAGTATAAATGCGAAGGGCCTGAGGGATCGGGGTAAGGCGGCTCGCCTGCTTCGTGACCTCTTGTCCTTCGGCGTGGATGTGGCCGCGATCCAAGAGACTCACTTTGTTTGCGAAGTCGACTCGTGTGTGCTGTCTAACGACTTTGTCGTCTATTCAGCATATGGGAGCCGGCTGGCCAGAGGTGTTTCTTTGCTGGTCAAGCGTACCCTGGACGCGAGGGTGGACCTTGTCCATGTCGGTGCCGAGGGCCGGCTGATCGTGGCCGATATTGCAGTGAAAAGCAAGTCGTTCCGGCTGATTGTGGTTTATGCGCCCAATGTTCAAGGTGAGCGTGTCTCTTTCTTTCGGCTGTTGGAGCCCTTCATGGTGCATTCAACACGGCTAATCTTAGTTGGGGACTGGAATGCCGTCCTAACCCCCAAATGGGATAGAGGAAGGGGCGCTAGCGGGTGGAGTGGTGATCGTAGCCTGGTTGATCTGATCGGCGAATTTGGTCTCGTCGATAGATACCGGGTCGATCATCCGGAAGGGAGCATGTGGACGTGGACGCGTAGTTGGCCTTCTACCCGGGTATCTGCATACCTGGATAGGATGTTAGTGAGAGAAGCCGATATAGACTTCCTAGAATGTCCAACGTTCCACTGGTTAGGCTACTCGGACCACAAACTCGTTTGTGCCCGGGTGGCGTTAGAATTTAGGCCTAGGTTGGCTGGTTATTGGAAGTTCAATCAGTCCTTACTGGACAGGCGGGACTTTCGTGACCAGCTGACAAAACTAGTGCAGCGGGCGTTAATTGGGCGAGTCATTGGGAGTAAGTGGTGGGTTAACCTTAAGGACTCCATTAGGTCTTTCGCCACCAAATATAGCCAGCGGCTCAACCTAGATAAGGCTGCGGAGGCAAAGACACTTAGTGCTAATTTCGCCCGGGCGGAGGCTGGTGGGGATCCCCTAGAAATAGCCTTAGCCAGGGAGGCCCTGGAGCGCTCGACTAGCGGGCGCTACATGGGTCAGGTAATTAGGGCTAAGTTAAGCAAGATGTCTTCCGAAGCTGTGAACATGGGCGCGGAACTGCGCAAGGAAGAAATTCGCCATGCCGGCGACCGGTACATTCGAGAGGTACGCGACCCGGAGGGACATCTCCTTAGGTCCACCGACGACATGTGCGAGGCGTTCCGGCAGCATTTCGAGCACCGATTTACCAAGGAGCCTGGTCTCCGTGACGAGGAGTTTCGCAGCTATTTGGCTGACTTTCCCCGGCTTTTGCCGGCTGAAGCGGCTAGCTGCGAAGGGGAGATTACGGAGGACGAAATCTACGTGGCTTTGAAGAAGGTCGGCAGTGGCAAGTCGCCAGGTTTGGATGGTTTGCCCTATGAATTGTACTTGAGGATGTCGCACCTTTTTGTCCCGCTCTTGGCTGTCGTGTTCAACCACTGGTTTCGGCAGGGGTCCATCCCCGGTCGGATCACCAGGGGCGTGATCACGCTGTTGAGAAAAGGCAAGAAGGTTGGGAGGGAACTAGATGACTACAGGCCCATAACTCTGCTAAACACAGAGTTAAAGATTTTGGCCAAGATCCTGACGAATCGCTTGCAGCTAGTTGCCGAGTCTCTGTTGGAACCGGATCAGACTTGTTCTGTGAAGGGAGAACAATTCAGAGCAACCTGCACTTGATTCGCACGATCATAGAGGGTGTAGAAGACGACGATGAGGCCGCGCTGATCAATTTAGATCAGTCCAAGGCATTTGATAGGATTGACCATGGCTACCTGGCTGCTGTCCTGCAGGCCGCCGGATTCAAACCCGACTTCAGCCGCTGGATTAGCCTTCTGTATCGCTCCCCCAAGGCTGTGGTACAGGTGAACGGGAAGCTGTCGGGCGCTTTCGCGCTGTCTAGGTCGGTCCGACAGGGTTGTCCACTGTCTTCTCTCCTTTATGTCCTGTGTTTGGAGCCCCTCCTTCGCAGGCTAAGGGACGAGACGGGCAGTCCGGTCCTGCGTGGAATTGAAGTCCCTGGCGGAGCTCGAGCCAGGGTTTCTGCGTACGCCGATGACGTAACGACCTTTGTGTCCTCCCGCAGGGACATAGAGGCGGTACACCAGGCGCTTGTACGGTACGAGAAGGTGACAGGGGCCAGAATTAACTGCGACAAGTCATCCGGCTTGCGGTTAGGTGCCTGGAAGGGAGTTTCCCTCCCGGGGCCCTTCAGCTGGACGGACGGGCCGGTCAAGCTCCTCGGAGTTTGGTTCGGTCCGGACTTACAGCTGGAGAAAAACTGGTCAGAAGTACTGGCAAAGGTCGGCGCGTCGGTCAAGATTTGGCGTCGACGGGGTCTCTCCGTGAAGGGCTTGGCGGAGGTGTGTAACACATACCTCTTTCCCATGATCCTTTACCGGCTGTCAGTACTTCCCCTTTGTGACGATCATGAGAAGGCGCTCGAGCGTTTGCTATTCTCCTGTCTGTGGAGAGGACGCAAACACATGGTCGACAAAGGAGTCTGTTGCCTCCGTCCGTGTCAAGGGGGTCTGGGGATGCCACACTTGAGGAGCCATGTGCTCGCTTCAAGGTTGGCATTCCTCAGGCGCGCGTTGGAGGAAGATCGGTTGCTTGCGGGGGTAGTGAGGGACATGTTCCCTTGCCTTACCATCACGCCCCCGACCCTATGGCTGACCGTCAGGCCTTGGGTGCGACCGAAATTCCTGCTCGAATGTCTGGCGGCTTTACAGGCCATTCCACGGTCCAGTGACCTTTCACAGCCTAGGAAAATCTTCTATCGGGGATTAGTGGAGGGTGCCGTGAAGGATAAGCTGTGGAGTAAGCTCGGCATGTCGAGAGTGGAGTACCGCTCTCATTGGTCTTGGGCGCCAGGCGCGGATTGGCTCAGCAACTCTGAGTTTTCTCTGACCTGGCGATTGGCTCGGAATGGTTTGTCGCTCAATGACAAGCGTTTCGCAATGGGCCTGGCGGATTTGCCAGATTGTGAACGTTGCAACCTTGGAATTAAGGAGACGTCTGCGCACGCCTTCTTCCATTGTTCGCGCGTTCGCCCGTTGTGGGCGCGTGTCGGCGAGTTGACTGCTCGTATCGCGCCGCGGGAGCTTGTGCTCATTGATCGCGCATACGCTGTGGACAATGTGTCGCCCCCGTACTCTGGAGTGAAGCGGATGGTGTTTCTGTCGCTACTGGCCACGGCTAGAATGGTGATCTGGATGACGCGACTGGAGGAAGTCTTGCGGGGAGGTCGTCTTTCGGATCAGGATCTAATCCGATATTTTGAGCACCAGCTCAAAATGAAGATTAGAACTGAACGGAAACGGCTGCACCCGACAGACTTTAGCAAAAGGTGGATATATGCAGCGAGCCTGGTTCGTGTGACCGGGGCTAGTCTTGATTTTCTTTTTTAGATCTGCTGCTCGCATCGGGGTGGATTCCTTTGGAACCCCTCCCGTGGTTAAGGTAAAGTATTCTTTTGTGTACCTAGTTAATGTGAGTGAATGTGTTTGTCCTAGCCTGTTCCCGGCTCCCTTGCTTTTGTTATGATCCAGTTCGAGATCCCCATTGTCCAGAGTTATTTTGTCCCGTTTCATTCTCGGCTGGGTCAGCCTTATATATTCTCCAGTCCAATTTATTTTTGTTCCCTGCTTCTCCATTCCCCTTAGAAAGAGTGCTTCTTGATTTTGTCTTTTAAGACAGAATACAGCGGCCTCTTTAATTATGTGGGTGTGTTTGGGTCTTACTAACATTATGTATAAATATTCATTTGAAATTGTTTTTGTTTTGGGGATTTTTGTTTCTTCATACCCCCTTCCCATCATATCATTTCATGTACAAATTTTTAAAAGTTATTTTTGTATTATATTTGTATATAGTAATAAAATTTTTATGTACATTTGGGGCGTTTTTTAGGTCCCCGTTATGTTTCGCGGTATTTTGGTGCTTGATAGGTATGAGTGGTGATGGACAAATTCTTATGGTGAATGAGAAGCATTGTAACGTATGTATGGGTCGTGAATCTGATTAGCTAGGTATAGGATAGAGTAGCTGAAGACCACCCCAAGTTTTTGTTCCCCCTCCCTCTTTTTTGGCCTTGAGCCACAATTCTGTACGCTCAGAATAAATAAAACGAGCCATCTTCCTCCCCATAATTGCGTTCCGTGGTTTTTATGGGCAGGATCAAAGTGTAGTATCTGTTCCATAGTAGCTTATACTATATCTGTGGTTTCGGGATTATCTGCGTCTCCACCCAAGTTTATTGCTTGTGGCAGAGTGAAAAGTAGCGACCTTAACCGGTCGTGAAACACCGGAGGACAGTTGTCCAGTTTTTCTTTTTTTGAGGCCTCTTAGGAGGCAATGGCCTCTCAGAGGCCGGAAGTGATCGTTCCTCCCACCACGGACTCGGTGGGAGGGAAGGAGGGTGACTGGCAATTACCGCCACGGGAGTCACCCTCAGTTCCAGAAGTATCAGGATCCGGACCAGTACCGGCACCGGTAGTAGCTCCAGCTTCTCCCAAACCTTCGACCTCTGGTTGGACAGGAGGCAAGGTCCCACTAAAGGGAGAACAGTATTACGAAGACCAGAGGCAAAAATATGCCGAATATATTAAGGGCACGGAGCTGCTGTCGGTGCCCGACGAGTTGGCCGAAATCGAGGCCCGAATTGTGACGCTCATTACAAAGGATCTGAAGACCAAGAAATACATGGGCATCAGCAGAGACAGCCTCGAAGAAGCTATTAAGGCCCTGAATATCAAGGCTAAGGCGGTGGCAAGGCAGAGCAGCGCAAGTTGGGACGTCTTGCTGGGTACGGCTGACGAGGCAAAACGTTTGGCTGGAGTGGTTCTCGAAACCAAGACCCTCCAGATCCAAACGGAATACATGGGGATGTGCAAGCGCAAAATCACCTTGCATGGCGTCCCCATGGACATTTCCCAAAATCACATCGGCGCCTTCTTCGCTCAGTACGGGAAGGTGGCTGAGGTGTCCGCTCTAAGTTCAAAAGCAGGCTTCCTGACCGGTGATATGGTCCTGCAGGTGACCTTGTCTAAACAACAAATCAAGGAGATACCTAATATTCTCACCTGCAGGAAGCGTGCTATCTTTGTGATAGTGGAGGGCAGGAAGCCTTGCTGTTGGGTCTGCGGGGCCGCGGAGCACGTCGCCAAGGCGTGTACGGCCAGGAATCCGGCCCCTAAGGCCCAACCAACCAAGAAGCCTGAAGGACCGGCGCCAGCATCACCAGCAGCAGCTACATCAGCACCACCAACACCAAAGGCACCAGTGAACAAGGAGGGAGAGTGGCAGGTGGTGAGCAGGAAAAAACCGAAAACGCCTTCACCTGTGAAGGTGCCATCGCCTGCCAAGGCTCCAGCAAAACCTAAAGAGACGCCTCCCAAAAAATCTCCTCCCAAACAGAGGAAGGAGAGGAGTCCTTCCCCGCAAAAGGAAGAACGTATGGAAGTGGAGAGATCGGCATCCCTGAAGCGGGGGAGAGAGGAGGAGGTGGAAGAGCATCAAGAAAACCCAAAAACCCGGAGAAGGAGCAGAAGCAGGGACAAAAAGTCCCGAAAAGAAAAATGTTCGTCTGTTCCGGTGTCGCCCGTAAGACTGTCTTACGCGGAGAAGGCAAGAAGCCTTCCCGCATCCCCGCGTAAAGCTTCCCAGTCCCCAACCTTGAATTTGACCCCCCTCAGGAAAATCAGATCTGCAACCCCCACTCCCTCCCCGACTCCTACTCCCACTCCCGCTAGGGCAAAAAAGAATAAAGACCTCCCGCGTGGGGAGGCAGTGATGAAGGTGAATGACAGCATTCCAGCCGAGTGGTCGTCGCAGCGGCGTAAGCTGCTCAGACCACTCCTCAAACTTACCTCAGTGGATGGGTTATCCACTGAGGACCCAAGAAAAACTTTTCCCAGGCCCCAGGGGTCATTACTCTGGTCCGCAATACCGGAGGGAACCTGAGGGTCTGGGAACACATTGCTGAAGCCCGGAGGACTTACCCAAAACTGTGCATGGTGAAAGAAAACACACCGGAGTTAAAAAAGATGGCCAAGAATTGTTCGGGGAGGTTCCCAGTTTTGATCCACCCATGCTTATATAGGGTGTTAAAACTTACGTACCCCACGGACGTCGGCGGTATTGTCTTGGACGGACGGATTACGTCCGATGTTGGTACAGGGTCCCTAGGACAGTCCGTCGGGGTCCCGTCTACCCGAGATTTCTACCCGGTATGCGAGTAGAGCCGTTTGTTGCATGTCTTACTCTGTTTTTTCGTTACAGGTCTAAAGAATGTCTATTAAGATAGCCAGTATAAATGCGAAGGGCCTGAGGGATCGGGGTAAGGCGGCTCGCCTGCTTCGTGACCTCTTGTCCTTCGGCGTGGATGTGGCCGCGATCCAAGAGACTCACTTTGTTTGCGAAGTCGACTCGTGTGTGCTGTCTAACGACTTTGTCGTCTATTCAGCATATGGGAGCCGGCTGGCCAGAGGTGTTTCTTTGCTGGTCAAGCGTACCCTGGACGCGAGGGTGGACCTTGTCCATGTCGGTGCCGAGGGCCGGCTGATCGTGGCCGATATTGCAGTGAAAAGCAAGTCGTTCCGGCTGATTGTGGTTTATGCGCCCAATGTTCAAGGTGAGCGTGTCTCTTTCTTTCGGCTGTTGGAGCCCTTCATGGTGCATTCAACACGGCTAATCTTAGTTGGGGACTGGAATGCCGTCCTAACCCCCAAATGGGATAGAGGAAGGGGCGCTAGCGGGTGGAGTGGTGATCGTAGCCTGGTTGATCTGATCGGCGATTTTGGTCTCGTCGATAGATACCGGGTCGATCATCCGGATGGGAGCATGTGGACGTGGACGCATAGTTGGCCTTCTACCCGGGTATCTGCGTACCTGGATAGGATGTTAGTGAGAGAAGCCGACATAGACTTCTTAGAATGTCCAACGTTCCACTGGTTAGGCTACTCGGACCACAAACTTGTTTGTGCCCGGGTGGCGTTAGACTTTAGGCCTAGGTTGGCTGGTTATTGGAAGTTCAATCAGTCCTTACTGGACAGGCGGGACTTTCGTGACCAGCTGACAAAACTAGTGCAGCGGGCGTTAATTGGGCGAGTCATTGGGAGTAAGTGGTGGGTTAACCTTAAGGACTCCATTAGGTCTTTCGCCACCAAATATAGCCAGCGGCTCAACTTAGATAAGGCTGCGGAGGCAAAGACACTTAGTGCTAATTTCGCCCGGGCGGAGGCTGGTGGGGATCCCCTAGAAATAGCCTTAGCCAGGGAGGCCCTGGAGCGCTCGACTAGCGGGCGCTACATGGGTCAGGTAATTAGGGCTAAGTTAAGCAAGATGTCTTCCGAAGCTGTGAACATGGGCGCGGAACTGCGCAAGGAAGAAATTCGCCATGCCGGCGACCGGTACATTCGAGAGGTACGCGACCCGGAGGGACATCTCCTTAGGTCCACCGACGACATGTGCGAGGCGTTCCGGCAGCATTTCGAACACCGATTTACCAAGGAGCCTGGTCTCCGTGACGAGGAGTTTCGCAGCTATTTGGCTGACTTTCCCCGGCTTTTGCCGGCTGAAGCGGCTAGCTGCGAAGGGGAGATTACGGAGGACGAAATCTACGTGGCTTTGAAGAAGGTCGGCAGTGGCAAGTCGCCAGGTTTGGATGGTTTGCCCTATGAATTGTACTTGAGGATGTCGCACCTTTTTGTCCCGCTCTTGGCTGTCGTGTTCAACCACTGGTTTCGGCAGGGGTCCATCCCCGGTCGGATCACCAGGGGCGTGATCACGCTGTTGAGAAAAGGCAAGAAGGTTGGGAGGGAACTAGATGACTACAGGCCCATAACTCTGCTAAACACAGAGTTAAAGATTTTGGCCAAGATCCTGACGAATCGCTTGCAGCTAGTTGCCGAGTCTCTGTTGGAACCGGATCAGACTTGTTCTGTGAAGGGGAGAACAATTCAGAGCAACCTGCACTTGATTCGCACGATCATAGAGGGTGTAGAAGACGACGATGAGGCCGCGCTGATCAATTTAGATCAGTCCAAGGCATTTGATAGGATTGACCATGGCTACCTGGCTGCTGTCCTGCAGGCCGCCGGATTCAAACCCGACTTCAGCCGCTGGATTAGCCTTCTGTATCGCTCCCCCAAGGCTGTGGTACAGGTGAACGGGAAGCTGTCGGGCGCTTTCGCGCTGTCTAGGTCGGTCCGACAGGGTTGTCCACTGTCTTCTCTCCTTTATGTCCTGTGTTTGGAGCCCCTCCTTCGCAGGCTAAGGGACGAGACGGGCAGTCCGGTCCTGCGTGGAATTGAAGTCCCTGGCGGAGCTCGAGCCAGGGTTTCTGCGTACGCCGATGACGTAACGACCTTTGTGTCCTCCCGCAGGGACATAGAGGCGGTACACCAGGCGCTTGTACGGTACGAGAAGGTGACAGGGGCCAGAATTAACTGCGACAAGTCATCCGGCTTGCGGTTAGGTGCCTGGAAGGGAGTTTCCCTCCCGGGGCCCTTCAGCTGGACGGACGGGCCGGTCAAGCTCCTCGGAGTTTGGTTCGGTCCGGACTTACAGCTGGAGAAAAACTGGTCAGAAGTACTGGCAAAGGTCGGCGCGTCGGTCAAGATTTGGCGTCGACGGGGTCTCTCCGTGAAGGGCTTGGCGGAGGTGTGTAACACATACCTCTTTCCCATGATCCTTTACCGGCTGTCAGTACTTCCCCTTTGTGACGATCATGAGAAGGCGCTCGAGCGTTTGCTATTCTCCTGTCTGTGGAGAGGACGCAAACACATGGTCGACAAAGGAGTCTGTTGCCTCCGTCCGTGTCAAGGGGGTCTGGGGATGCCACACTTGAGGAGCCACGTGCTCGCTTCGAGGTTGGCATTCCTCAGGCGCGCGTTGGAGGAAGATCGGTTGCTTGCGGGGGTAGTGAGGGACATGTTCCCTTGCCTTACCATCACGCCCCCGACCCTATGGCTGACCGTCAGGCCTTGGGTGCGACCGAAATTCCTGCTCGAATGTCTGGCGGCTTTACAGGCCATTCCACGGTCCAGTGACCTTTCACAGCCTAGGAAAATCTTCTATCGGGGATTAGTGGAGGGTGCCGTGAAGGATAAGCTGTGGAGTAAGCTCGGCATGTCGAGAGTGGAGTACCGCTCTCATTGGTCTTGGGCGCCAGGTGCGGATTGGCTCAGCAACTCTGAGTTTTCTCTGACCTGGCGATTGGCTCGGAATGGTTTGTCGCTCAATGACAAGCGTTTCGCAATGGGCCTGGCGGATTTGCCAGATTGTGAACGTTGCGACCTTGGAATTAAGGAGACGTCTGCGCACGCCTTCTTCCATTGTTCGCGCGTTCGCCCGTTGTGGGCGCGTGTCGGCGAGTTGACTGCTCGTATCGCGCCGCGGGAGCTTGTGCTCATTGATCGCGCATACGCTGTGGACAATGTGTCGCCCCCGTACTCTGGAGTGAAGCGGATGGTGTTTCTGTCGCTACTGGCCACGGCTAGAATGGTGATCTGGATGACGCGACTGGAGGAAGTCTTGCGGGGAGGTCGTCTTTCGGATCAGGATCTAATCCGATATTTTGAGCACCAGCTCAAAATGAAGATTAGAACTGAACGGAAACGGCTGCACCCGACAGACTTTAGCAAAAGGTGGATATATGCAGCGAGCCTGGTTCGTGTGACCGGGGCTAGTCTTGATTTTCTTTTTTAGATCTGCTGCTCGCATCGGGGTGGATTCCTCTGGAACCCCTCCCGTGGTTAAGGTAAAGTATTCTTTTGTGTACCTAGTTAACGTGAGTGAGTGGGTTTGTCCTAGCCTGTTCCCGGCTCCCTTGCTTTTGTTATGATCCAGTTCGAGATCCCCATTGTCCAGAGTTATTTTGTCCCGTTTTATTCTCGGCTGGGTCAGCCTTATATATTCTCCAGTCCATTTTATTTTTTAACCTATTTCTCCATTCCCCGTAGAAAGAGAGCGGCTTGATTTTGTCTATACAGGCAGAATACAGTGGCCTCTTTAATTATGTGGGTGTGTTTGGGTCTTACTAACATAATGTATAAATATTCATTTGAAATTGTTTTTGTTTTGGGGATTTTTTGTTTCTTCATACCCCCTTCCCATCATATCATTTCATGTACAAATTTTTAAAGTTATTTTTGTATTATATTTGTATATAGTAATAAATTTTTATGTACATTTGGGGCGTTTTTAGGTCCCCGGTATGTTTTGCGGTTTTTTGGTGCTTGATAGGTATGAGTGTTGATGGGCAAATTCTTATGGTGAATGAGAATCATTGTAACGTATGTATGGGTCGTGAATCTGGTTAGCTAGGTATAGGATAGAGTAGCTGAAGACCACCCCAAGTTTTGTTCCCCCTCCCAGTTTTTGGCCTTGAGCCACAATTTTGTGTAAAAACAAAATAAATAAAACGAGCCATCTTCCTCCCCATAATTGCGTTCCGTGGTTTTTATGGGCAGGATCAAAGTGTAGTATCTGTTCCATAGTAGCGTTTACTGACACTGTGGTTTGACTGGCAATCAATTCCACTCGAGTTCATTGCTCGAGCAGCGTAAAAGTAGTGGCTATTTTATAGCTGCGAAACACCGGAAGCGATTGTCAGGTGTTCGGCCTCTTAGGAGGCATGGCCGCGGAAAGGCCAGAAGCGATCGTGCCTCCCACCACGGACTCGGTGGGAGGGAAGAGGGTGACTGGCAACTACCGCCACGGGAGTCACCCTCAGTTCCAGCAGCATCAGGATCCGGACCAGTACCGGCACCGGTAGCAGCTCCTGCTTCTCCCAAACCTTCGACCTCCGGTTGGACAGGAGGCAAGGTCCCACTAAAGGGAGAACAGTATTATGAGGAACAGAGGCAAAAATATGCCGAATATATTAAGGGCACGGAGCTGCTGTCGGTGCCCGACGAGTTGGCCGAAATCGAGGCCCGAATTGTGACGCTCATAACGAAGGACTTGAAGACCAAGAAATACATGGGCATCAGCAGAGACAGCCTCGAAGAAGCTATTAAGGCCCTGAATATCAAGGCTAAGGCGGTGGCAAGGCAGAGCAGCGCAAGTTGGGACGTCTTGCTGGGTACGGCCGACGAGGCAAAACGTTTGGCTGGAGTGGTTCTCGAAACCAAGACCCTCCAGATCCAAACGGAATACATGGGGATGTGCAAGCGCAAAATCACCTTGCATGGCGTCCCCATGGACATTTCCCAAAATCACATCGGCGCCTTCTTCGCGCAGTACGGGAAGGTGGCTGAGGTGTCCGCTCTAAGTTCAAAAGCAGGCTTCCTGACCGGTGATATGGTCCTGCAGGTGACCTTGTCTAAACAACAAATCAAGGAGATACCTAATATTCTCACCTGCAGGAAGCGTGCTATCTTTGTGATAGTGGAGGGCAGGAAGCCTTGCTGTTGGGTCTGCGGGGCCGCGGAGCACGTTGCCAAGGCGTGTACGGCCAGGAATCCGGCCCCTAAGGCCCAACCAACCAAGAAGCCTGAAGGACCGGCTCCAGCAACTCCAGCATCACCAGCAGCAGCTACATCAGCACCACCAACACCAAAGGCACCAGTGAACAAGGAGGGAGAGTGGCAGGTGGTGAGCAGGAAAAAACCGAAAACGCCTTCACCTGTGAAGGTGCCATCACCTGCCAAGGCTCCAGCAAAACCAAAAGAGACGCCTCCCAAAAAATCTCCTCCCAAACAGAGGAAGGAGAGGAGTCCTTCCCCGCAAAAGGAAGAACGTATGGAAGTGGAGAGATCGGCATCCCTGAAGCGGGGGAGAGAGGAGGAGGTGGAAGAGCATCAAGAAAACCCTAAAACCCGGAGAAGGAGCAGAAGCAGGGACAAAAAGTCCCGAAAAGAAAAATGTTCGTCTGTTCCGGTGTCGCCCGTAAGACTGTCTTACGCGGAGAAGGCAAGAAGCCTTCCCGCATCCCCGCGTAAAGCTTCCCAGTCCCCAACCTTGAATTTGACCCCCCTCAGGAAAATCAGATCTGCAACCCCCACTCCCTCCCCGACTCCTACTCCCACTCCCGCTAGGGCAAAAAAGAATAAAGACCTCCCGCGTGGGGAGGCAGTGATGAAGGTGAATGACAGCATTCCAGCCGAGTGGTCGTCGCAGCGGCGTAAGCTGCTCAGACCGCTCCTCAAACTTACCTCAGTGGATGGGTTATCCACTGAGGACCCAAGAAACTTTTCCCAGGCCCCAGGGGTCATTACTCTGGTCCGCAATACCGGAGGGAACCTGAGGGTCTGGGAACACATTGCTGAAGCCCGGAGGACTTACCCAAAATTGTGCATGGTGAAAGAAAACACACCGGAGTTAAAAAAGATGGCCAAGAATTGTTCGGGGAGGTTCCCAGTTTTGATCCACCCATGCTTATATAGGGTGTTAAAACTTACGTACCCCACGGACGTCGGCGGTATTGTCTTGGACGGACGGATTACGTCCGATGTTGGTACAGGGTCCCTAGGACAGTCCGTCGGGGTCCCGTCTACCCGAGATTTCTACCCGGTATGCGAGTAGAGCCGTTCGTTGCATGTCTTTCTCTGTTTTTTCGTTACAGGTCTAAAGAATGTCTATTAAGTTAGCCAGTATAAATGCGAAGGGCCTGAGGGATCGGGGTAAGGCGGCTCGCCTGCTTCGTGACCTCTTGTCCTTCGGCGTGGATGTGGCCGCGATCCAAGAGACTCACTTTGTTTGCGAAGTCGACTCGTGTGTGCTGTCTAACGACTTTGTCGTCTATTCAGCATATGGGAGCCGGCTGGCCAGAGGTGTTTCTTTGCTGGTCAAGCGTACCCTGGACGCGAGGGTGGACCTTGTCCATGTCGGTGCCGAGGGCCGGCTGATCGTGGCCGATATTGCAGTGAAAAGCAAGTCGTTCCGGCTGATTGTGGTTTATGCGCCCAATGTTCAAGGTGAGCGTGTCTCTTTCTTTCGGCTGTTGGAGCCCTTCATGGTGCATTCAACACGGCTAATCTTAGTTGGGGACTGGAATGCCGTCCTAACCCCCAAATGGGATAGAGGAAGGGGCGCTAGCGGGTGGAGTGGTGATCGTAGCCTGGTTGATCTGATCGGCGATTTTGGTCTCGTCGATAGATACCGGGTCGATCATCCGGATGGGAGCATGTGGACGTGGACGCATAGTTGGCCTTCTACCCGGGTATCTGCGTACCTGGATAGGATGTTAGTGAGAGAAGCCGACATAGACTTCTTAGAATGTCCAACGTTCCACTGGTTAGGCTACTCGGACCACAAACTTGTTTGTGCCCGGGTGGCGTTAGACTTTAGGCCTAGGTTGGCTGGTTATTGGAAGTTCAATCAGTCCTTACTGGACAGGCGGGACTTTCGTGACCAGCTGACAAAACTAGTGCAGCGGGCGTTAATTGGGCGAGTCATTGGGAGTAAGTGGTGGGTTAACCTTAAGGACTCCATTAGGTCTTTCGCCACCAAATATAGCCAGCGGCTCAACTTAGATAAGGCTGCGGAGGCAAAGACACTTAGTGCTAATTTCGCCCGGGCGGAGGCTGGTGGGGATCCCCTAGAAATAGCCTTAGCCAGGGAGGCCCTGGAGCGCTCGACTAGCGGGCGCTACATGGGTCAGGTAATTAGGGCTAAGTTAAGCAAGATGTCTTCCGAAGCTGTGAACATGGGCGCGGAACTGCGCAAGGAAGAAATTCGCCATGCCGGCGACCGGTACATTCGAGAGGTACGCGACCCGGAGGGACATCTCCTTAGGTCCACCGACGACATGTGCGAGGCGTTCCGGCAGCATTTCGAGCACCGATTTACCAAGGAGCCTGGTCTCCGTGACGAGGAGTTTCGCAGCTATTTGGCTGACTTTCCCCGGCTTTTGCCGGCTGAAGCGGCTAGCTGCGAAGGGGAGATTACGGAGGACGAAATCTACGTGGCTTTGAAGAAGGTCAGCAGTGGCAAGTCGCCAGGTTTGGATGGTTTGCCCTATGAATTGTACTTGAGGATGTCGCACCTTTTTGTCCCGCTCTTGGCTGTCGTGTTCAACCACTGGTTTCGGCAGGGGTCCATCCCCGGTCGGATCACCAGGGGCGTGATCACGCTGTTGAGAAAAGGCAAGAAGGTTGGGAGGGAACTAGATGACTACAGGCCCATAACTCTGCTAAACACAGAGTTAAAGATTTTGGCCAAGATCCTGACGAATCGCTTGCAGCTAGTTGCCGAGTCTCTGTTGGAACCGGATCAGACTTGTTCTGTGAAGGGGAGAACAATTCAGAGCAACCTGCACTTGATTCGCACGATCATAGAGGGTGTAGAAGACGACGATGAGGCCGCGCTGATCAATTTAGATCAGTCCAAGGCATTTGATAGGATTGACCATGGCTACCTGGCTGCTGTCCTGCAGGCCGCCGGATTCAAACCCGACTTCAGCCGCTGGATTAGCCTTCTGTATCGCTCCCCCAAGGCTGTGGTACAGGTGAACGGGAAGCTGTCGGGCGCTTTCGCGCTGTCTAGGTCGGTCCGACAGGGTTGTCCACTGTCTTCTCTCCTTTATGTCCTGTGTTTGGAGCCCCTCCTTCGCAGGCTAAGGGACGAGACGGGCAGTCCGGTCCTGCGTGGAATTGAAGTCCCTGGCGGAGCTCGAGCCAGGGTTTCTGCGTACGCCGATGACGTAACGACCTTTGTGTCCTCCCGCAGGGACATAGAGGCGGTACACCAGGCGCTTGTACGGTACGAGAAGGTGACAGGGGCCAGAATTAACTGCGACAAGTCATCCGGCTTGCGGTTAGGTGCCTGGAAGGGAGTTTCCCTCCCGGGGCCCTTCAGCTGGACGGACGGGCCGGTCAAGCTCCTCGGAGTTTGGTTCGGTCCGGACTTACAGCTGGAGAAAAACTGGTCAGAAGTACTGGCAAAGGTCGGCGCGTCGGTCAAGATTTGGCGTCGACGGGGTCTCTCCGTGAAGGGCTTGGCGGAGGTGTGTAACACATACCTCTTTCCCATGATCCTTTACCGGCTGTCAGTACTTCCCCTTTGTGACGATCATGAGAAGGCGCTCGAGCGTTTGCTATTCTCCTGTCTGTGGAGAGGACGCAAACACATGGTCGACAAAGGAGTCTGTTGCCTCCGTCCGTGTCAAGGGGGTCTGGGGATGCCACACTTGAGGAGCCACGTGCTCGCTTCAAGGTTGGCATTCCTCAGGCGCGCGTTGGAGGAAGATCGGTTGCTTGCGGGGGTAGTGAGGGACATGTTCCCTTGCCTTACCATCACGCCCCCGACCCTATGGCTGACCGTCAGGCCTTGGGTGCGACCGAAATTCCTGCTCGAGTGTCTGGCGGCTTTACAGGCCATTCCACGGTCCAGTGACCTTTCACAGCCTAGGAAAATCTTCTATCGGGGATTAGTGGAGGGTGCCGTGAAGGATAAGCTGTGGAGTAAGCTCGGCATGTCGAGAGTGGAGTACCGCTCTCATTGGTCTTGGGCGCCAGGTGCGGATTGGCTCAGCAACTCTGAGTTTTCTCTGACCTGGCGATTGGCTCGGAATGGTTTGTCGCTCAATGACAAGCGTTTCGCAATGGGCCTGGCGGATTTGCCAGATTGTGAACGTTGCGACCTTGGAATTAAGGAGACGTCTGCGCACGCCTTCTTCCATTGTTCGCGCGTTCGCCCGTTGTGGGCGCGTGTCGGCGAGTTGACTGCTCGTATCGCGCCGCGGGAGCTTGTGCTCATTGATCGCGCATACGCTGTGGACAATGTGTCGCCCCCGTACTCTGGAGTGAAGCGGATGGTGTTTCTGTCGCTACTGGCCACGGCTAGAATGGTGATTTGGATGACGCGTCTGGAGGAAGTCTTGCGGGGAGGTCGTCTTTCGGATCAGGATCTAATCCGATATTTTGAGCACCAGCTCAAAATGAAGATTAGAACTGAACGGAAACGGCTGCACCCGACAGACTTTAGCAAAAGGTGGATATATGCAGCGAGCCTGGTTCGTGTGACCGGGGCTAGTCTTGATTTTCTTTTTTAGATCTGCTGCTCGCATCGGGGTGGATTCCTCTGGAACCCCTCCCGTGGTTAAGGTAAAGTATTCTTTTGTATACCTAGTTAATGTGAGTGATAGTGTTAGTCCCGGCCTGTTCCCGGCTCCCTTGCTTTTGTTATGATCCAGTTCGAGATCCCCATTGTCCAGAGTTATTTTGTCCCGTTTCATTCTCGGCTGGGTCAGCCTTATATATTCTCCAGTCCAATTTATTTTATACCCTACTTCGCCATTCCCCTTTAGAAAGAGAGCGGCTTGATTTTGTCTCTACAGGCAGAATACAGTGGCCTCTTTAATTATGTGGGTGTGTTTGGGTCTTACTAACATAATGTATAAATATTCATTTGAAATTGTTTTTGTTTTGGGGATTTTTTGTTTCTTCATACCCCCTCCCCATCACATCATTTCATGTACAAATTTTTAAAGTTATTTTTGTATTATATTTGTATATAGTAATAAATTTTTATGTACATTTGGGGCGTTTTTAGGTCCCCGGTATGTTTCGCGGTATTTTGGTGCTAGATAAGTACGAGTGTTGATGGACAAATTCTTATGGTGAATGAGAATCATTGTAACGTATGTATGGGTCGTGAATCTGATTAGCTAGGTATAGGATAGAGTTATTGAAGACCTTCCCAAGTTTTGTTCCCCCTCCCAGTTTTCTGGCCTTGAGCCATAATTTTGTGTATTACAAAATAAATAAAACGAGCCATCTTCCTCCCCATAATTGCGTTCCGTGGTTTTTATGGGCAGGATCAAAGTGTAGTATCTGTTCCATAGTAGCGTTTACTGACACTGTGGTTTGACTGGCAATCAATTCCACCTGAGTTCATTGCTCAGGCCGCGTAAAAGTAGTGGCTTTATAGCTGCGAAACACCGGAAGCGATTGTCAGGTGTTCGGCCTCTTAGGAGGCATGGCCGCGGAAAGGCCAGAAGCGATCGTTCCTCCCACCACGGACTCGGTGGGAGGGAAAGAGGGTGACTGGCAACTACCGCCACGGGAGTCACCCTCAGTTCCAGCAGCATCAGGATCCGGACCAGTACCGGCACCGGTAGCAGCTCCTGCTTCTCCCAAACCTTCGACCTCCGGGTGGACAGGAGGCAAGGTCCCACTAAAGGGAGAACAGTATTATGAGGAACAGAGGCAAAAATATGCCGAATATATTAAGGGCACGGAGCTGCTGTCGGTGCCCGACGAGTTGGCCGAAATCGAGGCCCGAATTGTGACGCTCATAACGAAGGACTTGAAGACCAAGAAATACATGGGCATCAGCAGAGAAAGCCTCGAAGAAGCTATTAAGGCCCTGAATATCAAGGCTAAGGCGGTGGCAAGGCAGAGCAGCGCAAGTTGGGACGTCTTGCTGGGTACGGCCGACGAGGCAAAACGTTTGGCTGGAGTGGTTCTCGAAACCAAGACCCTCCAGATCCAAACGGAATACATGGGGATGTGCAAGCGCAAAATCACCTTGCATGGCGTCCCCATGGACATTTCCCAAAATCACATCGGCGCCTTCTTCGCGCAGTACGGGAAGGTGGCTGAGGTGTCCGCTCTAAGTTCAAAAGCAGGCTTCCTGACCGGTGATATGGTCCTGCAGGTGACCTTGTCTAAACAACAAATCAAGGAGATACCTAATATTCTCACCTGCAGGAAGCGTGCTATCTTTGTGATAGTGGAGGGCAGGAAGCCTTGCTGTTGGGTCTGCGGGGCCGCGGAGCACGTTGCCAAGGCGTGTACGGCCAGGAATCCGGCCCCTAAGGCCCAACCAACCAAGAAGCCTGAAGGACCGGCTCCAGCAACTCCAGCATCACCAGCAGCAGCTACATCAGCACCACCAACACCAAAGGCACCAGTGAACAAGGAGGGAGAGTGGCAGGTGGTGAGCAGGAAAAAACCGAAAACGCCTTCACCTGTGAAGGTGCCATCACCTGCCAAGGCTCCAGCAAAACCTAAAGAGACGCCTCCCAAAAAATCTCCTCCCAAACAGAGGAAGGAGAGGAGTCCTTCCCCGCAAAAGGAAGAACGTATGGAAGTGGAGAGATCGGCATCCCTGAAGCGGGGGAGAGAGGAGGAGGTGGAAGAGCATCAAGAAAACCCAAAAACCCGGAGAAGGAGCAGAAGCAGGGACAAAAAGTCCCGAAAAGAAAAATGTTCGTCTGTTCCGGTGTCGCCCGTAAGACTGTCTTACGCGGAGAAGGCAAGAAGCCTTCCCGCATCCCCGCGTAAAGCTTCCCAGTCCCCAACCTTGAATTTGACCCCCCTCAGGAAAATCAGATCTGCAACCCCCACTCCCTCCCCGACTCCTACTCCCACTCCCGCTAGGGCAAAAAAGAATAAAGACCTCCCGCGTGGGGAGGCAGTGATGAAGGTGAATGACAGCATTCCAGCCGAGTGGTCGTCGCAGCGGCGTAAGCTGCTCAGACCACTCCTCAAACTTACCTCAGTGGATGGGTTATCCACTGAGGACCCAAGAAACTTTTCCCAGGCCCCAGGGGTCATTACTCTGGTCCGCAATACCGGAGGGAACCTGAGGGTCTGGGAACACATTGCTGAAGCCCGGAGGACTTACCCAAAACTGTGCATGGTGAAAGAAAACACACCGGAGTTAAAAAAGATGGCCAAGAATTGTTCGGGGAGGTTCCCAGTTTTGATCCACCCATGCTTATATAGGGTGTTAAAACTTACGTACCCCACGGACGTCGGCGGTATTGTCTTGGACGGACGGATTACGTCCGATGTTGGTACAGGGTCCCTAGGACAGTCCGTCGGGGTCCCGTCTACCCGAGATTTCTACCCGGTATGCGAGTAGAGCCGTTTGTTGCATGTCTTACTCTGTTTTTTCGTTACAGGTCTAAAGAATGTCTATTAAGATAGCCAGTATAAATGCGAAGGGCCTGAGGGATCGGGGTAAGGCGGCTCGCCTGCTTCGTGACCTCTTGTCCTTCGGCGTGGATGTGGCCGCGATCCAAGAGACTCACTTTGTTTGCGAAGTCGACTCGTGTGTGCTGTCTAACGACTTTGTCGTCTATTCAGCATATGGGAGCCGGCTGGCCAGAGGTGTTTCTTTGCTGGTCAAGCGTACCCTGGACGCGAGGGTTGACCTTGTCCATGTCGGTGCCGAGGGCCGGCTGATCGTGGTCGATATTGCAGTGAAAAGCAAGTCGTTCCGGCTGATTGTGGTTTATGCGCCCAATGTTCAAGGTGAGCGTGTCTCTTTCTTTCGGCTGTTGGAGCCCTTCATGGTGCATTCAACACGGCTAATCTTAGTTGGGGACTGGAATGCCGTCCTAACCCCCAAATGGGATAGAGGAAGGGGCGCTAGCGGGTGGAGTGGTGATCGTAGCCTGGTTGATCTGATCGGCGAATTTGGTCTCGTCGATAGATACCGGGTCGATCATCCGGAAGGGAGCATGTGGACGTGGACGCGTAGTTGGCCTTCTACCCGGGTATCTGCATACCTGGATAGGATGTTAGTGAGAGAAGCCGATATAGACTTCCTAGAATGTCCAACGTTCCACTGGTTAGGCTACTCGGACCACAAACTCGTTTGTGCCCGGGTGGCGTTAGAATTTAGGCCTAGGTTGGCTGGTTATTGGAAGTTCAATCAGTCCTTACTGGACAGGCGGGACTTTCGTGACCAGCTGACAAAACTAGTGCAGCGGGCGTTAATTGGGCGAGTCATTGGGAGTAAGTGGTGGGTTAACCTTAAGGACTCCATTAGGTCTTTCGCCACCAAATATAGCCAGCGGCTCAACTTAGATAAGGCTGCGGAGGCAAAGACACTTAGTGCTAATTTCGCCCGGGCGGAGGCTGGTGGTGATCCCCTAGAAATAGCCTTAGCCAGGGAGGCCCTGGAGCGCTCGACTAGCGGGCGCTACATGGGTCAGGTAATTAGGGCTAAGTTAAGCAAGATGTCTTCCGAAGCTGTGAACATGGGCGCGGAACTGCGCAAGGAAGAAATTTGCCATGCCGGCGACCGGTACATTCGAGAGGTACGCGACCCGGAGGGACATCTCCTTAGGTCCACCGACGACATGTGCGAGGCGTTCCGGCGGCATTTCGAGCACCGATTTACCAAGGAGCCTGGTCTCCGTGACGAGGAGTTTCGCAGCTATTTGGCTGACTTTCCCCGGCTTTTGCCGGCTGAAGCGGCTAGCTGCGAAGGGGAGATTACGGAGGACGAAATCTACGTGGCTTTGAAGAAGGTCGGCAGTGGCAAGTCGCCAGGTTTGGATGGTTTGCCCTATGAATTGTACTTGAGGATGTCGCACCTTTTTGTCCCGCTCTTGGCTGTCGTGTTCAACCACTGGTTTCGGCAGGGGTCCATCCCCGGTCGGATCACCAGGGGCGTGATCACGCTGTTGAGAAAAGGCAAGAAGGTTGGGAGGGAACTAGATGACTACAGGCCCATAACTCTGCTAAACACAGAGTTAAAGATTTTGGCCAAGATCCTGACGAATCGCTTGCAGCTAGTTGCCGAGTCTCTGTTGGAACCGGATCAGACTTGTTCTGTGAAGGGGAGAACAATTCAGAGCAACCTGCACTTGATTCGCACGATCATAGAGGGTGTAGAAGACGACGATGAGGCCGCGCTGATCAATTTAGATCAGTCCAAGGCATTTGATAGGATTGACCATGGCTACCTGGCTGCTGTCCTGCAGGCCGCCGGATTCAAACCCGACTTCAGCCGCTGGATTAGCCTTCTGTATCGCTCCCCCAAGGCTGTGGTACAGGTGAACGGGAAGCTGTCGGGCGCTTTCGCGCTGTCTAGGTCGGTCCGACAGGGTTGTCCACTGTCTTCTCTCCTTTATGTCCTGTGTTTGGAGCCCCTCCTTCGCAGGCTAAGGGACGAGACGGGCAGTCCGGTCCTGCGTGGAATTGAAGTCCCTGGCGGAGCTCGAGCCAGGGTTTCTGCGTACGCCGATGACGTAACGACCTTTGTGTCCTCCCGCAGGGACATAGAGGCGGTACACCAGGCGCTTGTACGGTACGAGAAGGTGACAGGGGCCAGAATTAACTGCGACAAGTCATCCGGCTTGCGGTTAGGTGCCTGGAAGGGAGTTTCCCTCCCGGGGCCCTTCAGCTGGACGGACGGGCCGGTCAAGCTCCTCGGAGTTTGGTTCGGTCCGGACTTACAGCTGGAGAAAAACTGGTCAGAAGTACTGGCAAAGGTCGGCGCGTCGGTCAAGATTTGGCGTCGACGGGGTCTCTCCGTGAAGGGCTTGGCGGAGGTGTGTAACACATACCTCTTTCCCATGATCCTTTACCGGCTGTCAGTACTTCCCCTTTGTGACGATCATGAGAAGGCGCTCGAGCGTTTGCTATTCTCCTGTCTGTGGAGAGGACGCAAACACATGGTCGACAAAGGAGTCTGTTGCCTCCGTCCGTGTCAAGGGGGTCTGGGGATGCCACACTTGAGGAGCCACGTGCTCGCTTCGAGGTTGGCATTCCTCAGGCGCGCGTTGGAGGAAGATCGGTTGCTTGCGGGGGTAGTGAGGGACATGTTCCCTTGCCTTACCATCACGCCCCCGACCCTATGGCTGACCGTCAGGCCTTGGGTGCGACCGAAATTCCTGCTCGAATGTCTGGCGGCTTTACAGGCCATTCCACGGTCCAGTGACCTTTCACAGCCTAGGAAAATCTTCTATCGGGGATTAGTGGAGGGTGCCGTGAAGGATAAGCTGTGGAGTAAGCTCGGCATGTCGAGAGTGGAGTACCGCTCTCATTGGTCTTGGGCGCCAGGTGCGGATTGGCTCAGCAACTCTGAGTTTTCTCTGACCTGGCGATTGGCTCGGAATGGTTTGTCGCTCAATGACAAGCGTTTCGCAATGGGCCTGGCGGATTTGCCAGATTGTGAACGTTGCGACCTTGGAATTAAGGAGACGTCTGCGCACGCCTTCTTCCATTGTTCGCGCGTTCGCCCGTTGTGGGCGCGTGTCGGCGAGTTGACTGCTCGTATCGCGCCGCGGGAGCTTGTGCTCATTGATCGCGCATACGCTGTGGACAATGTGTCGCCCCCGTACTCTGGAGTGAAGCGGATGGTGTTTCTGTCGCTACTGGCCACGGCTAGAATGGTGATCTGGATGACGCGACTGGAGGAAGTCTTGCGGGGAGGTCGTCTTTCGGATCAGGATCTAATCCGATATTTTGAGCACCAGCTCAAAATGAAGATTAGAACTGAACGGAAACGGCTGCACCCGACAGACTTTAGCAAAAGGTGGATATATGCGGCGAGCCTGGTTCGTGTGACCGGGGCTAGTCTTGATTTTCTTTTTTAGATCTGCTGCTCGCATCGGGGTGGATTCCTCTGGAACCCCTCCCGTGGTTAAGGTAAAGTATTCTTTTTGTGTACCTAGTTAACGTGAGTGAGTGGGTTTGTCCTAGCCTGTTCCCGGCTCCCTTGCTTTTGTTATGATCCAGTTCGAGATCCCCATTGTCCAGAGTTATTTTGTCCCGTTTTATTCTCGGCTGGGTCAGCCTTATATATTCCCCAGTCCATTTTATTTTTTAACCTATTTCTCCATTCCCCGTAGAAAGAGAGCGGCTTGATTTTGTCTATACAGGCAGAATACAGTGGCCTCTTTAATTATGTGGGTGTGTTTGGGTCTTACTAACATAATGTATAAATATTCATTTGAAATTGTTTTTGTTTTGGGGAATTTTTGTTTCTTCATACCCCCTTCCCATCATATCATTTCATGTACAAATTTTTAAAGTTATTTTTGTATTATATTTGTATATAGTAATAAATTTTTATGTACATTTGGGGCGTTTTTAGGTCCCCGGTATGTTTTGCGGTTTTTTGGTGCTTGATAGGTATGAGTGTTGATGGGCAAATTCTTATGGTGAATGAGAATCATTGTAACGTATGTATGGGTCGTGAATCTGGTTAGCTAGGTATAGGATAGAGTAGCTGAAGACCACCCCAAGTTTTGTTCCCCCTCCCAGTTTTTGGCCTTGAGCCACAATTTTGTGTAAAAACAAAATAAATAAAACGAGCCATCTTCCTCCCCATAATTGCGTTCCGTGGTTTTTATGGGCAGGATCAAAGTGTAGTATCTGTTCCATAGTAGCGTTTACTACAGCTTGTGGTTTCGGGATTATCTGTTTCTCCACCCAAGTTCATTGCTTGCGGCTGAGTAGAAGTAGTGGCCTGCGAAGGCTGCGAAATACCGGAGGGCAGTGGTCCAGTGTTCGTAGCCTCTTACGAGGCAATGACCTCACAGAGGTCAGAGGAGATGTTCCCCCCACCATGGAGTCGGTGGGGGGAAAAGAAGGCGATTGGAATTTACCACCGCGGGACAAGCTCCCGGCACCAGCACCAGGATCCCCCAAACCTTCAACCTCTGGTTGGACAGGGGGAAAAATTATCAAGAACGAGGAGTACTATGAAAGGATTAAGACGAAGTACGCCGACTACATTAAGGGCACCGAGCTAGTCTCGGTGCCAGAACAGTTGGCGGAAATTGAAACAAAGATTATCACTTTGTTCACGAAGGACTTAAAGACTCACAAGCTGATTGGAGTGACGAGAGACTCATTCGAAGAGGCAATCAAGGCATTGAACTTAAAGGCTAGGGCCGTAGCGAGGAGGAGCAATGCCGTGTGGGACGTCCTGCTAGGCACAGCTGATGAAGCAAAGCGTTTGGTCGGTGTGGTCCTGGAGACCAAAACTCTCCAGTTCCATACCGAATATATGGGTGCCCGTAAAGTAAAGGTAACCCTGCATGGCGTCCCCATGGACATTGCAGAGGACCACGTAGGTGCCTTCTTTGCAAACTTTGGGAAGGTATCTGAGGTCTCCTCGCTACGGTCAAAGGCTGGCTTTTTAACGGGAGACATGACCCTGCAGGTGACCCTGTCAAAGGAGAACATAGACAAGATACCCAACATCCTCACCTGCAGGAGTCGTGTCATTTTCGTGATTGTGGAAGGGAGAAAGCCGTGCTGTTGGGTCTGCGGGGCGGCAGACCATGTTGCTAAGGCCTGCCCGACCAGGAATCCGCAACCAAAGGCCCAACCAGCCAAACAGCCACAGACAGTGAAGGAAGTAGCCAAGCCAGCCTCGCCAACGCCAGTTCCAGCAGCCAGCAAAGAGGGCGAGTGGCAGGTGGTGGCGAGAAAAAAGGCGAAAACGCCTTCCCCAGCCAAAACGCCGGCGAAAGCGTCACCACCGGTCAAAACACCCCCAAAACAAAAAGAGGAGGTGCCCAGGAATTCGCCCGCCAAACAGGAGAAGGGTTCCGCCCCCAAAAAGGACACGGCAGAACCGATGCAAGTGGAGAGAGTGGCGTCCTTGAAGCGCGCGAGAGAGGAGGAAGAGGGACAACAGGATAAGTCCAAAAACAGAAGGAGGAGCAGGAGTCCCGAAAGGAGGAAAACCAGAGACAAGTGTGCGTCTTTACCGGTTTCGCCGGTTAGGCAAACTTATGCGGACAAAGTAAGAAGCCTGCCATCTTCCCCGCGCAAAGCTTCCCAGTCCTTAACCTTTGATTTAACCCCCCTTAAAAAACAGACTTCCGCTACACCCACGCCCTCCCCTTCTCCTATTCCCACTCCCAGCCGGGCAAAAAAGAAAAAAGCCCTCCCCCATGGCAGCGCACTATTCAAAGTGGACGAGAACATTGTAGAGGAGTGGTCTTCGCAAAGGCGAAAGCTATTGAAGCCACTCCTCAAACTGACATCAGTAAAGGATTTGTCTACAGAAGACCCTACAAACTTTCCCCAGGCCCCAGGAGTCATTACCCTCGTAAGAAATACCGGGGGTAACCTGCGGGTCTGGGACCATCTAGAAGAAGCCCAAAAACACCATCCAAAATTAAAGTTGGTGACATCTAACACACCAGAACTAAGAAAAATGAGTAAAAATTGTTCGGGGAGGTTCCCGGTTTTGATCCACCCATGCTTATATAGGGTGATAAAACTCACTTACCCCACGGACGTCGGCGGAATTGTCTTAGACGGACGGATTACGTCCGACATTGGTACAGGGTCCCTAGGACAGTCCGTCGGGGTCCCGTCTACCCGAGATTTCTACCCGGTATGCGAGTAGAGCCGTCCGTTGCATGTTTTTCTCTGTTTTTTTCGTTTCAGATCTAAAGAATGTCTATTAAGATAGCCAGTATAAATGCGAAGGGCCTGAGGGATCGGGGTAAGGCGGCTCGCCTGCTTCGTGACCTCTTGTCCTTCGGCGTGGATGTGGCCGCGATCCAAGAGACTCACTTTGTTTGCGAAGTCGACTCGTGTGTGCTGTCTAACGACTTTGTCGTCTATTCAGCATATGGGAGCCGGCTGGCCAGAGGTGTTTCTTTGCTGGTCAAGCGTACCCTGGACGCGAGGGTGGACCTTGTCCATGTCGGTGCCGAGGGCCGGCTGATCGTGGCCGATATTGCAGTGAAAAGCAAGTCGTTCCGGCTGATTGTGGTTTATGCGCCCAATGTTCAAGGTGAGCGTGTCTCTTTCTTTCGGCTGTTGGAGCCCTTCATGGTGCATTCAACACGGCTAATCTTAGTTGGGGACTGGAATGCCGTCCTAACCCCCAAATGGGATAGAGGAAGGGGCGCTAGCGGGTGGAGTGGTGATCGTAGCCTGGTTGATCTGATCGGCGATTTTGGTCTCGTCGATAGATACCGGGTCGATCATCCGGATGGGAGCATGTGGACGTGGACGCGTAGTTGGCCTTCTACCCGGGTATCTGCGTACCTGGATAGGATGTTAGTGAGAGAAGCCGACATAGACTTCTTAGAATGTCCAACGTTCCACTGGTTAGGCTACTCGGACCACAAACTTGTTTGTGCCCGGGTGGCGTTAGACTTTAGGCCTAGGTTGGCTGGTTATTGGAAGTTCAATCAGTCCTTACTGGACAGGCGGGACTTTCGTGACCAGCTGACAAAACTAGTGCAGCGGGCGTTAATTGGGCGAGTCATTGGGAGTAAGTGGTGGGTTAACCTTAAGGACTCCATTAGGTCTTTCGCCACCAAATATAGCCAGCGGCTCAACTTAGATAAGGCTGCGGAGGCAAAGACACTTAGTGCTAATTTCGCCCGGGCGGAGGCTGGTGGGGATCCCCTAGAAATAGCCTTAGCCAGGGAGGCCCTGGAGCGCCTGACTAGCGGGCGCTACATGGGTCAGGTAATTAGGGCTAAGTTAAGCAAGATGTCTTCCGAAGCTGTGAACATGGGCGCGGAACTGCGCAAGGAAGAAATTCGCCATGCCGGCGACCGGTACATTCGAGAGGTACGCGACCCGGAGGGACATCTCCTTAGGTCGACCGACGACATGTGCGAGGCGTTCCGGCAGCATTTCGAACACCGATTTACAAAGGAGCCTGGTCTCCGTGACGAGGAGTTTCGCAGCTATTTGGCTGACTTTCCCCGGCTTTTGCCGGCTGAAGCGGCTAGCTGCGAAGGGGAGATTACGGAGGACGAAATCTACGTGGCTTTGAAGAAGGTCGGCAGTGGCAAGTCGCCAGGTTTGGATGGTTTGCCCTATGAATTGTACTTGAGGATGTCGCACCTTTTTGTCCCGCTCTTGGCTGTCGTGTTCAACCACTGGTTTCGGCAGGGGTCCATCCCCGGTCGGATCACCAGGGGCGTGATCACGCTGTTGAGAAAAGGCAAGAAGGTTGGGAGGGAACTAGATGACTACAGGCCCATAACTCTGCTAAACACAGAGTTAAAGATTTTGGCCAAGATCCTGACGAATCGCTTGCAGCTAGTTGCCGAGTCTCTGTTGGAACCGGATCAGACTTGTTCTGTGAAGGGGAGAACAATTCAGAGCAACCTGCACTTGATTCGCACGATCATAGAGGGTGTAGAAGACGACGATGAGGCCGCGCTGATCAATTTAGATCAGTCCAAGGCATTTGATAGGATTGACCATGGCTACCTGGCTGCTGTCCTGCAGGCCGCCGGATTCAAACCCGACTTCAGCCGCTGGATTAGCCTTCTGTATCGCTCCCCCAAGGCTGTGGTACAGGTGAACGGGAAGCTGTCGGGCGCTTTCGCGCTGTCTAGGTCGGTCCGACAGGGTTGTCCACTGTCTTCTCTCCTTTATGTCCTGTGTTTGGAGCCCCTCCTTCGCAGGCTAAGGGACGAGACGGGCAGTCCGGTCCTGCGTGGAATTGATGTCCCTGGCGGAGCTCGAGCCAGGGTTTCTGCGTACGCCGATGACGTAACGACCTTTGTGTCCTCCCGCAGGGACATAGAGGCGGTACACCAGGCGCTTGTACGGTACGAGAAGGTGACAGGGGCCAGAATTAACTGCGACAAGTCATCCGGCTTGCGGTTAGGTGCCTGGAAGGGAGTTTCCCTCCCGGGGCCCTTCAGCTGGACGGACGGGCCGGTCAAGCTCCTCGGAGTTTGGTTCGGTCCGGACTTACAGCTGGAGAAAAACTGGTCAGAAGTACTGGCAAAGGTCGGCGCGTCGGTCAAGATTTGGCGTCGACGGGGTCTCTCCGTGAAGGGCTTGGCGGAGGTGTGTAACACATACCTCTTTCCCATGATCCTTTACCGGCTGTCAGTACTTCCCCTTTGTGACGATCATGAGAAGGCGCTCGAGCGTTTGCTATTCTCCTGTCTGTGGAGAGGACGCAAACACATGGTCGACAAAGGAGTCTGTTGCCTCCGTCCGTGTCAAGGGGGTCTGGGGATGCCACACTTGAGGAGCCACGTGCTCGCTTCAAGGTTGGCATTCCTCAGGCGCGCGTTGGAGGAAGATCGGTTGCTTGCGGGGGTAGTGAGGGACATGTTCCCTTGCCTTACCATCACGCCCCCGACCCTATGGCTGACCGTCAGGCCTTGGGTGCGACCGAAATTCCTGCTCGAATGTCTGGCGGCTTTACAGGCCATTCCACGGTCCAGTGACCTTTCACAGCCTAGGAAAATCTTCTATCGGGGATTAGTGGAGGGTGCCGTGAAGGATAAGCTGTGGAGTAAGCTCGGCATGTCGAGAGTGGAGTACCGCTCTCATTGGTCTTGGGCGCCAGGCGCGGATTGGCTCAGCAACTCTGAGTTTTCTCTGACCTGGCGATTGGCTCGGAATGGTTTGTCGCTCAATGACAAGCGTTTCGCAATGGGCCTGGCGGATTTGCCAGATTGTGAACGTTGCAACCTTGGAATTAAGGAGACGTCTGCGCACGCCTTCTTCCATTGTTCGCGCGTTCGCCCGTTGTGGGCGCGTGTCGGCGAGTTGACTGCTCGTATCGCGCCGCGGGAGCTTGTGCTCATTGATCGCGCATACGCTGTGGACAATGTGTCGCCCCCGTACTCTGGAGTGAAGCGGATGGTGTTTCTGTCGCTACTGGCCACGGCTAGAATGGTGATTTGGATGACGCGTCTGGAGGAAGTCTTGCGGGGAGGCCGTCTTTCGGATCAGGATCTAATCCGATATTTTGAGCACCAGCTCAAAATGAAGATTAGAACTGAACGGAAACGGCTGCACCCGACAGACTTTAGCAAAAGGTGGATATATGCAGCGAGCCTGGTTCGAGTGACCGGGGCTAGTCTTGATTTTCTTTTTTAGATCTGCTGCTCGCATCGGGGTGGATTCCTCTGGAACCCCTCCCGTGGTTAAGGTAAAGTATTCTTTTGTATACCTAGTTAATGTGAGTGATAGTGTTAGTCCCGGCCTGTTCCCGGCTCCCTTGCTTTTGTTATGATCCAGTTCGAGATCCCCATTGTCCAGAGTTATTTTGTCCCGTTTCATTCTCGGCTGGGTCAGCCTTATATACTCTCCAGTCCATTTTATTTTTGTACCCTGCTTCTCCATTCCCCTTAGAAAGAGAGCGGCTTGATTTTGTCTCTACAGGCAGAATACAGTGGCCTCTTTAATTATGTGGGTGTGTTTGGGCCTTACTAACATAATGTATAAATATTCATTTGAAATTGTTTTTGTTTTGGGGATTTTTTGTTTCTTCATACCCCCGTCCCATCATATCATTTCATGTACAAATTTTTAAAGTTATTTTTGTATTATATTTGTATATAGTAATAAAATTTTTATGTACATTTGGGGCGTTTTTAGGTCCCCGGTATGTTTTGCGGTATTTTGGTGCTTGATAAGTATGAGTGGTGATGGACAAATTCTTATGGTGAATGAGAATCATTGTAACGCATGTATGGGTCGTGAATCTGATTAGCTAGGTATAGGATAGAGTAGCTGAAGACCACCCCAAGTTTTGTTCCCCCTCCCAGTTTTTGGCCTTGAGCCACAATTTGTATTTATACAAATAAATAAAACGAGCCATCTTCCTCCCCATAATTGCGTTCCGTGGTTTTTATGGGCAGGATCAAAGTGTAGTATCTGTTCCATAGTAGCGTTTACTACAGCTTGTGGTTTCGGGATTATCTGTTTCTCCACCCAAGTTCATTGCTTGCGGCTGAGTAGAAGTAGTGGCCTGCGAAGGCTGCGAAATACCGGAGGGCAGTGGTCCAGTGTTCGTAGCCTCTTACGAGGCAATGACCTCACAGAGGTCAGAGGAGAGTGTTCCCCCCACCATGGAGTCGGTGGGGGGAAAAGAAGGCGATTGGAATTTACCACCGCGGGACAAGCTCCCGGCACCAGCACCAGGATCCCCCAAACCTTCAACCTCTGGTTGGACAGGGGGAAAAAATTATCAAGAACGAGGAGTACTATGAAAGGATTAAGACGAAGTACGCCGACTACATTAAGGGCACCGAGCTAGTCTCGGTGCCAGAACAGTTGGCGGAAATTGAAACAAAGATTATCACTTTGTTCACGAAGGACTTAAAGACTCACAAGCTGATTGGAGTGACGAGAGACTCATTCGAAGAGGCAATCAAGGCATTGAACTTAAAGGCTAGGGCCGTAGCGAGGAGGAGCAATGCCGTGTGGGACGTCCTGCTAGGCACAGCTGATGAAGCAAAGCGTTTGGTCGGTGTGGTCCTGGAGACCAAAACTCTCCAGTTCCATACCGAATATATGGGTGCCCGTAAAGTAAAGGTAACCCTGCATGGCGTCCCCATGGACATTGCAGAGGACCACGTAGGTGCCTTCTTTGCAAACTTTGGGAAGGTATCTGAGGTCTCCTCGCTACGGTCAAAGGCTGGCTTTTTAACGGGAGACATGACCCTGCAGGTGACCCTGTCAAAGGAGAACATAGACAAGATACCCAACATCCTCACCTGCAGGAGTCGTGTCATTTTCGTGATTGTGGAAGGGGAGAAAGCCGTGCTGTTGGGTCTGCGGGGCGGCAGACCATGTTGCTAAGGCCTGCCCGACCAGGAATCCGCAACCAAAGGCCCAACCAGCCAAACAGCCACAGACAGTGAAGGAAGTAGCCAAGCCAGCCTCGCCAACGCCAGTTCCAGCAGCCAGCAAAGAGGGCGAGTGGCAGGTGGTGGCGAGAAAAAAGGCGAAAACGCCTTCCCCAGCCAAAACGCCGGCGAAAGCGTCACCACCGGTCAAAACACCCCCAAAACAAAAAGAGGAGGTGCCCAGGAATTCGCCCGCCAAACAGGAGAAGGGTTCCGCCCCCAAAAAGGACACGGCAGAACCGATGCAAGTGGAGAGAGTGGCGTCCTTGAAGCGCGCGAGAGAGGAGGAAGAGGGACAACAGGATAAGTCCAAAAACAGAAGGAGGAGCAGGAGTCCCGAAAGGAGGAAAACCAGAGACAAGTGTGCGTCTTTACCGGTTTCGCCGGTTAGGCAAACTTATGCGGACAAAGTAAGAAGCCTGCCATCTTCCCCGCGCAAAGCTTCCCAGTCCTTAACCTTTGATTTAACCCCCCTTAAAAAACAGACTTCCGCTACACCCACGCCCTCCCCTTCTCCTATTCCCACTCCCAGCCGGGCAAAAAAGAAAAAAGCCCTCCCCCATGGCAGCGCACTATTCAAAGTGGACGAGAACATTGTAGAGGAGTGGTCTTCGCAAAGGCGAAAGCTATTGAAGCCACTCCTCAAACTGACATCAGTAAAGGATTTGTCTACAGAAGACCCTACAAACTTTCCCCAGGCCCCAGGAGTCATTACCCTCGTAAGAAATACCGGGGGTAACCTGCGGGTCTGGGACCATCTAGAAGAAGCCCAAAAACACCATCCAAAATTAAAGTTGGTGACATCTAACACACCAGAACTAAGAAAAATGAGTAAAAATTGTTCGGGGAGGTTCCCGGTTTTGATCCACCCATGCTTATATAGGGTGATAAAACTCACTTACCCCACGGACGTCGGCGGAATTGTCTTAGACGGACGGATTACGTCCGACATTGGTACAGGGTCCCTAGGACAGTCCGTCGGGGTCCCGTCTACCCGAGATTTCTACCCGGTATGCGAGTAGAGCCGTCCGTTGCATGTTTTTCTCTGTTTTTTTCGTTTCAGATCTAAAGAATGTCTATTAAGATAGCCAGTATAAATGCGAAGGGCCTGAGGGATCGGGGTAAGGCGGCTCGCCTGCTTCGTGACCTCTTGTCCTTCGGCGTGGATGTGGCCGCGATCCAAGAGACTCACTTTGTTTGCGAAGTCGACTCGTGTGTGCTGTCTAACGACTTTGTCGTCTATTCAGCATATGGGAGCCGGCTGGCCAGAGGTGTTTCTTTGCTGGTCAAGCGTACCCTGGACGCGAGGGTGGACCTTGTCCATGTCGGTGCCGAGGGCCGGCTGATCGTGGCCGATATTGCAGTGAAAAGCAAGTCGTTCCGGCTGATTGTGGTTTATGCGCCCAATGTTCAAGGTGAGCGTGTCTCTTTCTTTCGGCTGTTGGAGCCCTTCATGGTGCATTCAACACGGCTAATCTTAGTTGGGGACTGGAATGCCGTCCTAACCCCCAAATGGGATAGAGGAAGGGGCGCTAGCGGGTGGAGTGGTGATCGTAGCCTGGTTGATCTGATCGGCGAATTTGGTCTCGTCGATAGATACCGGGTCGATCATCCGGAAGGGAGCATGTGGACGTGGACGCGTAGTTGGCCTTCTACCCGGGTATCTGCATACCTGGATAGGATGTTAGTGAGAGAAGCCGATATAGACTTCCTAGAATGTCCAACGTTCCACTGGTTAGGCTACTCGGACCACAAACTCGTTTGTGCCCGGGTGGCGTTAGAATTTAGGCCTAGGTTGGCTGGTTATTGGAAGTTCAATCAGTCCTTACTGGACAGGCGGGACTTTCGTGACCAGCTGACAAAACTAGTGCAGCGGGCGTTAATTGGGCGAGTCATTGGGAGTAAGTGGTGGGTTAACCTTAAGGACTCCATTAGGTCTTTCGCCACCAAATATAGCCAGCGGCTCAACTTAGATAAGGCTGCGGAGGCAAAGACACTTAGTGCTAATTTCGCCCGGGCGGAGGCTGGTGGGGATCCCCTAGAAATAGCCTTAGCCAGGAGGCCCTGGAGCGCTCGACTAGCGGGCGCTACATGGGTCAGGTAATTAGGGCTAAGTTAAGCAAGATGTCTTCCGAAGCTGTGAACATGGGCGCGGAACTGCGCAAGGAAGAAATTCGCCATGCCGGCGACCGGTACATTCGAGAGGTACGCGACCCGGAGGGACATCTCCTTAGGTCGACCGACGACATGTGCGAGGCGTTCCGGCAGCATTTCGAGCACCGATTTACCAAGGAGCCTGGTCTCCGTGACGAGGAGTTTCGCAGCTATTTGGCTGACTTTCCCCGGCTTTTGCCGGCTGAAGCGGCTAGCTGCGAAGGGGAGATTACGGAGGACGAAATCTACGTGGCTTTGAAGAAGGTCAGCAGTGGCAAGTCGCCAGGTTTGGATGGTTTGCCCTATGAATTGTACTTGAGGATGTCGCACCTTTTTGTCCCGCTCTTGGCTGTCGTGTTCAACCACTGGTTTCGGCAGGGGTCCATCCCCGGTCGGATCACCAGGGGCGTGATCACGCTGTTGAGAAAAGGCAAGAAGGTTGGGAGGGAACTAGATGACTACAGGCCCATAACTCTGCTAAACACAGAGTTAAAGATTTTGGCCAAGATCCTGACGAATCGCTTGCAGCTAGTTGCCGAGTCTCTGTTGGAACCGGATCAGACTTGTTCTGTGAAGGGGAGAACAATTCAGAGCAACCTGCACTTGATTCGCACGATCATAGAGGGTGTAGAAGACGACGATGAGGCCGCGCTGATCAATTTAGATCAGTCCAAGGCATTTGATAGGATTGACCATGGCTACCTGGCTGCTGTCCTGCAGGCCGCCGGATTCAAACCCGACTTCAGCCGCTGGATTAGCCTTCTGTATCGCTCCCCCAAGGCTGTGGTACAGGTGAACGGGAAGCTGTCGGGCGCTTTCGCGCTGTCTAGGTCGGTCCGACAGGGTTGTCCACTGTCTTCTCTCCTTTATGTCCTGTGTTTGGAGCCCCTCCTTCGCAGGCTAAGGGACGAGACGGGCAGTCCGGTCCTGCGTGGAATTGAAGTCCCTGGCGGAGCTCGAGCCAGGGTTTCTGCGTACGCCGATGACGTAACGACCTTTGTGTCCTCCCGCAGGGACATAGAGGCGGTACACCAGGCGCTTGTACGGTACGAGAAGGTGACAGGGGCCAGAATTAACTGCGACAAGTCATCCGGCTTGCGGTTAGGTGCCTGGAAGGGAGTTTCCCTCCCGGGGCCCTTCAGCTGGACGGACGGGCCGGTCAAGCTCCTCGGAGTTTGGTTCGGTCCGGACTTACAGCTGGAGAAAAACTGGTCAGAAGTACTGGCAAAGGTCGGCGCGTCGGTCAAGATTTGGCGTCGACGGGGTCTCTCCGTGAAGGGCTTGGCGGAGGTGTGTAACACATACCTCTTTCCCATGATCCTTTACCGGCTGTCAGTACTTCCCCTTTGTGACGATCATGAGAAGGCGCTCGAGCGTTTGCTATTCTCCTGTCTGTGGAGAGGACGCAAACACATGGTCGACAAAGGAGTCTGTTGCCTCCGTCCGTGTCAAGGGGGTCTGGGGATGCCACACTTGAGGAGCCACGTGCTCGCTTCAAGGTTGGCATTCCTCAGGCGCGCGTTGGAGGAAGATCGGTTGCTTGCGGGGGTAGTGAGGGACATGTTCCCTTGCCTTACCATCACGCCCCCGACCCTATGGCTGACCGTCAGGCCTTGGGTGCGACCGAAATTCCTGCTCGAATGTCTGGCGGCTTTACAGGCCATTCCACGGTCCAGTGACCTTTCACAGCCTAGGAAAATCTTCTATCGGGGATTAGTGGAGGGTGCCGTGAAGGATAAGCTGTGGAGTAAGCTCGGCATGTCGAGAGTGGAGTACCGCTCTCATTGGTCTTGGGCGCCAGGCGCGGATTGGCTCAGCAACTCTGAGTTTTCTCTGACCTGGCGATTGGCTCGGAATGGTTTGTCGCTCAATGACAAGCGTTTCGCAATGGGCCTGGCGGATTTGCCAGATTGTGAACGTTGCAACCTTGGAATTAAGGAGACGTCTGCGCACGCCTTCTTCCATTGTTCGCGCGTTCGCCCGTTGTGGGCGCGTGTCGGCGAGTTGACTGCTCGTATCGCGCCGCGGGAGCTTGTGCTCATTGATCGCGCATACGCTGTGGACAATGTGTCGCCCCCGTACTCTGGAGTGAAGCGGATGGTGTTTCTGTCGCTACTGGCCACGGCTAGAATGGTGATTTGGATGACGCGTCTGGAGGAAGTCTTGCGGGGAGGCCGTCTTTCGGATCAGGATCTAATCCGATATTTTGAGCACCAGCTCAAAATGAAGATTAGAACTGAACGGAAACGGCTGCACCCGACAGACTTTAGCAAAAGGTGGATATATGCAGCGAGCCTGGTTCGAGTGACCGGGGCTAGTCTTGATTTTCTTTTTTAGATCTGCTGCTCGCATCGGGGTGGATTCCTCTGGAACCCCTCCCGTGGTTAAGGTAAAGTATTCTTTTGTATACCTAGTTAATGTGAGTGATAGTGTTAGTCCCGGCCTGTTCCCGGCTCCCTTGCTTTTGTTATGATCCAGTTCGAGATCCCCATTGTCCAGAGTTATTTTGTCCCGTTTCATTCTCGGCTGGGTCAGCCTTATATACTCTCCAGTCCATTTTATTTTTGTACCCTGCTTCTCCATTCCCCTTAGAAAGAGAGCGGCTTGATTTTGTCTCTACAGGCAGAATACAGTGGCCTCTTTAATTATGTGGGTGTGTTTGGGCCTTACTAACATAATGTATAAATATTCATTTGAAATTGTTTTTGTTTTGGGGATTTTTTGTTTCTTCATACCCCCGTCCCATCATATCATTTCATGTACAAATTTTTAAAGTTATTTTTGTATTATATTTGTATATAGTAATAAAATTTTTATGTACATTTGGGGCGTTTTTAGGTCCCCGGTATGTTTTGCGGTATTTTGGTGCTTGATAAGTATGAGTGGTGATGGACAAATTCTTATGGTGAATGAGAATCATTGTAACGTATGTATGGGTCGTGAATCTGATTAGCTAGGTATAGGATAGAGTAGCTGAAGACCACCCCAAGTTTTGTTCCCCCTCCCAGTTTTTGGCCTTGAGCCACAATTTGTATTTATACAAATAAATAAAACGAGCCATCTTCCTCCCCATAATTGCGTTCCGTGGTTTTTATGGGCAGGATCAAAGTGTAGTATCTGTTCCATAGTAGCGTTTACTACAGCTTGTGGTTTCGGGATTATCTGTTTCTCCACCCAAGTTCATTGCTTGCGGCTGAGTAGAAGTAGTGGCCTGCGAAGGCTGCGAAATACCGGAGGGCAGTGGTCCAGTGTTCGTAGCCTCTTACGAGGCAATGACCTCACAGAGGTCAGAGGAGAGTGTTCCCCCCACCATGGAGTCGGTGGGGGGAAAAGAAGGCGATTGGAATTTACCACCGCGGGACAAGCTCCCGGCACCAGCACCAGGATCCCCAAACCTTCAACCTCTGGTTGGACAGGGGAAAAATTATCAAGAACGAGGAGTACTATGAAAGGATTAAGACGAAGTACGCCGACTACATTAAGGGCACCGAGCTAGTCTCGGTGCCAGAACAGTTGGCGGAAATTGAAACAAAGATTATCACTTTGTTCACGAAGGACTTAAAGACTCACAAGCTGATTGGAGTGACGAGAGACTCATTCGAAGAGGCAATCAAGGCATTGAACTTAAAGGCTAGGGCCGTAGCGAGGAGGAGCAATGCCGTGTGGGACGTCCTGCTAGGCACAGCTGATGAAGCAAAGCGTTTGGTCGGTGTGGTCCTGGAGACCAAAACTCTCCAGTTCCATACCGAATATATGGGTGCCCGTAAAGTAAAGGTAACCCTGCATGGCGTCCCCATGGACATTGCAGAGGACCACGTAGGTGCCTTCTTTGCAAACTTTGGGAAGGTGTCTGAGGTCTCCTCGCTACGGTCAAAGGCTGGCTTTTTAACGGGAGAGACATGACCCTGCAGGTGACCCTGTCAAAGGAGAACATAGACAAGATACCCAACATCCTCACCTGCAGGAGTCGTGTCATTTTCGTGATTGTGGAAGGGAGAAAGCCGTGCTGTTGGGTCTGCGGGGCGGCAGACCATGTTGCTAAGGCCTGCCCGACCAGGAATCCGCAACCAAAGGCCCAACCAGCCAAACAGCCACAGACAGTGAAGGAAGTAGCCAAGCCAGCCTCGCCAACGCCAGGTCCAGCAGCCAGCAAAGAGGGCGAGTGGCAGGTGGTGGCGAGAAAAAAGGCGAAAACGCCTTCCCCAGCCAAAACGCCGGCGAAAGCGTCACCACCGGTCAAAACACCCCCAAAACAAAAAGAGGAGGTGCCCAGGAATTCGCCCGCCAAACAGGAGAAGGGTTCCGCCCCCAAAAAGGACACGGCAGAACCGATGCAAGTGGAGAGAGCGGCGTCCTTGAAGCGCGCGAGAGAGGAGGAAGAGGGACAACAGGATAAGTCCAAAAACAGAAGGAGGAGCAGGAGTCCCGAAAGGAGGAAAACCAGAGACAAGTGTGCGTCTTTACCGGTTTCGCCGGTTAGGCAAACTTATGCGGACAAAGTAAGAAGCCTGCCATCTTCCCCGCGCAAAGCTTCCCAGTCCTTAACCTTTGATTTAACCCCCCTTAAAAAACAGACTTCCGCTACACCCACGCCCTCCCCTTCTCCTATTCCCACTCCCAGCCGGGCAAAAAAGAAAAAGCCCTCCCCCATGGCAGCGCACTATTCAAAGTGGACGAGAACATTGTAGAGGAGTGGTCTTCGCAAAGGCGAAAGCTATTGAAGCCACTCCTCAAACTGACATCAGTAAAGGATTTGTCTACAGAAGACCCTACAAACTTTCCCCAGGCCCCAGGAGTCATTACCCTCGTAAGAAATACCGGGGGTAACCTGCGGGTCTGGGACCATCTAGAAGAAGCCCAAAAACACCATCCAAAATTAAAGTTGGTGACATCTAACACACCAGAACTAAGAAAAATGAGTAAAAATTGTTCGGGGAGGTTCCCGGTTTTGATCCACCCATGCTTATATAGGGTGATAAAACTCACTTACCCCACGGACGTCGGCGGAATTGTCTTAGACGGACGGATTACGTCCGATGTAGGTACAGGGTCCCTAGGACAGTCCGTCGGGGTCCCGACTACCCGAGATTTCTACCCGGTATGCGAGTAGAGCCGTTCGTTGCATGTTTTTATCTGTTTTTTTTTCGTTTCAGATCTAAAGAATGTCTATTAAGTTAGCCAGTATAAATGCGAAGGGCCTGAGGGATCGGGGTAAGGCGGCTCGCCTGCTTCGTGACCTCTTGTCCTTCGGCGTGGATGTGGCCGCGATCCAAGAGACTCACTTTGTTTGCGAAGTCGACTCGTGTGTGCTGTCTAACGACTTTGTCGTCTATTCAGCATATGGGAGCCGGCTGGCCAGAGGTGTTTCTTTGCTGGTCAAGCGTACCCTGGACGCGAGGGTGGACCTTGTCCATGTCGGTGCCGAGGGCCGGCTGATCGTGGCCGATATTGCAGTGAAAAGCAAGTCGTTCCGGCTGATTGTGGTTTATGCGCCCAATGTTCAAGGTGAGCGTGTCTCTTTCTTTCGGCTGTTGGAGCCCTTCATGGTGCATTCAACACGGCTAATCTTAGTTGGGGACTGGAATGCCGTCCTAACCCCCAAATGGGATAGAGGAAGGGGCGCTAGCGGGTGGAGTGGTGATCGTAGCCTGGTTGATCTGATCGGCGAATTTGGTCTCGTCGATAGATACCGGGTCGATCATCCGGAAGGGAGCATGTGGACGTGGACGCGTAGTTGGCCTTCTACCCGGGTATCTGCATACCTGGATAGGATGTTAGTGAGAGAAGCCGATATAGACTTCCTAGAATGTCCAACGTTCCACTGGTTAGGCTACTCGGACCACAAACTCGTTTGTGCCCGGGTGGCGTTAGAATTTAGGCCTAGGTTGGCTGGTTATTGGAAGTTCAATCAGTCCTTACTGGACAGGCGGGACTTTCGTGACCAGCTGACAAAACTAGTGCAGCGGGCGTTAATTGGGCGAGTCATTGGGAGTAAGTGGTGGGTTAACCTTAAGGACTCCATTAGGTCTTTCGCCACCAAATATAGCCAGCGGCTCAACTTAGATAAGGCTGCGGAGGCAAAGACACTTAGTGCTAATTTCGCCCGGGCGGAGGCTGGTGGGGATCCCCTAGAAATAGCCTTAGCCAGGGAGGCCCTGGAGCGCTCGACTAGCGGGCGCTACATGGGTCAGGTAATTAGGGCTAAGTTAAGCAAGATGTCTTCCGAAGCTGTGAACATGGGCGCGGAACTGCGCAAGGAAGAAATTCGCCATGCCGGCGACCGGTACATTCGAGAGGTACGCGACCCGGAGGGACATCTCCTTAGGTCCACCGACGACATGTGCGAGGCGTTCCGGCAGCATTTCGAGCACCGATTTACCAAGGAGCCTGGTCTCCGTGACGAGGAGTTTCGCAGCTATTTGGCTGACTTTCCCCGGCTTTTGCCGGCTGAAGCGGCTAGCTGCGAAGGGGAGATTACGGAGGACGAAATCTACGTGGCTTTGAAGAAGGTCAGCAGTGGCAAGTCGCCAGGTTTGGATGGTTTGCCCTATGAATTGTACTTGAGGATGTCGCACCTTTTTGTCCCGCTCTTGGCTGTCGTGTTCAACCACTGGTTTCGGCAGGGGTCCATCCCCGGTCGGATCACCAGGGGCGTGATCACGCTGTTGAGAAAAGGCAAGAAGGTTGGGAGGGAACTAGATGACTACAGGCCCATAACTCTGCTAAACACAGAGTTAAAGATTTTGGCCAAGATCCTGACGAATCGCTTGCAGCTAGTTGCCGAGTCTCTGTTGGAACCGGATCAGACTTGTTCTGTGAAGGGGAGAACAATTCAGAGCAACCTGCACTTGATTCGCACGATCATAGAGGGTGTAGAAGACGACGATGAGGCCGCGCTGATCAATTTAGATCAGTCCAAGGCATTTGATAGGATTGACCATGGCTACCTGGCTGCTGTCCTGCAGGCCGCCGGATTCAAACCCGACTTCAGCCGCTGGATTAGCCTTCTGTATCGCTCCCCCAAGGCTGTGGTACAGGTGAACGGGAAGCTGTCGGGCGCTTTCGCGCTGTCTAGGTCGGTCCGACAGGGTTGTCCACTGTCTTCTCTCCTTTATGTCCTGTGTTTGGAGCCCCTCCTTCGCAGGCTAAGGGACGAGACGGGCAGTCCGGTCCTGCGTGGAATTGAAGTCCCTGGCGGAGCTCGAGCCAGGGTTTCTGCGTACGCCGATGACGTAACGACCTTTGTGTCCTCCCGCAGGGACATAGAGGCGGTACACCAGGCGCTTGTACGGTACGAGAAGGTGACAGGGGCCAGAATTAACTGCGACAAGTCATCCGGCTTGCGGTTAGGTGCCTGGAAGGGAGTTTCCCTCCCGGGGCCCTTCAGCTGGACGGACGGGCCGGTCAAGCTCCTCGGAGTTTGGTTCGGTCCGGACTTACAGCTGGAGAAAAACTGGTCAGAAGTACTGGCAAAGGTCGGCGCGTCGGTCAAGATTTGGCGTCGACGGGGTCTCTCCGTGAAGGGCTTGGCGGAGGTGTGTAACACATACCTCTTTCCCATGATCCTTTACCGGCTGTCAGTACTTCCCCTTTGTGACGATCATGAGAAGGCGCTCGAGCGTTTGCTATTCTCCTGTCTGTGGAGAGGACGCAAACACATGGTCGACAAAGGAGTCTGTTGCCTCCGTCCGTGTCAAGGGGGTCTGGGGATGCCACACTTGAGGAGCCACGTGCTCGCTTCAAGGTTGGCATTCCTCAGGCGCGCGTTGGAGGAAGATCGGTTGCTTGCGGGGGTAGTGAGGGACATGTTCCCTTGCCTTACCATCACGCCCCCGACCCTATGGCTGACCGTCAGGCCTTGGGTGCGACCGAAATTCCTGCTCGAATGTCTGGCGGCTTTACAGGCCATTCCACGGTCCAGTGACCTTTCACAGCCTAGGAAAATCTTCTATCGGGGATTAGTGGAGGGTGCCGTGAAGGATAAGCTGTGGAGTAAGCTCGGCATGTCGAGAGTGGAGTACCGCTCTCATTGGTCTTGGGCGCCAGGCGCGGATTGGCTCAGCAACTCTGAGTTTTCTCTGACCTGGCGATTGGCTCGGAATGGTTTGTCGCTCAATGACAAGCGTTTCGCAATGGGCCTGGCGGATTTGCCAGATTGTGAACGTTGCAACCTTGGAATTAAGGAGACGTCTGCGCACGCCTTCTTCCATTGTTCGCGCGTTCGCCCGTTGTGGGCGCGTGTCGGCGAGTTGACTGCTCGTATCGCGCCGCGGGAGCTTGTGCTCATTGATCGCGCATACGCTGTGGACAATGTGTCGCCCCCGTACTCTGGAGTGAAGCGGATGGTGTTTCTGTCGCTACTGGCCACGGCTAGAATGGTGATTTGGATGACGCGTCTGGAGGAAGTCTTGCGGGGAGGCCGTCTTTCGGATCAGGATCTAATCCGATATTTTGAGCACCAGCTCAAAATGAAGATTAGAACTGAACGGAAACGGCTGCACCCGACAGACTTTAGCAAAAGGTGGATATATGCAGCGAGCCTGGTTCGTGTGACCGGGGCTAGTCTTGATTTTCTTTTTTAGATCTGCTGCTCGCATCGGGGTGGATTCCTCTGGAACCCCTCCCGTGGTTAAGGTAAAGTATTCTTTTGTGTACCTAGTTAACGTGAGTGAGTGGGTTTGTCCTAGCCTGTTCCCGGCTCCCTTGCTTTTGTTATGATCCAGTTCGAGATCCCCATTGTCCAGAGTTATTTTGTCCCGTTTCATTCTCGGCTGGGTCAGCCTTATATACTCTCCAGTCCATTTTATTTTTGTACCCTGCTTCTCCATTCCCCTTAGAAGAGAGCGGCTTGATTTTGTCTCTACAGGCAGAATACAGTGGCCTCTTTAATTATGTGGGTGTGTTTGGGCCTTACTAACATATTGTATAAATATTCATTTGAAATTGTTTTTGTTTTGGGGATTTTTTGTTTCTTCATACCCCCGTCCCATCATATCATTTCATGTACAAATTTTTAAAGTTATTTTTGTATTATATTTGTATATAGTAATAAAATTTTTATGTACATTTGGGGCGTTTTTAGGTCCCCGGTATGTTTTGCGGTATTTTGGTGCTTGATAAGTATGAGTGGTGATGGACAAATTCTTATGGTGAATGAGAATCATTGTAACGTATGTATGGGTCGTGAATCTGATTAGCTAGGTATAGGATAGAGTAGCTGAAGACCACCCCAAGTTTTGTTCCCCCTCCCAGTTTTTGGCCTTGAGCCACAATTTGTATTTATACAAATAAATAAAACGAGCCATCTTCCTCCCCATAATTGCGTTCCGTGGTTTTTATGGGCAGGATCAAAGTGTAGTATCTGTTCCATAGTAGCGTTTACTGACACTGTGGTTTGACTGGCAATCAATTCCACTCGAGTTCATTGCTCGAGCAGCGTAAAAGTAGTGGCTAGTTTATAGCTGCGAAACACCGGAAGCGATTGTCAGGTGTTCGGCCTCTTAGGAGGCATGGCCGCGGAAAGGCCAGAAGCGATCGTTCCTCCCACCACGGACTCGGTGGGAGGGAAAGAGGGTGACTGGCAACTACCGCCACGGGAGTCACCCTCAGTTCCAGCAGCATCAGGATCCGGACCAGTACCGGCACCGGTAGCAGCTCCTGCTTCTCCCAAACCTTCGACCTCCGGTTGGACAGGAGGCAAGGTCCCACTAAAGGGAGAACAGTATTATGAGGACCAGAGGCAAAAATATGCCGAATATATTAAGGGCACGGAGCTGCTGTCGGTGCCCGACGAGTTGGCCGAAATCGAGGCCAGAATTGTGACGCTCATAACCAAGGATCTGAAGACCAAAAAATACATAGGCATCAGCAGAGACAACCTCGAAGAAGCCATTAAGGCCCTAAACATCAGGGCTAAGGCGGTGGCAAGGCAGAGCAGCGCAAGCTGGGACGTCTTGCTGGGTACCGCCGACGAGGCAAAACGTTTGGCTGGAGTGGTTCTCGAAACCAAGACCCTCCAGATCCAAACGGAATACATGGGGATGTGCAAGCGCAAAATCACCTTGCATGGCGTCCCCATGGACATTTCCCAAAATCACATCGGCGCCTTCTTCGCGCAGTACGGGAAGGTGGCTGAGGTGTCCGCTCTAAGTTCAAAAGCAGGCTTCCTGACCGGTGATATGGTCCTGCAGGTGACCTTGTCTAAACAACAAATCAAGGAGATACCTAATATTCTCACCTGCAGGAAGCGTGCTATCTTTGTGATAGTGGAGGGCAGGAAGCCTTGCTGTTGGGTCTGCGGGGCCGCGGAGCACGTCGCCAAGGCGTGTACGGCCAGGAATCCGGCCCCTAAGGCCCAACCAACCAAGAAGCCTGAAGGACCGGCGCCAGCATCACCAGCAGCAGCTACATCAGCACCACCAACACCAAAGGCACCAGTGAACAAGGAGGGAGAGTGGCAGGTGGTGAGCAGGAAAAAACCGAAAACGCCTTCACCTGTGAAGGTGCCATCACCTGCCAAGGCTCCAGCAAAACCTAAAGAGACGCCTCCCAAAAAATCTCCTCCCAAACAGAGGAAGGAGAGGAGTCCTTCCCCGCAAAAGGAAGAACGTATGGAAGTGGAGAGATCGGCATCCCTGAAGCGGGGGAGAGAGGAGGAGGTGGAAGAGCATCAAGAAAACCCTAAAACCCGGAGAAGGAGCAGAAGCAGGGACAAAAAGTCCCGAAAAGAAAAATGTTCGTCTGTTCCGGTGTCGCCCGTAAGACTGTCGTACGCGGAGAAGGCAAGAAGCCTTCCCGCATCCCCGCGTAAAGCTTCCCAGTCCCCAACCTTGAATTTGACCCCCCTCAGGAAAATCAGATCTGCAACCCCCACTCCCTCCCCGACTCCTACTCCCACTCCCGCTAGGGCAAAAAAGAATAAAGACCTCCCGCGTGGGGAGGCAGTGATGAAGGTGAATGACAGCATTCCAGCCGAGTGGTCGTCGCAGCGGCGTAAGCTGCTCAGACCGCTCCTCAAACTTACCTCAGTGGATGGGTTATCCACTGAGGACCCAAGAAAACTTTTCCCAGGCCCCAGGGGTCATTACTCTGGTCCGCAATACCGGAGGGAACCTGAGGGTCTGGGAACACATTGCTGAAGCCCGGAGGACTTACCCAAAACTGTGCATGGTGAAAGAAAACACACCGGAGTTAAAAAAGATGGCCAAGAATTGTTCGGGGAGGTTCCCAGTTTTGATCCACCCATGCTTATATAGGGTGTTAAAACTGACGTACCCCACGGACGTCGGCGGTATTGTCTTGGACGGACGGATTACGTCCGATGTTGGTACAGGGTCCCTAGGACAGTCCGTCGGGGTCCCGTCTACCCGAGATTTCTACCCGGTATGCGAGTAGAGCCGTTTGTTGCATGTCTTACTCTGTTTTTTCGTTACAGGTCTAAAGAATGTCTATTAAGATAGCCAGTATAAATGCGAAGGGCCTGAGGGATCGGGGTAAGGCGGCTCGCCTGCTTCGTGACCTCTTGTCCTTCGGCGTGGATGTGGCCGCGATCCAAGAGACTCACTTTGTTTGCGAAGTCGACTCGTGTGTGCTGTCTAACGACTTTGTCGTCTATTCAGCATATGGGAGCCGGCTGGCCAGAGGTGTTTCTTTGCTGGTCAAGCGTACCCTGGACGCGAGGGTGGACCTTGTCCATGTCGGTGCCGAGGGCCGGCTGATCGTGGCCGATATTGCAGTGAAAAGCAAGTCGTTCCGGCTGATTGTGGTTTATGCGCCCAATGTTCAAGGTGAGCGTGTCTCTTTCTTTCGGCTGTTGGAGCCCTTCATGGTGCATTCAACACGGCTAATCTTAGTTGGGGACTGGAATGCCGTCCTAACCCCCAAATGGGATAGAGGAAGGGGCGCTAGCGGGTGGAGTGGTGATCGTAGCCTGGTTGATCTGATCGGCGATTTTGGTCTCGTCGATAGATACCGGGTCGATCATCCGGATGGGAGCATGTGGACGTGGACGCATAGTTGGCCTTCTACCCGGGTATCTGCGTACCTGGATAGGATGTTAGTGAGAGAAGCCGACATAGACTTCTTAGAATGTCCAACGTTCCACTGGTTAGGCTACTCGGACCACAAACTTGTTTGTGCCCGGGTGGCGTTAGACTTTAGGCCTAGGTTGGCTGGTTATTGGAAGTTCAATCAGTCCTTACTGGACAGGCGGGACTTTCGTGACCAGCTGACAAAACTAGTGCAGCGGGCGTTAATTGGGCGAGTCATTGGGAGTAAGTGGTGGGTTAACCTTAAGGACTCCATTAGGTCTTTCGCCACCAAATATAGCCAGCGGCTCAACTTAGATAAGGCTGCGGAGGCAAAGACACTTAGTGCTAATTTCGCCCGGGCGGAGGCTGGTGGGGATCCCCTAGAAATAGCCTTAGCCAGGAGGCCCTGGAGCGCTCGACTAGCGGGCGCTACATGGGTCAGGTAATTAGGGCTAAGTTAAGCAAGATGTCTTCCGAAGCTGTGAACATGGGCGCGGAACTGCGCAAGGAAGAAATTCGCCATGCCGGCGACCGGTACATTCGAGAGGTACGCGACCCGGAGGGACATCTCCTTAGGTCCACCGACGACATGTGCGAGGCGTTCCGGCAGCATTTCGAGCACCGATTTACCAAGGAGCCTGGTCTCCGTGACGAGGAGTTTCGCAGCTATTTGGCTGACTTTCCCCGGCTTTTGCCGGCTGAAGCGGCTAGCTGCGAAGGGGAGATTACGGAGGACGAAATCTACGTGGCTTTGAAGAAGGTCAGCAGTGGCAAGTCGCCAGGTTTGGATGGTTTGCCCTATGAATTGTACTTGAGGATGTCGCACCTTTTTGTCCCGCTCTTGGCTGTCGTGTTCAACCACTGGTTTCGGCAGGGGTCCATCCCCGGTCGGATCACCAGGGGCGTGATCACGCTGTTGAGAAAAGGCAAGAAGGTTGGGAGGGAACTAGATGACTACAGGCCCATAACTCTGCTAAACACAGAGTTAAAGATTTTGGCCAAGATCCTGACGAATCGCTTGCAGCTAGTTGCCGAGTCTCTGTTGGAACCGGATCAGACTTGTTCTGTGAAGGGGAGAACAATTCAGAGCAACCTGCACTTGATTCGCACGATCATAGAGGGTGTAGAAGACGACGATGAGGCCGCGCTGATCAATTTAGATCAGTCCAAGGCATTTGATAGGATTGACCATGGCTACCTGGCTGCTGTCCTGCAGGCCGCCGGATTCAAACCCGACTTCAGCCGCTGGATTAGCCTTCTGTATCGCTCCCCCAAGGCTGTGGTACAGGTGAACGGGAAGCTGTCGGGCGCTTTCGCGCTGTCTAGGTCGGTCCGACAGGGTTGTCCACTGTCTTCTCTCCTTTATGTCCTGTGTTTGGAGCCCCTCCTTCGCAGGCTAAGGGACGAGACGGGCAGTCCGGTCCTGCGTGGAATTGAAGTCCCTGGCGGAGCTCGAGCCAGGGTTTCTGCGTACGCCGATGACGTAACGACCTTTGTGTCCTCCCGCAGGGACATAGAGGCGGTACACCAGGCGCTTGTACGGTACGAGAAGGTGACAGGGGCCAGAATTAACTGCGACAAGTCATCCGGCTTGCGGTTAGGTGCCTGGAAGGGAGTTTCCCTCCCGGGGCCCTTCAGCTGGACGGACGGGCCGGTCAAGCTCCTCGGAGTTTGGTTCGGTCCGGACTTACAGCTGGAGAAAAACTGGTCAGAAGTACTGGCAAAGGTCGGCGCGTCGGTCAAGATTTGGCGTCGACGGGGTCTCTCCGTGAAGGGCTTGGCGGAGGTGTGTAACACATACCTCTTTCCCATGATCCTTTACCGGCTGTCAGTACTTCCCCTTTGTGACGATCATGAGAAGGCGCTCGAGCGTTTGCTATTCTCCTGTCTGTGGAGAGGACGCAAACACATGGTCGACAAAGGAGTCTGTTGCCTCCGTCCGTGTCAAGGGGGTCTGGGGATGCCACACTTGAGGAGCCACGTGCTCGCTTCAAGGTTGGCATTCCTCAGGCGCGCGTTGGAGGAAGATCGGTTGCTTGCGGGGGTAGTGAGGGACATGTTCCCTTGCCTTACCATCACGCCCCCGAACCTATGGCTGACCGTCAGGCCTTGGGTGCGACCGAAATTCCTGCTCGAATGTCTGGCGGCTTTACAGGCCATTCCACGGTCCAGTGACCTTTCACAGCCTAGGAAAATCTTCTATCGGGGATTAGTGGAGGGTGCCGTGAAGGATAAGCTGTGGAGTAAGCTCGGCATGTCGAGGGTGGAGTACCGCTCTCATTGGTCTTGGGCGCCAGGCGCGGATTGGCTCAGCAACTCTGAGTTTTCTCTGACCTGGCGATTGGCTCGGAATGGTTTGTCGCTCAATGACAAGCGTTTCGCAATGGGCCTGGCGGATTTGCCAGATTGTGAACGTTGCAACCTTGGAATTAAGGAGACGTCTGCGCACGCCTTCTTCCATTGTTCGCGCGTTCGCCCGTTGTGGGCGCGTGTCGGCGAGTTGACTGCTCGTATCGCGCCGCGGGAGCTTGTGCTCATTGATCGCGCATACGCTGTGGACAATGTGTCGCCCCCGTACTCTGGAGTGAAGCGGATGGTGTTTCTGTCGCTACTGGCCACGGCTAGAATGGTGATCTGGATGACGCGACTGGAGGAAGTCTTGCGGGGAGGTCGTCTTTCGGATCAGGATCTAATCCGATATTTTGAGCACCAGCTCAAAATGAAGATTAGAACTGAACGGAAGCGGCTGCACCCGACAGACTTTAGCAAAAGGTGGATATATGCAGCGAGCCTGGTTCGTGTGACCGGGGCTAGTCTTGATTTTCTTTTTTAGATCTGCTGCTCGCATCGGGGTGGATTCCTCTGGAACCCCTCCCGTGGTTAAGGTAAAGTATTCTTTTGTATACCTAGTTAATGTGAGTGATAGTGTTAGTCCCGGCCTGTTCCCGGCTCCCTTGCTTTTGTTATGATCCAGTTCGAGATCCCCATTGTCCAGAGTTATTTTGTCCCGTTTCATTCTCGGCTGGGTCAGCCTTATATACTCTCCAGTCCATTTTATTTTTGTACCCTACTTCTCCATTCCCCTTAGAAAGAGAGCGGCTTGATTTTGTCTCTACAGGCAGAATACAGTGGCCTCTTTAATTATGTGGGTGTGTTTGGGCCTTACTAACATAAGGTATAAATATTCATTTGAAATTGTTTTTGTTTTGGGGATTTTTGTTTCTTCATACCCCCGTCCCATCATATCATTTCATGTACAAATTTTTAAAGTTATTTTTGTATTATATTTGTATATAGTAATAAAATTTTTTATGTACATTTGGGGCGTTTTTAGGTCCCCGGTATGTTTTGCGGTATTTTGGTGCTTGATAAGTATGAGTGGTGATGGACAAATTCTTATGGTGAATGAGAATCATTGTAACGTATGTATGGGTCGTGAATCTGATTAGCTAGGTATAGGATAGAGTAGCTGAAGACCACCCCAAGTTTTGTTCCCCCTCCCAGTTTTTGGCCTTGAGCCACAATTTGTATTTATACAAATAAATAAAACGAGCCATCTTCCTCCCCATAATTGCGTTCCGTGGTTTTTATGGGCAGGATCAAAGTGTAGTATCTGTTCCATAGTAGCGTTTACTGACACTGTGGTTTGACTGGCAATCAATTCCACTCGAGTTCATTGCTCGAGCAGCGTAAAAGTAGTGGCTATTTTATAGCTGCGAAACACCGGAAGCGATTGTCAGGTGTTCGGCCTCTTAGGAGGCATGGCCGCGGAAAGGCCAGAAGCGATCGTGCCTCCCACCACGGACTCGGTGGGAGGGAAAGAGGGTGACTGGCAACTACCGCCACGGGAGTCACCCTCAGTTCCAGCAGCTGGTTCCCCCATACCGTCCACTTCCGGATGGACAGCGAGTAAGACAACCAGTGTGATGATATGTAAGGATGAGAAGTACTATGAGGAGATAAGAGCCAAATATGCGGAGTACATTAAGGGCACAGAGCTGGTCTCTGTGCCGGATAAGTTGGCCGACATTGAGGCAAGGATTATTACCCTGCATACTAAGGACATAAAATCGCACAAGTTGGTGGGAGTCTCAAGGGACGTATTGGAAGAAGCCATTAAAGCTTTGAAGATTAAAGCCAGGGCCGTGGCGAGGAGGGGCAATTCCATGTGGGACGTCTTGATGGGCTCGGCCGAGGAGGCGAAACGTCTGATCGGCGAAGTACTGGAGACGAAATCACTCCAGTTCAGCACTGAATACATGGGTGCCCGGAAAGTGAAAATTACACTGCATGGCGTCCCCATGGAAATTGATGAAGACCACGTGGGCGCCTTTTTCGCAGGATACGGAAAGGTGGCCTCAGTCTCCTCGCTGCGGTCGAAGGCTGGCTTTATGACTGGTGATATGACCCTGCAGGTGACTGCGTCGAAGGAGAATATCGGGAAGATTCCCAACATCCTCACCTGCAGGGGTCGTAGGATTTTCATTGTGGTCGAAGGAAGGAAGCCATGCTGTTGGGTCTGCGGGGCCGCGGAACACGTCGCTAAAGCGTGTCCAACCAAGAACCCGGCCCCAGCGGCCCAACTAACACAACCCGCAAAGCAGCAGCCCATGGAGAAAGAGGGCGTAAAGCCGGTAACACCAGCTCCGGTAGCAAACAAAGAGGGCGAGTGGCAGGTGGTGAGCCGGAAGAAGGGCAAAACACCTTCCCCTGCAAAGGTGCTGCCACCTGGCATGTCGCCCGTAACAACAAAGGAGGCGCCCAAAAAGAAGTCGCCTCCCAAACAGAGGAAGGACAGAAGTCCAACCCCCCCAGATGAACAGCAAATGGAGGTTGATAGAGCGGCTTCCCTGAAGAGAGGGAGAGATGAAGCGGAGGAAGACATCGACAACCCTAAAAGTCGGCGAAAGAGTAGAAGCGTTGAGAGGAGGAAGGCAGTAAACAAATGTTCTTCACTGCCGGTCTCCCCCGTAAGGACTACATATGCCCAAAAGGCTAGGAGTCTCCCCTCGTCCCCGCGTAAAGCTTCCCAGTCCCCAGTTTTTAAACTGACCCCCTTGGTCAAAGCTAGTGCCATAACACCTTCTCCCTCCCCTTCTCCTACTCCCACTCCCACTCGGGCTAAGAAGAAACATGCCCTCCCTCGTGGGGATGCCCTAATGGAAGTCAAGGACAGCATCGTAGACGAGTGGTCTTCCCAGCGTCGAAGGCTGCTCAAGCCTCTGCTTAATCTCACCTCGGTGAAGGGTCTGTCCACGGAAGACCCGAGGAACTTTTCCCAGGCCCCAGGTGTCATCACCCTGGTAAGAAATACCGGTGGGAACCTGCGGGTCTGGGACCATATCGCCGAGGTGCAGAAACAATACCCAAAGATGACTATGGTGAAAGAAAACTCACCGGAACTGAGAAAAATGGCTAGGAATTGTTCGGGGAGGTTCCCCGTATTACTCCACCCCTGCTTATATAGGGTGGTAAAATTAACTTATCCAACGGACGTCGGCGGGATTGTCCTAGACGGGCGGATTACGTCCGATATAGGTACGGGGTCCCTAGGACAGTCCGTCGGGGTCCCGTCTATCCGAGATTTCTTCCCGGTATGCGAGTAGAGCCGTTTGTTGCATGTCTTTTTGTGTTTTTTCGTTACAGGTCTAAAGAATGTCTATTAAGATAGCCAGTATAAATGCGAAGGGCCTGAGGGATCGGGGTAAGGCGGCTCGCCTGCTTCGTGACCTCTTGTCCTTCGGCGTGGATGTGGCCGCGATCCAAGAGACTCACTTTGTTTGCGAAGTCGACTCGTGTGTGCTGTCTAACGACTTTGTCGTCTATTCAGCATATGGGAGCCGGCTGGCCAGAGGTGTTTCTTTGCTGGTCAAGCGTACCCTGGACGCGAGGGTGGACCTTGTCCATGTCGGTGCCGAGGGCCGGCTGATCGTGGCCGATATTGCAGTGAAAAGCAAGTCGTTCCGGCTGATTGTGGTTTATGCGCCCAATGTTCAAGGTGAGCGTGTCTCTTTCTTTCGGCTGTTGGAGCCCTTTATGGTGCATTCAACACGGCTAATCTTAGTTGGGGACTGGAATGCCGTCCTAACCCCCAAATGGGGTAGAGGAAGGGGCGCTAGCGGGTGGAGTGGTGATCGTAGCCTGGTTGATCTGATCGGCGATTTTGGTCTCGTCGATAGATACCGGGTCGATCATCCGGATGGGAGCATGTGGACGTGGACGCATAGTTGGCCTTCTACCCGGGTATCTGCGTACCTGGATAGGATGTTAGTGAGAGAAGCCGACATAGACTTCTTAGAATGTCCAACGTTCCACTGGTTAGGCTACTCGGACCACAAACTTGTTTGTGCCCGGGTGGCGTTAGACTTTAGGCCTAGGTTGGCTGGTTATTGGAAGTTCAATCAGTCCTTACTGGACAGGCGGGACTTTCGTGACCAGCTGACAAAACTAGTGCAGCGGGCGTTAATTGGGCGAGTCATTGGGAGTAAGTGGTGGGTTAACCTTAAGGACTCCATTAGGTCTTTCGCCACCAAATATAGCCAGCGGCTCAACTTAGATAAGGCTGCGGAGGCAAAGACACTTAGTGCTAATTTCGCCCGGGCGGAGGCTGGTGGGGATCCCCTAGAAATAGCCTTAGCCAGGGAGGCCCTGGAGCGCTCGACTAGCGGGCGCTACATGGGTCAGGTAATTAGGGCTAAGTTAAGCAAGATGTCTTCCGAAGCTGTGAACATGGGCGCGGAACTGCGCAAGGAAGAAATTCGCCATGCCGGCGACCGGTACATTCGAGAGGTACGCGACCCGGAGGGACATCTCCTTAGGTCCACCGACGACATGTGCGAGGCGTTCCGGCAGCATTTCGAGCACCGATTTACCAAGGAGCCTGGTCTCCGTGACGAGGAGTTTCGCAGCTATTTGGCTGACTTTCCCCGGCTTTTGCCGGCTGAAGCGGCTAGCTGCGAAGGGGAGATTACGGAGGACGAAATCTACGTGGCTTTGAAGAAGGTCGGCAGTGGCAAGTCGCCAGGTTTGGATGGTTTGCCCTATGAATTGTACTTGAGGATGTCGCACCTTTTTGTCCCGCTCTTGGCTGTCGTGTTCAACCACTGGTTTCGGCAGGGGTCCATCCCCGGTCGGATCACCAGGGGCGTGATCACGCTGTTGAGAAAAGGCAAGAAGGTTGGGAGGGAACTAGATGATTACAGGCCCATAACTCTGCTAAACACAGAGTTAAAGATTTTGGCCAAGATCCTGACGAATCGCTTGCAGCTAGTTGCCGAGTCTCTGTTGGAACCGGATCAGACTTGTTCTGTGAAGGGGAGAACAATTCAGAGCAACCTGCACTTGATTCGCACGATCATAGAGGGTGTAGAAGACGACGATGAGGCCGCGCTGATCAATTTAGATCAGTCCAAGGCATTTGATAGGATTGACCATGGCTACCTGGCTGCTGTCCTGCAGGCCGCCGGATTCAAACCCGACTTCAGCCGCTGGATTAGCCTTCTGTATCGCTCCCCCAAGGCTGTGGTACAGGTGAACGGGAAGCTGTCGGGCGCTTTCGCGCTGTCTAGGTCGGTCCGACAGGGTTGTCCACTGTCTTCTCTCCTTTATGTCCTCGCGTTGGAGCCCCTCCTTCGCAGGCTAAGGGACGAGACGGGCAGTCCGGTCCTGCGTGGAATTGAAGTCCCTGGTGGAGCTCGAGCCAGGGTTTCCGCGTACGCCGATGACGTAACGACCTTTGTGTCCTCCCGCAGGGACATAGAGGCGGTACACCAGGCGCTTGTACGGTACGAGAAGGTGACAGGGGCCAGAATTAACTGCGACAAGTCATCCGGCTTGCGGTTAGGTGCCTGGAAGGGAGTTTCCCTCCCGGGGGCCCTTCAGCTGGACGGACGGGCCGGTCAAGCTCCTCGGAGTTTGGTTCGGTCCGGACTTACAGCTGGAGAAAAACTGGTCAGAAGTACTGGCAAAGGTCGGCGCGTCGGTCAAGATTTGGCGTCGACGGGGTCTCTCCGTGAAGGGCTTGGCGGAGGTGTGTAACACATACCTCTTTCCCATGATCCTTTACCGGCTGTCAGTACTTCCCCTTTGTGACGATCATGAGAAGGCGCTCGAGCGTTTGCTATTCTCCTGTCTGTGGAGAGGACGCAAACACATGGTCGACAAAGGAGTCTGTTGCCTCCGTCCGTGTCAAGGGGGTCTGGGGATGCCACACTTGAGGAGCCACGTGCTCGCTTCAAGGTTGGCATTCCTCAGGCGCGCGTTGGAGGAAGATCGGTTGCTTGCGGGGGTAGTGAGGGACATGTTCCCTTGCCTTACCATCACGCCCCCGACCCTATGGCTGACCGTCAGGCCTTGGGTGCGACCGAAATTCCTGCTCGAATGTCTGGCGGCTTTACAGGCCATTCCACGGTCCAGTGACCTTTCACAGCCTAGGAAAATCTTCTATCGGGGATTAGTGGAGGGTGCCGTGAAGGATAAGCTGTGGAGTAAGCTCGGCATGTCGAGAGTGGAGTACCGCTCTCATTGGTCTTGGGCGCCAGGCGCGGATTGGCTCAGCAACTCTGAGTTTTCTCTGACCTGGCGATTGGCTCGGAATGGTTTGTCGCTCAATGACAAGCGTTTCGCAATGGGCCTGGCGGATTTGCCAGATTGTGAACGTTGCAACCTTGGAATTAAGGAGACGTCTGCGCACGCCTTCTTCCATTGTTCGCGCGTTCGCCCGTTGTGGGCGCGTGTCGGCGAGTTGACTGCTCGTATCGCGCCGCGGGAGCTTGTGCTCATTGATCGCGCATACGCTGTGGACAATGTGTCGCCCCCGTACTCTGGAGTGAAGCGGATGGTGTTTCTGTCGCTACTGGCCACGGCTAGAATGGTGATTTGGATGACGCGTCTGGAGGAAGTCTTGCGGGGAAGCCGTCTTTCGGATCAGGATCTAATCCGATATTTTGAGCACCAGCTCAAAATGAAGATTAGAACTGAACGGAAACGGCTGCACCCGACAGACTTTAGCAAAAGGTGGATATATGCAGCGAGCCTGGTTCGTGTGACCGGGGCTAGTCTTGATTTTCTTTTTTAGATCTGCTGCTCGCATCGGGGTGGATTCCTCTGGAACCCCTCCCGTGGTTAAGGTAAAGTATTCTTTTGTGTACCTAGTTAATGTGAGTGAATGTGTCTGTCCTAGCCTGTTCCCGGCTCCATTGCTTTTGTTATGACCCAGTTCGAGATTCCCATTGTCCTTTGTTATTTTGTCCCGTTTGTATTCTCGGCTGGGTCAGCCTTATATATTCTCCAGTCCCATTTTATTTTCTACCCGGTGCCTCCATTCCCCTTAGAAAGAGAGCGGCTTGATTTTGTCTCGTCAGGCAGAATACAGTGGCCTCTTTAATTATGTGGGTGTGTTTGGGTCTTACTAACACCTTGTATATGTATTCATTTGAAATTGTTTTTTGTTTTGGGGATTTTTTGTTTCTTCATACCCCCTTCCCATCATATCATTTCATGTACAAATTTTTAAAGTTATTTTTGTATTATATTTGTATATAGTAATAAATTTTTATGTACATTTGGGGCGTTTTTAGGTCCCCGTTATGTTTTGCGGTATTTTGGTGCTTGATAAGTATGAATGGTGATGGACAAATTCTTATGGTGAATGAGAATCATTGTAACGTATGCATGGGTCGTGAATCTGATTAGCTAGGTATAGGATAGAGTAGCTGAAGACCACCCCAAGTTTTGTTCCCCCTCCCATTTTTCTGGCCTTGTGCCATAATGCTGTATTGCTCAGTATAAATAAAACGAGCCATCTTCCTCCCCATAATTGCGTTCCGTGGTTTTTATGGGTAGGATCAAAGTGTAGTATCTGTTCCATAGTAGCGTTTACTGACACTGTGGTTTGACTGGCAATCAATTCCACTCGAGTTCATTGCTCGAGCAGCGTAAAAGTAGTGGCTATTTTATAGCTGCGAAACACCGGAAGCGATTGTCAGGTGTTCGGCCTCTTAGGAGGCATGGCCGCGGAAAGGCCAGAAGCGATCGTTCCTCCCACCACGGACTCGGTGGGAGGGAAAGAGGGTGACTGGCAACTACCGCCACGGGAGTCACCCTCAGTTCCAGCAGCTGGTTCCCCCATACCGTCCACTTCCGGATGGACAGCGAGTAAGACAACCAGTGTGATGATATGTAAGGATGAGAAGTACTATGAGGAGATAAGAGCCAAATATGCGGAGTACATTAAGGGCACAGAGCTGGTCTCTGTGCCGGATAAGCTGGCCGACATTGAGGCAAGGATTATTACCCTGCATACTAAGGACATAAAATCGCACAAGTTGGTGGGAGTCTCAAGGGACGTATTGGAAGAAGCCATTAAAGCTTTGAAGATTAAAGCCAGGGCCGTGGCGAGGAGGGGCAATTCCATGTGGGACGTCTTGATGGGCTCGGCCGAGGAGGCGAAACGTCTGATCGGAGAAGTACTGGAGACGAAATCACTCCAGTTCAGCACTGAATACATGGGTGCCCGGAAAGTGAAAATTACACTGCATGGCGTCCCCATGGAAATTGATGAAGACCACGTGGGCGCCTTTTTCGCAGGATACGGAAAGGTGGCCTCAGTCTCCTCGCTGCGGTCGAAGGCTGGCTTTATGACTGGTGATATGACCCTGCAGGTGACTGCGTCGAAGGAGAATATCGGGAAGATTCCCAACATCCTCACCTGCAGGGGTCGTAGGATTTTCATTGTGGTCGAAGGAAGGAAGCCATGCTGTTGGGTCTGCGGGGCCGCGGAACACGTCGCTAAAGCGTGTCCAACCAAGAACCCGGCCCCAGCGGCCCAACTAGCACAACCCGCAAAGCAGCAGCCCATGGAGAAAGAGGGCGTAAAGCCGGTAACACCAGCTCCAGTAGCAAACAAAGAGGGCGAGTGGCAGGTGGTGAGCCGGAAGAAGGGCAAAACACCTTCCCCTGCAAAGGTGCTGCCACCTGGCATGTCGCCCGTAACAACAAAGGAGGCGCCCAAAAAGAAGTCGCCTCCCAAACAGAGGAAGGACAGAAGTCCAACCCCCCCAGATGAACAGCAAATGGAGGTTGATAGAGCGGCTTCCCTGAAGAGAGGGAGAGATGAAGCGGAGGAAGACATCGACAACCCTAAAAGTCGGCGAAAGAGTAGAAGCGTTGAGAGGAGGAAGGCAGTAAACAAATGTTCTTCACTGCCGGTCTCCCCCGTAAGGACTACATATGCCCAAAAGGCTAGGAGTCTCCCCTCGTCCCCGCGTAAAGCTTCCCAGTCCCCAGTTTTTAAACTGACCCCCTTGGTCAAAGCTAGTGCCATAACACCTTCTCCCTCCCCTTCTCCTACTCCCACTCCCACTCGGGCTAAGAAGAAACATGCCCTCCCTCGTGGGGATGCCCTAATGGAAGTCAAGGACAGCATCGTAGACGAGTGGTCTTCCCAGCGTCGAAGGCTGCTCAAGCCTCTGCTTAATCTCACCTCGGTGAAGGGTCTGTCCACTGAAGACCCGAGGAACTTTTCCCAGGCCCCAGGTGTCATCACCCTGGTAAGAAATACCGGTGGGAACCTGCGGGTCTGGGACCATATCGCCGAGGTGCAGAAACAATACCCAAAGATGACTATGGTGAAAGAAAACTCACCGGAACTGAGAAAAATGGCTAGGAATTGTTCGGGGAGGTTCCCCGTATTACTCCACCCCTGCTTATATAGGGTGGTAAAATTAACTTATCCAACGGACGTCGGCGGGATTGTCCTAGACGGGCGGATTACGTCCGATATAGGTACAGGGTCCCTAGGACAGTCCGTCGGGGTCCCGTCTATCCGAGATTTCTTCCCGGTATGCGAGTAGAGCCGTTTGTTGCATGTCTTTTTGTGTTTTTTCGTTACAGGTCTAAAGAATGTCTATTAAGATAGCCAGTATAAATGCGAAGGGCCTGAGGGATCGGGGTAAGGCGGCTCGCCTGCTTCGTGACCTCTTGTCCTTCGGCGTGGATGTGGCCGCGATCCAAGAGACTCACTTTGTTTGCGAAGTCGACTCGTGTGTGCTGTCTAACGACTTTGTCGTCTATTCAGCATATGGGAGCCGGCTGGCCAGAGGTGTTTCTTTGCTGGTCAAGCGTACCCTGGACGCGAGGGTGGACCTTGTCCATGTCGGTGCCGAGGGCCGGCTGATCGTGGCCGATATTGCAGTGAAAAGCAAGTCGTTCCGGCTGATTGTGGTTTATGCGCCCAATGTTCAAGGTGAGCGTGTCTCTTTCTTTCGGCTGTTGGAGCCCTTCATGGTGCATTCAACACGGCTAATCTTAGTTGGGGACTGGAATGCCGTCCTAACCCCCAAATGGGATAGAGGAAGGGGCGCTAGCGGGTGGAGTGGTGATCGTAGCCTGGTTGATCTGATCGGCGAATTTGGTCTCGTCGATAGATACCGGGTCGATCATCCGGAAGGGAGCATGTGGACGTGGACGCGTAGTTGGCCTTCTACCCGGGTATCTGCATACCTGGATAGGATGTTAGTGAGAGAAGCCGATATAGACTTCCTAGAATGTCCAACGTTCCACTGGTTAGGCTACTCGGACCACAAACTCGTTTGTGCCCGGGTGGCGTTAGAATTTAGGCCTAGGTTGGCTGGTTATTGGAAGTTCAATCAGTCCTTACTGGACAGGCGGGACTTTCGTGACCAGCTGACAAGACTAGTGCAGCGGGCGTTAATTGGGCGAGTCATTGGGAGTAAGTGGTGGGTTAACCTTAAGGACTCCATTAGGTCTTTCGCCACCAAATATAGCCAGCGGCTCAACCTAGATAAGGCTGCGGAGGCAAAGACACTTAGTGCTAATTTCGCCCGGGCGGAGGCTGGTGGGGATCCCCTAGAAATAGCCTTAGCCAGGGAGGCCCTGGAGCGCTCGACTAGCGGGCGCTACATGGGTCAGGTAATTAGGGCTAAGTTAAGCAAGATGTCTTCCGAAGCTGTGAACATGGGCGCGGAACTGCGCAAGGAAGAAATTCGCCATGCCGGCGACCGGTACATTCGAGAGGTACGCGACCCGGAGGGACATCTCCTTAGGTCCACCGACGACATGTGCGAGGCGTTCCGGCGGCATTTCGAGCACCGATTTACCAAGGAGCCGGGTCTCCGTGACGAGGAGTTTCGCAGCTATTTGGCTGACTTTCCCCGGCTTTTGCCGGCTGAAGCGGCTAGCTGCGAAGGGGAGATTACGGAGGACGAAATCTACGTGGCTTTGAAGAAGGTCGGCAGTGGCAAGTCGCCAGGTTTGGATGGTTTGCCCTATGAATTGTACTTGAGGATGTCGCACCTTTTTGTCCCGCTCTTGGCTGTCGTGTTCAACCACTGGTTTCGGCAGGGGTCCATCCCCGGTCGGATCACCAGGGGCGTGATCACGCTGTTGAGAAAAGGCAAGAAGGTTGGGAGGGAACTAGATGACTACAGGCCCATAACTCTGCTAAACACAGAGTTAAAGATTTTGGCCAAGATCCTGACGAATCGCTTGCAGCTAGTTGCCGAGTCTCTGTTGGAACCGGATCAGACTTGTTCTGTGAAGGGGAGAACAATTCAGAGCAACCTGCACTTGATTCGCACGATCATAGAGGGTGTAGAAGACGACGATGAGGCCGCGCTGATCAATTTAGATCAGTCCAAGGCATTTGATAGGATTGACCATGGCTACCTGGCTGCTGTCCTGCAGGCCGCCGGATTCAAACCCGACTTCAGCCGCTGGATTAGCCTTCTGTATCGCTCCCCCAAGGCTGTGGTACAGGTGAACGGGAAGCTGTCGGGCGCTTTCGCGCTGTCTAGGTCGGTCCGACAGGGTTGTCCACTGTCTTCTCTCCTTTATGTCCTGTGTTTGGAGCCCCTCCTTCGCAGGCTAAGGGACGAGACGGGCAGTCCGGTCCTGCGTGGAATTGAAGTCCCTGGCGGAGCTCGAGCCAGGGTTTCTGCGTACGCCGATGACGTAACGACCTTTGTGTCCTCCCGCAGGGACATAGAGGCGGTACACCAGGCGCTTGTACGGTACGAGAAGGTGACAGGGGCCAGAATTAACTGCGACAAGTCATCCGGCTTGCGGTTAGGTGCCTGGAAGGGAGTTTCCCTCCCGGGGCCCTTCAGCTGGACGGACGGGCCGGTCAAGCTCCTCGGAGTTTGGTTCGGTCCGGACTTACAGCTGGAGAAAAACTGGTCAGAAGTACTGGCAAAGGTCGGCGCGTCGGTCAAGATTTGGCGTCGACGGGGTCTCTCCGTGAAGGGCTTGGCGGAGGTGTGTAACACATACCTCTTTCCCATGATCCTTTACCGGCTGTCAGTACTTCCCCTTTGTGACGATCATGAGAAGGCGCTCGAGCGTTTGCTATTCTCCTGTCTGTGGAGAGGACGCAAACACATGGTCGACAAAGGAGTCTGTTGCCTCCGTCCGTGTCAAGGGGGTCTGGGGATGCCACACTTGAGGAGCCACGTGCTCGCTTCGAGGTTGGCATTCCTCAGGCGCGCGTTGGAGGAAGATCGGTTGCTTGCGGGGGTAGTGAGGGACATGTTCCCTTGCCTTACCATCACGCCCCCGACCCTATGGCTGACCGTCAGGCCTTGGGTGCGACCGAAATTCCTGCTCGAATGTCTGGCGGCTTTACAGGCCATTCCACGGTCCAGTGACCTTTCACAGCCTAGGAAAATCTTCTATCGGGGATTAGTGGAGGGTGCCGTGAAGGATAAGCTGTGGAGTAAGCTCGGCATGTCGAGAGTGGAGTACCGCTCTCATTGGTCTTGGGCGCCAGGTGCGGATTGGCTCAGCAACTCTGAGTTTTCTCTGACCTGGCGATTGGCTCGGAATGGTTTGTCGCTCAATGACAAGCGTTTCGCAATGGGCCTGGCGGATTTGCCAGATTGTGAACGTTGCGACCTTGGAATTAAGGAGACGTCTGCGCACGCCTTCTTCCATTGTTCGCGCGTTCGCCCGTTGTGGGCGCGTGTCGGCGAGTTGACTGCTCGTATCGCGCCGCGGGAGCTTGTGCTCATTGATCGCGCATACGCTGTGGACAATGTGTCGCCCCCGTACTCTGGAGTGAAGCGGATGGTGTTTCTGTCGCTACTGGCCACGGCTAGAATGGTGATCTGGATGACGCGACTGGAGGAAGTCTTGCGGGGAGGTCGTCTTTCGGATCAGGATCTAATCCGATATTTTGAGCACCAGCTCAAAATGAAGATTAGAACTGAACGGAAACGGCTGCACCCGACAGACTTTAGCAAAAGGTGGATATATGCAGCGAGCCTGGTTCGTGTGACCGGGGCTAGTCTTGATTTTCTTTTTTAGATCTGCTGCTCGCATCGGGGTGGATTCCTCTGGAACCCCTCCCGTGGTTAAGGTAAAGTATTCTTTTGTGTACCTAGTTAACGTGAGTGAGTGGGTTTGTCCTAGCCTGTTCCCGGCTCCCTTGCTTTTGTTATGATCCAGTTCGAGATCCCCATTGTCCAGAGTTATTTTGTCCCGTTTTTTTCTCGGCTGGGTCAGCCTTATATATTCTCCAGTCCATTTTATTTTTTAACCTATTTCTCCATTCCCCGTAGAAAGAGAGCGGCTTGATTTTGTCTATACAGGCAGAATACAGTGGCCTCTTTAATTATGTGGGTGTGTTTGGGTCTTACTAACATAATGTAAAAATATTCATTTGAAATTGTTTTTGTTTTGGGGATTTTTTGTTTCTTCATACCCCCTTCCCATCATATCATTTCATGTACAAATTTTTAAAGTTATTTTTGTATTATATTTGTATATAGTAATAAATTTTTATGTACATTTGGGGCGTTTTTAGGTCCCCGGTATGTTTTGCGGTTTTTTGGTGCTTGATAGGTATGAGTGTTGATGGGCAAATTCTTATGGTGAATGAGAATCATTGTAACGTATGTATGGGTCGTGAATCTGGTTAGCTAGGTATAGGATAGAGTAGCTGAAGACCACCCCAAGTTTTGTTCCCCCTCCCAGTTTTTGGCCTTGAGCCACAATTTTGTGTAAAAACAAAATAAATAAAACGAGCCATCTTCCTCCCCATAATTGCGTTCCGTGGTTTTTATGGGCAGGATCAAAGTGTAGTATCTGTTCCATAGTAGCGTTTACTGACACTGTGGTTTGACTGGCAATCAATTCCACTCGAGTTCATTGCTCGAGCAGCGTAAAAGTAGTGGCTATTTTATAGCTGCGAAACACCGGAAGCGATTGTCAGGTGTTCGGCCTCTTAGGAGGCATGGCCGCGGAAAGGCCAGAAGCGATCGTGCCTCCCACCACGGACTCGGTGGGAGGGAAAGAGGGTGACTGGCAACTACCGCCACGGGAGTCACCCTCAGTTCCAGCAGCTGGTTCCCCCATACCGTCCACTTCCGGATGGACAGCGAGTAAGACAACCAGTGTGATGATATGTAAGGACGAGAAGTACTATGAGGAGATAAGAGCCAAATATGCGGAGTACATTAAGGGCACAGAGCTGGTCTCTGTGCCGGATAAGAGCCGACATTGAGGCAAGGATTATCACCTTGCATACTAAGGACATAAAATCGCACAAGTTGGTGGGAGTCTCAAGGGACGTATTGGAAGAAGCCATTAAAGCTTTGAAGATTAAAGCCAGGGCCGTGGCGAGGAGGGGCAATTCCATGTGGGACGTCTTGCTGGGCTCGGCCGAGGAGGCGAAACGTCTGATCGGAGAAGTACTGGAGACGAAATCACTCCAGTTCAGCACTGAATACATGGGTGCCCGGAAAGTGAAAATTACACTGCATGGCGTCCCCATGGAAATTGATGAAGACCACGTTGGCGCCTTTTTCGCAGGATACGGAAAGGTGGCCTCAGTCTCCTCGCTGCGGTCGAAGGCTGGCTTTATGACTGGTGATATGACCCTGCAGGTGACTGCGTCGAAGGAGAATATCGGGAAGATTCCCAACATCCTCACCTGCAGGGGTCGTAGGATTTTCATTGTGGTCGAAGGAAGGAAGCCATGCTGTTGGGTCTGCGGGGCCGCGGAACACGTCGCTAAAGCGTGTCCAACCAAGAACCCGGCCCCAGCGGCCCAACTAGCACAACCCGCAAAGCAGCAGCCCATGGAGAAAGAGGGCGTAAAGCCGGTAACACCAGCTCCGGTAGCAAACAAAGAGGGCGAGTGGCAGGTGGTGAGCCGGAAGAAGGGCAAAACACCTTCCCCTGCAAAGGTGCTGCCACCTGGCATGTCGCCCGTAACAACAAAGGAGGCGCCCAAAAAGAAGTCGCCTCCCAAACAGAGGAAGGACAGAAGTCCAACCCCCCCAGATGAACAGCAAATGGAGGTTGATAGAGCGGCTTCCCTGAAGAGAGGGAGAGATGAAGCGGAGGAAGACATCGACAACCCTAAAAGTCGGCGAAAGAGTAGAAGCGTTGAGAGGAGGAAGGCAGTAAACAAATGTTCTTCACTGCCGGTCTCCCCCGTAAGGACTACATATGCCCAAAAGGCTAGGAGTCTCCCCTCGTCCCCGCGTAAAGCTTCCCAGTCCCCAGTTTTTAAACTGACCCCCTTGGTCAAAGCTAGTGCCATAACACCTTCTCCCTCCCCTTCTCCTACTCCCACTCCCACTCGGGCTAAGAAGAAACATGCCCTCCCTCGTGGGGATGCCCTAATGGAAGTCAAGGACAGCATCGTAGACGAGTGGTCTTCCCAGCGTCGAAGGCTGCTCAAGCCTCTGCTTAATCTCACCTCGGTGAAGGGTCTGTCCACTGAAGACCCGAGGAACTTTTCCCAGGCCCCAGGTGTCATCACCCTGGTAAGAAATACCGGTGGGAACCTGCGGGTCTGGGACCATATCGCCGAGGTGCAGAAACAATACCCAAAGATGACTATGGTGAAAGAAAACTCACCGGAACTGAGAAAAATGGCTAGGAATTGTTCGGGGAGGTTCCCCGTATTACTCCACCCCTGCTTATATAGGGTGGTAAAATTAACTTATCCAACGGACGTCGGCGGGATTGTCCTAGACGGGCGGATTACGTCCGATATAGGTACAGGGTCCCTAGGACAGTCCGTCGGGGTCCCGTCTATCCGAGATTTCTTCCCGGTATGCGAGTAGAGCCGTTTGTTGCATGTCTTTTTGTGTTTTTTCGTTTCAGGTCTAAAGAATGTCTATTAAGATAGCCAGTATAAATGCGAAGGGCCTGAGGGATCGGGGTAAGGCGGCTCGCCTGCTTCGTGACCTCTTGTCCTTCGGCGTGGATGTGGCCGCGATCCAAGAGACTCACTTTGTTTGCGAAGTCGACTCGTGTGTGCTGTCTAACGACTTTGTCGTCTATTCAGCATATGGGAGCCGGCTGGCCAGAGGTGTTTCTTTGCTGGTCAAGCGTACCCTGGACGCGAGGGTGGACCTTGTCCATGTCGGTGCCGAGGGCCGGCTGATCGTGGCCGATATTGCAGTGAAAAGCAAGTCGTTCCGGCTGATTGTGGTTTATGCGCCCAATGTTCAAGGTGAGCGTGTCTCTTTCTTTCGGCTGTTGGAGCCCTTCATGGTGCATTCAACACGGCTAATCTTAGTTGGGGACTGGAATGCCGTCCTAACCCCCAAATGGGATAGAGGAAGGGGCGCTAGCGGGTGGAGTGGTGATCGTAGCCTGGTTGATCTGATCGGCGAATTTGGTCTCGTCGATAGATACCGGGTCGATCATCCGGAAGGGAGCATGTGGACGTGGACGCGTAGTTGGCCTTCTACCCGGGTATCTGCATACCTGGATAGGATGTTAGTGAGAGAAGCCGACATAGACTTCCTAGAATGTCCAACGTTCCACTGGTTAGGCTACTCGGACCACAAACTCGTTTGTGCACGGGTGGCGTTAGACTTTAGGCCTAGGTTGGCTGGTTATTGGAAGTTCAATCAGTCCTTACTGGACAGGCGGGACTTTCGTGACCAGCTGACAAAACTAGTGCAGCGGGCGTTAATTGGGCGAGTCATTGGGAGTAAGTGGTGGGTTAACCTTAAGGACTCCATTAGGTCTTTTGCCACCAAATATAGCCAGCGGCTCAATTTAGATAAGGCTGCGGAGGCAAAGACACTTAGTGCTAATTTCGCCCGGGCGGAGGCTGGTGGGGATCCCCTAGAAATAGCCTTAGCCAGGGAGGCCCTGGAGCGCTCGACTAGCGGGCGCTACATGGGTCAGGTAATTAGGGCTAAGTTAAGCAAGATGTCTTCCGAAGCTGTGAACATGGGCGCGGAACTGCGCAAGGAAGAAATTCGCCATGCCGGCGACCGGTACATTCGAGAGGTACGCGACCCGGAGGGACATCTCCTTAGGTCCACCGACGACATGTGCGAGGCGTTCCGGCAGCATTTCGAGCACCGATTTACCAAGGAGCCTGGTCTCCGTGACGAGGAGTTTCGCAGCTATTTGGCTGACTTTCCCCGGCTTTTGCCGGCTGAAGCGGCTAGCTGCGAAGGGGAGATTACGGAGGACGAAATCTACGTGGCTTTGAAGAAGGTCGGCAGTGGCAAGTCGCCAGGTTTGGATGGTTTGCCCTATGAATTGTACTTGAGGATGTCGCACCTTTTTGTCCCGCTCTTGGCTGTCGTGTTCAACCACTGGTTTCGGCAGGGGTCCATCCCCGGTCGGATCACCAGGGGCGTGATCACGCTGTTGAGAAAAGGCAAGAAGGTTGGGAGGGAACTAGATGACTACAGGCCCATAACTCTGCTAAACACAGAGTTAAAGATTTTGGCCAAGATCCTGACGAATCGCTTGCAGCTAGTTGCCGAGTCTCTGTTGGAACCGGATCAGACTTGTTCTGTGAAGGGGAGAACAATTCAGAGCAACCTGCACTTGATTCGCACGATCATAGAGGGTGTAGAAGACGACGATGAGGCCGCGCTGATCAATTTAGATCAGTCCAAGGCATTTGATAGGATTGACCATGGCTACCTGGCTGCTGTCCTGCAGGCCGCCGGATTCAAACCCGACTTCAGCCGCTGGATTAGCCTTCTGTATCGCTCCCCCAAGGCTGTGGTACAGGTGAACGGGAAGCTGTCGGGCGCTTTCGCGCTGTCTAGGTCGGTCCGACAGGGTTGTCCACTGTCTTCTCTCCTTTATGTCCTGTGTTTGGAGCCCCTCCTTCGCAGGCTAAGGGACGAGACGGGCAGTCCGGTCCTGCGTGGAATTGAAGTCCCTGGCGGAGCTCGAGCCAGGGTTTCTGCGTACGCCGATGACGTAACGACCTTTGTGTCCTCCCGCAGGGACATAGAGGCGGTACACCAGGCGCTTGTACGGTACGAGAAGGTGACAGGGGCCAGAATTAACTGCGACAAGTCATCCGGCTTGCGGTTAGGTGCCTGGAAGGGAGTTTCCCTCCCGGGGCCCTTCAGCTGGACGGACGGGCCGGTCAAGCTCCTCGGAGTTTGGTTCGGTCCGGACTTACAGCTGGAGAAAAACTGGTCAGAAGTACTGGCAAAGGTCGGCGCGTCGGTCAAGATTTGGCGTCGACGGGGTCTCTCCGTGAAGGGCTTGGCGGAGGTGTGTAACACATACCTCTTTCCCATGATCCTTTACCGGCTGTCAGTACTTCCCCTTTGTGACGATCATGAGAAGGCGCTCGAGCGTTTGCTATTCTCCTGTCTGTGGAGAGGACGCAAACACATGGTCGACAAAGGAGTCTGTTGCCTCCGTCCGTGTCAAGGGGGTCTGGGGATGCCACACTTGAGGAGCCACGTGCTCGCTTCAAGGTTGGCATTCCTCAGGCGCGCGTTGGAGGAAGATCGGTTGCTTGCGGGGGTAGTGAGGGACATGTTCCCTTGCCTTACCATCACGCCCCCGACCCTATGGCTGACCGTCAGGCCTTGGGTGCGACCGAAATTCCTGCTCGAATGTCTGGCGGCTTTACAGGCCATTCCACGGTCCAGTGACCTTTCACAGCCTAGGAAAATCTTCTATCGGGGATTAGTGGAGGGTGCCGTGAAGGACAAGCTGTGGAGTAAGCTCGGCATGTCGAGAGTGGAGTACCGCTCTCATTGGTCTTGGGCGCCAGGTGCGGATTGGCTCAGCAACTCTGAGTTTTCTCTGACCTGGCGATTGGCTCGGAATGGTTTGTCGCTCAATGACAAGCGTTTCGCAATGGGCCTGGCGGATTTGCCAGATTGTGAACGTTGTGACCTTGGAATTAAGGAGACGTCTGCGCACGCCTTCTTCCATTGTTCGCGCGTTCGCCCGTTGTGGGCGCGTGTCGGCGAGTTGACTGCTCGTATCGCGCCGCGGGAGCTTGTGCTCATTGATCGCGCATACGCTGTGGACAATGTGTCGCCCCCGTACTCTGGAGTGAAGCGGATGGTGTTTCTGTCGCTACTGGCCACGGCTAGAATGGTGATCTGGATGACGCGACTGGAGGAAGTCTTGCGGGGAGGTCGTCTTTCGGATCAGGATCTAATCCGATATTTTGAGCACCAGCTCAAAATGAAGATTAGAACTGAACGGAAACGGCTGCACCCGACAGACTTTAGCAAAAGGTGGATATATGCAGCGAGCCTGGTTCGTGTGACCGGGGCTAGTCTTGATTTTCTTTTTTAGATCTGCTGCTCGCATCGGGGTGGATTCCTCTGGAACCCCTCCCGTGGTTAAGGTAAAGTATTCTTTTGTGTACCTAGTTAACGTGAGTGAGTGGGTTTGTCCTAGCCTGTTCCCGGCTCCCTTGCTTTTGTTATGATCCAGTTCGAGATCCCCATTGTCCAGAGTTATTTTGTCCCGTTTCATTCTCGGCTGGGTCAGCCTTATATATTCTCCAGTCCATTTTATTTTTTAACCTATTTCTCCATTCCCCGTAGAAAGAGAGCGGCTTGATTTTGTCTATACAGGCAGAATACAGTGGCCTCTTTAATTATGTGGGTGTGTTTGGGTCTTACTAACATAATGTATAAATATTCATTTGAAATTGTTTTTGTTTTGGGGATTTTTTGTTTCTTCATACCCCCTTCCCATCATATCATTTCATGTACAAATTTTTAAAGTTATTTTTGTATTATATTTGTATATAGTAATAAATTTTTATGTACATTTGGGGCGTTTTTAGGTCCCCGGTATGTTTTGCGGTTTTTTGGTGCTTGATAGGTATGAGTGTTGATGGGCAAATTCTTATGGTGAATGAGAATCATTGTAACGTATGTATGGGTCGTGAATCTGGTTAGCTAGGTATAGGATAGAGTAGCTGAAGACCACCCCAAGTTTTGTTCCCCCTCCCAGTTTTTGGCCTTGAGCCACAATTTTGTGTAAAAACAAAATAAATAAAACGAGCCATCTTCCTCCCCATAATTGCGTTCCGTGGTTTTTATGGGTAGGATCAAAGTGTAGTATCTGTTCCATAGTAGCTTTTACTAACACTGTGGTTTGACTGGCAATCAATTCCACTCGAGTTCATTGCTCGAGCAGCGTAAAAGTAGTGGCTATTTTATAGCTGCGAAACACCGGAAGCGATTGTCAGGTGTTCGGCCTCTTAGGAGGCATGGCCGCGGAAAGGCCAGAAGCGATCGTTCCTCCCACCACGGACTCGGTGGGAGGGAAAGAGGGTGACTGGCAACTACCGCCACGGGAGTCACCCTCAGTTCCAGCAGCATCAGGATCCGGACCAGTACCGGCACCGGTAGCAGCTCCTGCTTCTCCCAAACCTTCGACCTCCGGGTGGACAGGAGGCAAGGTCCCACTAAAGGGAGAACAGTATTATGAGGAACAGAGGCAAAAATATGCCGAATATATTAAGGGCACGGAGCTGCTGTCGGTGCCCGACGAGTTGGCCGAAATCGAGGCCAGAATTGTGACGCTCATAACCAAGGATCTGAAGACCAAAAAATACATAGGCATCAGCAGAGACAACCTCGAAGAAGCCATTAAGGCCCTAAACATCAGGGCTAAGGCGGTGGCAAGGCAGAGCAGCGCAAGCTGGGACGTCTTGCTGGGTACCGCCGACGAGGCAAAACGTTTGGCTGGAGTGGTTCTCGAAACCAAGACCCTCCAGATCCAAACGGAATACATGGGGATGTGCAAGCGCAAAATCACCTTGCATGGCGTCCCCATGGACATTTCTCAGAACCACATCGGCGCCTTCTTCGCTCAATACGGGAAGGTGGCTGAGGTGTCCGCGCTAAGTTCAAAAGCAGGCTTCCTGACCGGTGACATGGCCCTGCAGGTGACCTTGACGAAGCAGCAAATCAAGGAAATACCCAACATTCTCACCTGCAGGAAGCGTGCTATCTTTGTGATAGTGGAGGGCAGGAAGCCTTGCTGTTGGGTCTGTGGGGCGGCGGAGCACGTCGCCAAGGCGTGTACGGCCAGGAATCCGGCCCCTAAGGCCCAACCAACCAAGAAGCCTGAAGGACCGGCTCCAGTAACTCCAGCATCACCAGCAGCAGCTACAGCAGCACCACCAACACCAAAGTCGGCGGCGAACAAGGAGGGAGAGTGGCAGGTGGTGAGCAGGAAAAAATCCAAAACGCCTTCACCCGTGAAGGTGCCATCACCTGCCAAAGCTCCAGCAAAATCAAAGGAGCTCACGTTGGAGAAAGCGCCTGCCAAGCGGGAGAAGAAGTCTCCCCCAAAAATAGTGCAGGAGGAGAAAAGAATGGAGGAAAAAATGGAGACGCAGAGAGCAGCATCGTTAAAACGCGGCAGAGAGGAGGAGGAGGAGCGGCAAGAGATCGCCAAGAGTCGGCGGAGAGGAAGAAGCAGAGAAAGATCGGCAACAACACCAAAGTGTTCTTCTCTGCCAACATCGCCGGTGCGTACATCCTACGCCGAAAAAGCAAGGAGCCTTCCCTCGTCCCCGCAGAAAGCTTCCCAGTCCCCTACCTTTAAATTAACCCCCCTGAGACCAGCTTCTTTAACCCCCACTCCCTCCCCCTCTCCTATGTCCACTCCCACTCGGGCAAAAAAGAAGAAAGCCCTGCCCCAGGGGGAAGCTCTACTAAAAGTGAGCGAGGATGTAGCCTCTGAGTGGTCATCTCAGAGGCGAAGACTTTTAAAACCTCTGCTGAGGCTGACCTCAGTGGAAGGCAAAGATGTAGAAGATCCCAGAAACTTTCCCCAGGCCCCAGGTGTCATCACCCTGGTAAGGAATACCGGTGGCAACCTGAGGGTCTGGGACCATATTCATGAAGCGAAAAGACATTTTGCAAACTTAAGATTGGTGCAGGAGAATACTCCGGCCCTAAAAAAAATGGCGAAGAATTGCTCGGGGAGGTTCCCTGTTTTACTCCACCCCAGTCTCTATAGGGTGGTAAAACTAACTTACCCCACGGACGTCGGCGGAATTGTCCTAGACGGACGGATTACGTCCGATGTAGGAACAGGGTCCCTAGGACAGTCCGTCGGGGTCCTATCTGCCAGAGATTTCCGGCCCGTATGCGAGTAGAGCCGTTTGTTGCATGTTTTTCTTTGTCTCTTTTCAGGTCTAAAGAATGTCTATTAAGTTAGCCAGTATAAATGCGAAGGGCCTGAGGGATCGGGGTAAGGCGGCTCGCCTGCTTCGTGACCTCTTGTCCTTCGGCGTGGATGTGGCCGCGATCCAAGAGACTCACTTTGTTTGCGAAGTCGACTCGTGTGTGCTGTCTAACGACTTTGTCGTCTATTCAGCATATGGGAGCCGGCTGGCCAGAGGTGTTTCTTTGCTGGTCAAGCGTACCCTGGACGCGAGGGTGGACCTTGTCCATGTCGGTGCCGAGGGCCGGCTGATCGTGGCCGATATTGCAGTGAAAAGCAAGTCGTTCCGGCTGATTGTGGTTTATGCGCCCAATGTTCAAGGTGAGCGTGTCTCTTTCTTTCGGCTGTTGGAGCCCTTCATGGTGCATTCAACACGGCTAATCTTAGTTGGGGACTGGAATGCCGTCCTAACCCCCAAATGGGATAGAGGAAGGGGCGCTAGCGGGTGGAGTGGTGATCGTAGCCTGGTTGATCTGATCGGCGAATTTGGTCTCGTCGATAGATACCGGGTCGATCATCCGGAAGGGAGCATGTGGACGTGGACGCGTAGTTGGCCTTCTACCCGGGTATCTGCATACCTGGATAGGATGTTAGTGAGAGAAGCCGATATAGACTTCCTAGAATGTCCAACGTTCCACTGGTTAGGCTACTCGGACCACAAACTCGTTTGTGCCCGGGTGGCGTTAGAATTTAGGCCTAGGTTGGCTGGTTATTGGAAGTTCAATCAGTCCTTACTGGACAGGCGGGACTTTCGTGACCAGCTGACAAAACTAGTGCAGCGGGCGTTAATTGGGCGAGTCATTGGGAGTAAGTGGTGGGTTAACCTTAAGGACTCCATTAGGTCTTTCGCCACCAAATATAGCCAGCGGCTCAACCTAGATAAGGCTGCGGAGGCAAAGACACTTAGTGCTAATTTCGCCCGGGCGGAGGCTGGTGGGGATCCCCTAGAAATAGCCTTAGCCAGGGAGGCCCTGGAGCGCTCGACTAGCGGGCGCTACATGGGTCAGGTAATTAGGGCTAAGTTAAGCAAGATGTCTTCCGAAGCTGTGAACATGGGCGCGGAACTGCGCAAGGAAGAAATTCGCCATGCCGGCGACCGGTACATTCGAGAGGTACGCGACCCGGAGGGACATCTCCTTAGGTCGACCGACGACATGTGCGAGGCGTTCCGGCGGCATTTCGAGCACCGATTTACCAAGGAGCCTGGTCTCCGTGACGAGGAGTTTCGCAGCTATTTGGCTGACTTTCCCCGGCTTTTGCCGGCTGAAGCGGCTAGCTGCAGAAGGGGAGATTACGGAGGACGAAATCTACGTGGCTTTGAAGAAGGTCGGCAGTGGCAAGTCGCCAGGTTTGGATGGTTTGCCCTATGAATTGTACTTGAGGATGTCGCACCTTTTTGTCCCGCTCTTGGCTGTCGTGTTCAACCACTGGTTTCGGCAGGGGTCCATCCCCGGTCGGATCACCAGGGGCGTGATCACGCTGTTGAGAAAAGGCAAGAAGGTTGGGAGGGAACTAGATGACTACAGGCCCATAACTCTGCTAAACACAGAGTTAAAGATTTTGGCCAAGATCCTGACGAATCGCTTGCAGCTAGTTGCCGAGTCTCTGTTGGAACCGGATCAGACTTGTTCTGTGAAGGGGAGAACAATTCAGAGCAACCTGCACTTGATTCGCACGATCATAGAGGGTGTAGAAGACGACGATGAGGCCGCGCTGATCAATTTAGATCAGTCCAAGGCATTTGATAGGATTGACCATGGCTACCTGGCTGCTGTCCTGCAGGCCGCCGGATTCAAACCCGACTTCAGCCGCTGGATTAGCCTTCTGTATCGCTCCCCCAAGGCTGTGGTACAGGTGAACGGGAAGCTGTCGGGCGCTTTCGCGCTGTCTAGGTCGGTCCGACAGGGTTGTCCACTGTCTTCTCTCCTTTATGTCCTGTGTTTGGAGCCCCTCCTTCGCAGGCTAAGGGACGAGACGGGCAGTCCGGTCCTGCGTGGAATTGAAGTCCCTGGCGGAGCTCGAGCCAGGGTTTCTGCGTACGCCGATGACGTAACGACCTTTGTGTCCTCCCGCAGGGACATAGAGGCGGTACACCAGGCGCTTGTACGGTACGAGAAGGTGACAGGGGCCAGAATTAACTGCGACAAGTCATCCGGCTTGCGGTTAGGTGCCTGGAAGGGAGTTTCCCTCCCGGGGCCCTTCAGCTGGACGGACGGGCCGGTCAAGCTCCTCGGAGTTTGGTTCGGTCCGGACTTACAGCTGGAGAAAAACTGGTCAGAAGTACTGGCAAAGGTCGGCGCGTCGGTCAAGATTTGGCGTCGACGGGGTCTCTCCGTGAAGGGCTTGGCGGAGGTGTGTAACACATACCTCTTTCCCATGATCCTTTACCGGCTGTCAGTACTTCCCCTTTGTGACGATCATGAGAAGGCGCTCGAGCGTTTGCTATTCTCCTGTCTGTGGAGAGGACGCAAACACATGGTCGACAAAGGAGTCTGTTGCCTCCGTCCGTGTCAAGGGGGTCTGGGGATGCCACACTTGAGGAGCCACGTGCTCGCTTCGAGGTTGGCATTCCTCAGGCGCGCGTTGGAGGAAGATCGGTTGCTTGCGGGGGTAGTGAGGGACATGTTCCCTTGCCTTACCATCACGCCCCCGACCCTATGGCTGACCGTCAGGCCTTGGGTGCGACCGAAATTCCTGCTCGAATGTCTGGCGGCTTTACAGGCCATTCCACGGTCCAGTGACCTTTCACAGCCTAGGAAAATCTTCTATCGGGGATTAGTGGAGGGTGCCGTGAAGGATAAGCTGTGGAGTAAGCTCGGCATGTCGAGAGTGGAGTACCGCTCTCATTGGTCTTGGGCGCCAGGTGCGGATTGGCTCAGCAACTCTGAGTTTTCTCTGACCTGGCGATTGGCTCGGAATGGTTTGTCGCTCAATGACAAGCGTTTCGCAATGGGCCTGGCGGATTTGCCAGATTGTGAACGTTGCGACCTTGGAATTAAGGAGACGTCTGCGCACGCCTTCTTCCATTGTTCGCGCGTTCGCCCGTTGTGGGCGCGTGTCGGCGAGTTGACTGCTCGTATCGCGCCGCGGGAGCTTGTGCTCATTGATCGCGCATACGCTGTGGACAATGTGTCGCCCCCGTACTCTGGAGTGAAGCGGATGGTGTTTCTGTCGCTACTGGCCACGGCTAGAATGGTGATCTGGATGACGCGACTGGAGGAAGTCTTGCGGGGAGGTCGTCTTTCGGATCAGGATCTAATCCGATATTTTGAGCACCAGCTCAAAATGAAGATTAGAACTGAACGGAAACGGCTGCACCCGACAGACTTTAGCAAAAGGTGGATATATGCAGCGAGCCTGGTTCGTGTGACCGGGGCTAGTCTTGATTTTCTTTTTTAGATCTGCTGCTCGCATCGGGGTGGATTCCTCTGGAACCCCTCCCGTGGTTAAGGTAAAGTATTCTTTTGTGTACCTAGTTAACGTGAGTGAGTGGGTTTGTCCTAGCCTGTTCCCGGCTCCCTTGCTTTTGTTATGATCCAGTTCGAGATCCCCATTGTCCAGAGTTATTTTGTCCCGTTTTATTCTCGGCTGGGTCAGCCTTATATATTCTCCAGTCCATTTTATTTTTTAACCTATTTCTCCATTCCCCGTAGAAAGAGAGCGGCTTGATTTTGTCTATACAGGCAGAATACAGTGGCCTCTTTAATTATGTGGGTGTGTTTGGGTCTTACTAACATAATGTATAAATATTCATTTGAAATTGTTTTTGTTTTGGGGATTTTTTGTTTCTTCATACCCCCTTCCCATCATATCATTTCATGTACAAATTTTTAAAGTTATTTTTGTATTATATTTGTATATAGTAATAAATTTTTATGTACATTTGGGGCGTTTTTAGGTCCCCGGTATGTTTTGCGGTTTTTTGGTGCTTGATAGGTATGAGTGTTGATGGGCAAATTCTTATGGTGAATGAGAATCATTGTAACGTATGTATGGGTCGTGAATCTGGTTAGCTAGGTATAGGATAGAGTAGCTGAAGACCACCCCAAGTTTTGTTCCCCCTCCCAGTTTTTGGCCTTGAGCCACAATTTTGTGTAAAAACAAAATAAATAAAACGAGCCATCTTCCTCCCCATAATTGCGTTCCGTGGTTTTTATGGGCAGGATCAAAGTGTAGTATCTGTTCCATAGTAGCGTTTACTGACACTGTGGTTTGACTGGCAATCAATTCCACTCGAGTTCATTGCTCGAGCAGCGTAAAAGTAGTGGCTATTTTATAGCTGCGAAACACCGGAAGCGATTGTCAGGTGTTCGGCCTCTTAGGAGGCATGGCCGCGGAAAGGCCAGAAGCGATCGTTCCTCCCACCACGGACTCGGTGGGAGGGAAAGAGGGTGACTGGCAACTACCGCCTCGGGAGTCACCCTCAGTTCCAGCAGCTGGTTCCCCCATACCGTCCACTTCCGGATGGACAGCGAGTAAGACAACCAGTGTGATGATATGTAAGGATGAGAAGTACTACGAGGAGATAAGAGCCAAATATGCGGAGTACATTAAGGGCACAGAGCTGGTCTCTGTGCCGGATAAGTTAGCCGACATTGAGGCAAGGATTATCACCTTGCATACTAAAGACATAAAAACGCACAAGTTGGTGGGAGTCTCAAGGGACGTATTGGAAGAAGCCATTAAAGCTTTGAAGATTAAAGCCAGGGCCGTGGCGAGGAGGGGCAATTCCATGTGGGACGTCTTGCTGGGCTCGGCCGAGGAGGCGAAACGTCTGATCGGAGAAGTACTGGAGACGAAATCACTCCAGTTCAGCACTGAGTACATGGGGGCCCGGAAAGTGAAAATTACACTGCATGGCGTCCCCATGGAAATTGATGAAGACCACGTGGGCGCCTTTTTCGCAGGATACGGAAAGGTGGCCTCAGTCTCCTCGCTGCGGTCGAAGGCTGGCTTTATGACTGGTGATATGACCCTGCAGGTGACTGCGTCGAAGGAGAATATCGGGAAGATTCCCAACATCCTCACCTGCAGGGGTCGTAGGATTTTCATTGTGGTCGAAGGAAGGAAGCCATGCTGTTGGGTCTGCGGGGCCGCGGAACACGTCGCTAAAGCGTGTCCAACCAAGAACCCGGCCCCAGCGGCCCAACTAGCACAACCCGCAAAGCAGCAGCCCATGGAGAAAGAGGGCGTAAAGCCGGTAACACCAGCTCCGGTAGCAAACAAAGAGGGCGAGTGGCAGGTGGTGAGCCGGAAGAAGGGCAAAACACCTTCCCCTGCAAAGGTGCTGCCACCTGGCATGTCGCCCGTAACAACAAAGGAGGCGCCCAAAAAGAAGTCGCCTCCCAAACAGAGGAAGGACAGAAGTCCAACCCCCCCAGATGAACAGCAAATGGAGGTTGATAGAGCGGCTTCCCTGAAGAGAGGGAGAGATGAAGCGGAGGAAGACATCGACAACCCTAAAAGTCGGCGAAAGAGTAGAAGCGTTGAGAGGAGGAAGGCAGTAAACAAATGTTCTTCACTGCCGGTCTCCCCCGTAAGGACTACGTATGCCCAAAAGGCTAGGAGTCTCCCCTCGTCCCCGCGTAAAGCTTCCCAGTCCCCAGTTTTTAAACTGACCCCCTTGGTCAAAGCTAGTGCCATAACACCTTCTCCCTCCCCTTCTCCTACTCCCACTCCCACTCGGGCTAAGAAGAAACATGCCCTCCCTCGTGGGGATGCCCTAATGGAAGTCAAGGACAGCATCGTAGACGAGTGGTCTTCCCAGCGTCGAAGGCTGCTCAAGCCTCTGCTTAATCTCACCTCGGTGAAGGGTCTGTCCACTGAAGACCCGAGGAACTTTTCCCAGGCCCCAGGTGTCATCACCCTGGTAAGAAATACCGGTGGGAACCTGCGGGTCTGGGACCATATCGCCGAGGTGCAGAAACAATACCCAAAGATGACTATGGTGAAAGAAAACTCACCGGAACTAAGAAAAATGGCTAGGAATTGTTCGGGGAGGTTCCCCGTATTACTCCACCCCTGCTTATATAGGGTGGTAAAATTAACTTATCCAACGGACGTCGGCGGGATTGTCCTAGACGGGCGGATTACGTCCGATATAGGTACAGGGTCCCTAGGACAGTCCGTCGGGGTCCCGTCTATCCGAGATTTCTTCCCGGTATGCGAGTAGAGCCGTTTGTTGCATGTCTTTTTGTGTTTTTTCGTTACAGGTCTAAAGAATGTCTATTAAGATAGCCAGTATAAATGCGAAGGGCCTGAGGGATCGGGGTAAGGCGGCTCGCCTGCTTCGTGACCTCTTGTCCTTCGGCGTGGATGTGGCCGCGATCCAAGAGACTCACTTTGTTTGCGAAGTCGACTCGTGTGTGCTGTCTAACGACTTTGTCGTCTATTCAGCATATGGGAGCCGGCTGGCCAGAGGTGTTTCTTTGCTGGTCAAGCGTACCCTGGACGCGAGGGTGGACCTTGTCCATGTCGGTGCCGAGGGCCGGCTGATCGTGGCCGATATTGCAGTGAAAAGCAAGTCGTTCCGGCTGATTGTGGTTTATGCGCCCAATGTTCAAGGTGAGCGTGTCTCTTTCTTTCGGCTGTTGGAGCCCTTCATGGTGCATTCAACACGGCTAATCTTAGTTGGGGACTGGAATGCCGTCCTAACCCCCAAATGGGATAGAGGAAGGGGCGCTAGCGGGTGGAGTGGTGATCGTAGCCTGGTTGATCTGATCGGCGATTTTGGTCTCGTCGATAGATACCGGGTCGATCATCCGGATGGGAGCATGTGGACGTGGACGCATAGTTGGCCTTCTACCCGGGTATCTGCGTACCTGGATAGGATGTTAGTGAGAGAAGCCGACATAGACTTCTTAGAATGTCCAACGTTCCACTGGTTAGGCTACTCGGACCACAAACTCGTTTGTGCCCGGGTGGCGTTAGACTTTAGGCCTAGGTTGGCTGGTTATTGGAAGTTCAATCAGTCCTTACTGGACAGGCGGGACTTTCGTGACCAGCTGACAAAACTAGTGCAGCGGGCGTTAATTGGGCGAGTCATTGGGAGTAAGTGGTGGGTTAACCTTAAGGACTCCATTAGGTCTTTCGCCACCAAATATAGCCAGCGGCTCAACTTAGATAAGGCTGCGGAGGCAAAGACACTTAGTGCTAATTTCGCCCGGGCGGAGGCTGGTGGGGATCCCCTAGAAATAGCCTTAGCCAGGGAGGCCCTGGAGCGCTCGACTAGCGGGCGCTACATGGGTCAGGTAATTAGGGCTAAGTTAAGCAAGATGTCTTCCGAAGCTGTGAACATGGGCGCGGAACTGCGCAAGGAAGAAATTCGCCATGCCGGCGACCGGTACATTCGAGAGGTACGCGACCCGGAGGGACATCTCCTTAGGTCCACCGACGACATGTGCGAGGCGTTCCGGCGGCATTTCGAGCACCGATTTACCAAGGAGCCTGGTCTCCGTGACGAGGAGTTTCGCAGCTATTTGGCTGACTTTCCCCGGCTTTTGCCGGCTGAAGCGGCTAGCTGCGAAGGGGAGATTACGGAGGACGAAATCTACGTGGCTTTGAAGAAGGTCAGCAGTGGCAAGTCGCCAGGTTTGGATGGTTTGCCCTATGAATTGTACTTGAGGATGTCGCACCTTTTTGTCCCGCTCTTGGCTGTCGTGTTCAACCACTGGTTTCGGCAGGGGTCCATCCCCGGTCGGATCACCAGGGGCGTGATCACGCTGTTGAGAAAAGGCAAGAAGGTTGGGAGGGAACTAGATGACTACAGGCCCATAACTCTGCTAAACACAGAGTTAAAGATTTTGGCCAAGATCCTGACGAATCGCTTGCAGCTAGTTGCCGAGTCTCTGTTGGAACCGGATCAGACTTGTTCTGTGAAGGGGAGAACAATTCAGAGCAACCTGCACTTGATTCGCACGATCATAGAGGGTGTAGAAGACGACGATGAGGCCGCGCTGATCAATTTAGATCAGTCCAAGGCATTTGATAGGATTGACCATGGCTACCTGGCTGCTGTCCTGCAGGCCGCCGGATTCAAACCCGACTTCAGCCGCTGGATTAGCCTTCTGTATCGCTCCCCCAAGGCTGTGGTACAGGTGAACGGGAAGCTGTCGGGCGCTTTCGCGCTGTCTAGGTCGGTCCGACAGGGTTGTCCACTGTCTTCTCTCCTTTATGTCCTGTGTTTGGAGCCCCTCCTTCGCAGGCTAAGGGACGAGACGGGCAGTCCGGTCCTGCGTGGAATTGAAGTCCCTGGCGGAGCTCGAGCCAGGGTTTCTGCGTACGCCGATGACGTAACGACCTTTGTGTCCTCCCGCAGGGACATAGAGGCGGTACACCAGGCGCTTGTACGGTACGAGAAGGTGACAGGGGCCAGAATTAACTGCGACAAGTCATCCGGCTTGCGGTTAGGTGCCTGGAAGGGAGTTTCCCTCCCGGGGCCCTTCAGCTGGACGGACGGGCCGGTCAAGCTCCTCGGAGTTTGGTTCGGTCCGGACTTACAGCTGGAGAAAAACTGGTCAGAAGTACTGGCAAAGGTCGGCGCGTCGGTCAAGATTTGGCGTCGACGGGGTCTCTCCGTGAAGGGCTTGGCGGAGGTGTGTAACACATACCTCTTTCCCATGATCCTTTACCGGCTGTCAGTACTTCCCCTTTGTGACGATCATGAGAAGGCGCTCGAGCGTTTGCTATTCTCCTGTCTGTGGAGAGGACGCAAACACATGGTCGACAAAGGAGTCTGTTGCCTCCGTCCGTGTCAAGGGGGTCTGGGGATGCCACACTTGAGGAGCCACGTGCTCGCTTCGAGGTTGGCATTCCTCAGGCGCGCGTTGGAGGAAGATCGGTTGCTTGCGGGGGTAGTGAGGGACATGTTCCCTTGCCTTACCATCACGCCCCCGACCCTATGGCTGACCGTCAGGCCTTGGGTGCGACCGAAATTCCTGCTCGAATGTCTGGCGGCTTTACAGGCCATTCCACGGTCCAGTGACCTTTCACAGCCTAGGAAAATCTTCTATCGGGGATTAGTGGAGGGTGCCGTGAAGGATAAGCTGTGGAGTAAGCTCGGCATGTCGAGAGTGGAGTACCGCTCTCATTGGTCTTGGGCGCCAGGTGCGGATTGGCTCAGCAACTCTGAGTTTTCTCTGACCTGGCGATTGGCTCGGAATGGTTTGTCGCTCAATGACAAGCGTTTCGCAATGGGCCTGGCGGATTTGCCAGATTGTGAACGTTGCGACCTTGGAATTAAGGAGACGTCTGCGCACGCCTTCTTCCATTGTTCGCGCGTTCGCCCGTTGTGGGCGCGTGTCGGCGAGTTGACTGCTCGTATCGCGCCGCGGGAGCTTGTGCTCATTGATCGCGCATACGCTGTGGACAATGTGTCGCCCCCGTACTCTGGAGTGAAGCGGATGGTGTTTCTGTCGCTACTGGCCACGGCTAGAATGGTGATCTGGATGACGCGACTGGAGGAAGTCTTGCGGGGAGGTCGTCTTTCGGATCAGGATCTAATCCGATATTTTGAGCACCAGCTCAAAATGAAGATTAGAACTGAACGGAAACGGCTGCACCCGACAGACTTTAGCAAAAGGTGGATATATGCAGCGAGCCTGGTTCGTGTGACCGGGGCTAGTCTTGATTTTCTTTTTTAGATCTGCTGCTCGCATCGGGGTGGATTCCTCTGGAACCCCTCCCGTGGTTAAGGTAAAGTATTCTTTTGTGTACCTAGTTAACGTGAGTGAGTGGGTTTGTCCTAGCCTGTTCCCGGCTCCCTTGCTTTTGTTATGATCCAGTTCGAGATCCCCATTGTCCAGAGTTATTTTGTCCCGTTTTATTCTCGGCTGGGTCAGCCTTATATATTCTCCAGTCCATTTTATTTTTTAACCTATTTCTCCATTCCCCGTAGAAAGAGAGCGGCTTGATTTTGTCTATACAGGCAGAATACAGTGGCCTCTTTAATTATGTGGGTGTGTTTGGGTCTTACTAACATAATGTATAAATATTCATTTGAAATTGTTTTTGTTTTGGGGATTTTTTGTTTCTTCATACCCCCTTCCCATCATATCATTTCATGTACAAATTTTTAAAGTTATTTTTGTATTATATTTGTATATAGTAATAAATTTTTATGTACATTTGGGGCGTTTTTAGGTCCCCGGTATGTTTTGCGGTTTTTTTTGGTGCTTGATAGGTATGAGTGTTGATGGGCAAATTCTTATGGTGAATGAGAATCATTGTAACGTATGTATGGGTCGTGAATCTGGTTAGCTAGGTATAGGATAGAGTAGCTGAAGACCACCCCAAGTTTTGTTCCCCCTCCCAGTTTTTGGCCTTGAGCCACAATTTTGTGTAAAAACAAAATAAATAAAACGAGCCATCTTCCTCCCCATAATTGCGTTCCGTGGTTTTTATGGGCAGGATCAAAGTGTAGTATCTGTTCCATAGTAGCGTTTACTGACACTGTGGTTTGACTGGCAATCAATTCCACTCGAGTTCATTGCTCGAGCAGCGTAAAAGTAGTGGCTATTTTATAGCTGCGAAACACCGGAAGCGATTGTCAGGTGTTCGGCCTCTTAGGAGGCATGGCCGCGGAAAGGCCAGAAGCGATCGTTCCTCCCACCACGGACTCGGTGGGAGGGAAAGAGGGTGACTGGCAACTACCGCCACGGGAGTCACCCTCAGTTCCAGCAGCTGGTTCCCCCATACCGTCCACTTCCGGATGGACAGCGAGTAAGACAACCAGTGTGATGATATGTAAGGATGAGAAGTACTATGAGGAGATAAGAGCCAAATATGCGGAGTACATTAAGGGCACAGAGCTGGTCTCTGTGCCGGATAAGTTAGCCGACATTGAGGCAAGGATTATCACCTTGCATACTAAAGACATAAAAACGCACAAGTTGGTGGGAGTCTCAAGGGACGTATTGGAAGAAGCCATTAAAGCTTTGAAGATTAAAGCCAGGGCCGTGGCGAGGAGGGGCAATTCCATGTGGAACGTCTTGATGGGCTCGGCCGAGGAGGCGAAACGTCTGATCGGAGAAGTACTGGAGACGAAATCACTCCAGTTCAGCACTGAGTACATGGGGGCCCGGAAAGTGAAAATTACACTGCATGGCGTCCCCATGGAAATTGATGAAGACCACGTGGGCGCCTTTTTCGCAGGATACGGAAAGGTGGCCTCAGTCTCCTCGCTGCGGTCGAAGGCTGGCTTTATGACTGGTGATATGACCCTGCAGGTGACTGCGTCGAAGGAGAATATCGGGAAGATTCCCAACATCCTCACCTGCAGGGGTCGTAGGATTTTCATTGTGGTCGAAGGAAGGAAGCCATGCTGTTGGGTCTGCGGGGCCGCGGAACACGTCGCTAAAGCGTGTCCAACCAAGAACCCGGCCCCAGCGGCCCAACTAGCACAACCCGCAAAGCAGCAGCCCATGGAGAAAGAGGGCGTAAAGCCGGTAACACCAGCTCCGGTAGCAAACAAAGAGGGCGAGTGGCAGGTGGTGAGCCGGAAGAAGGGCAAAACACCTTCCCCTGCAAAGGTGCTGCCACCTGGCATGTCGCCCGTAACAACAAAGGAGGCGCCCAAAAAGAAGTCGCCTCCCAAACAGAGGAAGGACAGAAGTCCAACCCCCCCAGATGTACAGCAAATGGAGGTTGATAGAGCGGCGTCCCTGAAGAGAGGGAGAGATGAAGCGGAGGAAGACATCGACAACCCTAAAAGTCGGCGAAAGAGTAGAAGCGTTGAGAGGAGGAAGGCAGTAAACAAATGTTCTTCACTGCCGGTCTCCCCCGTAAGGACTACATATGCCCAAAAGGCTAGGAGTCTCCCCTCGTCCCCGCGTAAAGCTTCCCAGTCCCCAGTTTTTAAACTGACCCCCTTGGTCAAAGCTAGTGCCATAACACCTTCTCCCTCCCCTTCTCCTACTCCCACTCCCACTCGGGCTAAGAAGAAACATGCCCTCCCTCGTGGGGATGCCCTAATGGAAGTCAAGGACAGCATCGTAGACGAGTGGTCTTCCCAGCGTCGAAGGCTGCTCAAGCCTCTGCTTAATCTCACCTCGGTGAAGGGTCTGTCCACTGAAGACCCGAGGAACTTTTCCCAGGCCCCAGGTGTCATCACCCTGGTAAGAAATACCGGTGGGAACCTGCGGGTCTGGGACCATATCGCCGAGGTGCAGAAACAATACCCAAAGATGACTATGGTGAAAGAAAACTCACCGGAACTGAGAAAAATGGCTAGGAATTGTTCGGGGAGGTTCCCCGTATTACTCCACCCCTGCTTATATAGGGTGGTAAAATTAACTTATCCAACGGACGTCGGCGGGATTGTCCTAGACGGGCGGATTACGTCCGATATAGGTACAGGGTCCCTAGGACAGTCCGTCGGGGTCCCGTCTATCCGAGATTTCTTCCCGGTATGCGAGTAGAGCCGTTTTGTTGCATGTCTTTTTGTGTTTTTTCGTTACAGGTCTAAAGAATGTCTATTAAGATAGCCAGTATAAATGCGAAGGGCCTGAGGGATCGGGGTAAGGCGGCTCGCCTGCTTCGTGACCTCTTGTCCTTCGGCGTGGATGTGGCCGCGATCCAAGAGACTCACTTTGTTTGCGAAGTCGACTCGTGTGTGCTGTCTAACGACTTTGTCGTCTATTCAGCATATGGGAGCCGGCTGGCCAGAGGTGTTTCTTTGCTGGTCAAGCGTACCCTGGACGCGAGGGTGGACCTTGTCCATGTCGGTGCCGAGGGCCGGCTGATCGTGGCCGATATTGCAGTGAAAAGCAAGTCGTTCCGGCTGATTGTGGTTTATGCGCCCAATGTTCAAGGTGAGCGTGTCTCTTTCTTTCGGCTGTTGGAGCCCTTCATGGTGCATTCAACACGGCTAATCTTAGTTGGGGACTGGAATGCCGTCCTAACCCCCAAATGGGATAGAGGAAGGGGCGCTAGCGGGTGGAGTGGTGATCGTAGCCTGGTTGATCTGATCGGCGAATTTGGTCTCGTCGATAGATACCGGGTCGATCATCCGGAAGGGAGCATGTGGACGTGGACGCGTAGTTGGCCTTCTACCCGGGTATCTGCATACCTGGATAGGATGTTAGTGAGAGAAGCCGATATAGACTTCCTAGAATGTCCAACGTTCCACTGGTTAGGCTACTCGGACCACAAACTCGTTTGTGCCCGGGTGGCGTTAGAATTTAGGCCTAGGTTGGCTGGTTATTGGAAGTTCAATCAGTCCTTACTGGACAGGCGGGACTTTCGTGACCAGCTGACAAAACTAGTGCAGCGGGCGTTAATTGGGCGAGTCATTGGGAGTAAGTGGTGGGTTAACCTTAAGGACTCCATTAGGTCTTTCGCCACCAAATATAGCCAGCGGCTCAACCTAGATAAGGCTGCGGAGGCAAAGACACTTAGTGCTAATTTCGCCCGGGCGGAGGCTGGTGGGGATCCCCTAGAAATAGCCTTAGCCAGGGAGGCCCTGGAGCGCTCGACTAGCGGGCGCTACATGGGTCAGGTAATTAGGGCTAAGTTAAGCAAGATGTCTTCCGAAGCTGTGAACATGGGCGCGGAACTGCGCAAGGAAGAAATTCGCCATGCCGGCGACCGGTACATTCGAGAGGTACGCGACCCGGAGGGACATCTCCTTAGGTCCACCGACGACATGTGCGAGGCGTTCCGGCAGCATTTCGAGCACCGATTTACCAAGGAGCCTGGTCTCCGTGACGAGGAGTTTCGCAGCTATTTGGCTGACTTTCCCCGGCTTTTGCCGGCTGAAGCGGCTAGTTGCGAAGGGGAGATTACGGAGGACGAAATCTACGTGGCTTTGAAGAAGGTCGGCAGTGGCAAGTCGCCAGGTTTGGATGGTTTGCCCTATGAATTGTACTTGAGGATGTCGCACCTTTTTGTCCCGCTCTTGGCTGTCGTGTTCAACCACTGGTTTCGGCAGGGGTCCATCCCCGGTCGGATCACCAGGGGCGTGATCACGCTGTTGAGAAAAGGCAAGAAGGTTGGGAGGGAACTAGATGACTACAGGCCCATAACTCTGCTAAACACAGAGTTAAAGATTTTGGCCAAGATCCTGACGAATCGCTTGCAGCTAGTTGCCGAGTCTCTGTTGGAACCGGATCAGACTTGTTCTGTGAAGGGGAGAACAATTCAGAGCAACCTGCACTTGATTCGCACGATCATAGAGGGTGTAGAAGACGACGATGAGGCCGCGCTGATCAATTTAGATCAGTCCAAGGCATTTGATAGGATTGACCATGGCTACCTGGCTGCTGTCCTGCAGGCCGCCGGATTCAAACCCGACTTCAGCCGCTGGATTAGCCTTCTGTATCGCTCCCCCAAGGCTGTGGTACAGGTGAACGGGAAGCTGTCGGGCGCTTTCACGCTGTCTAGGTCGGTCCGACAGGGTTGTCCACTGTCTTCTCTCCTTTATGTCCTGTGTTTGGAGCCCCTCCTTCGCAGGCTAAGGGACGAGACGGGCAGTCCGGTCCTGCGTGGAATTGAAGTCCCTGGCGGAGCTCGAGCCAGGGTTTCTGCGTACGCCGATGACGTAACGACCTTTGTGTCCTCCCGCAGGGACATAGAGGCGGTACACCAGGCGCTTGTACGGTACGAGAAGGTGACAGGGGCCAGAATTAACTGCGACAAGTCATCCGGCTTGCGGTTAGGTGCCTGGAAGGGAGTTTCCCTCCCGGGGCCCTTCAGCTGGACGGACGGGCCGGTCAAGCTCCTCGGAGTTTGGTTCGGTCCGGACTTACAGCTGGAGAAAAACTGGTCAGAAGTACTGGCAAAGGTCGGCGCGTCGGTCAAGATTTGGCGTCGACGGGGTCTCTCCGTGAAGGGCTTGGCGGAGGTGTGTAACACATACCTCTTTCCCATGATCCTTTACCGGCTGTCAGTACTTCCCCTTTGTGACGATCATGAGAAGGCGCTCGAGCGTTTGCTATTCTCCTGTCTGTGGAGAGGACGCAAACACATGGTCGACAAAGGAGTCTGTTGCCTCCGTCCGTGTCAAGGGGGTCTGGGGATGCCACACTTGAGGAGCCACGTGCTCGCTTCAAGGTTGGCATTCCTCAGGCGCGCGTTGGAGGAAGATCGGTTGCTTGCGGGGGTAGTGAGGGACATGTTCCCTTGCCTTACCATCACGCCCCCGACCCTATGGCTGACCGTCAGGCCTTGGGTGCGACCGAAATTCCTGCTCGAATGTCTGGCGGCTTTACAGGCCATTCCACGGTCCAGTGACCTTTCACAGCCTAGGAAAATCTTCTATCGGGGATTAGTGGAGGGTGCCGTGAAGGATAAGCTGTGGAGTAAGCTCGGCATGTCGAGAGTGGAGTACCGCTCTCATTGGTCTTGGGCGCCAGGCGCGGATTGGCTCAGCAACTCTGAGTTTTCTCTGACCTGGCGATTGGCTCGGAATGGTTTGTCGCTCAATGACAAGCGTTTCGCAATGGGCCTGGCGGATTTGCCAGATTGTGAACGTTGCGACCTTGGAATTAAGGAGACGTCTGCGCACGCCTTCTTCCATTGTTCGCGCGTTCGCCCGTTGTGGGCGCGTGTCGGCGAGTTGACTGCTCGTATCGCGCCGCGGGAGCTTGTGCTCATTGATCGCGCATACGCTGTGGACAATGTGTCGCCCCCGTACTCTGGAGTGAAGCGGATGGTGTTTCTGTCGCTACTGGCCACGGCTAGAATGGTGATTTGGATGACGCGTCTGGAGGAAGTCTTGCGGGGAGGTCGTCTTTCGGATCAGGATCTAATCCGATATTTTGAGCACCAGCTCAAAATGAAGATTAGAACTGAACGGAAACGGCTGCACCCGACAGACTTTAGCAAAAGGTGGATATATGCAGCGAGCCTGGTTCGTGTGACCGGGGCTAGTCTTGATTTTCTTTTTAGATCTGCTGCTCGCATCGGGGTGGATTCCTCTGGAACCCCTCCCGTGGTTAAGGTAAAGTATTCTTTTGTGTACCTAGTTAACGTGAGTGAGTGGGTTTGTCCTAGCCTGTTCCCGGCTCCCTTGCTTTTGTTATGATCCAGTTCGAGATCCCCATTGTCCAGAGTTATTTTGTCCCGTTTTATTCTCGGCTGGGTCAGCCTTATATATTCTCCAGTCCATTTTATTTTTTAACCTATTTCTCCATTCCCCGTAGAAAGAGAGCGGCTTGATTTTGTCTATACAGGCAGAATACAGTGGCCTCTTTAATTATGTGGGTGTGTTTGGGTCTTACTAACATAATGTATAAATATTCATTTGAAATTGTTTTTGTTTTGGGGATTTTTTGTTTCTTCATACCCCCTTCCCATCATCATCATTTCATGTACAAATTTTTAAAGTTATTTTTGTATTATATTTGTATATAGTAATAAATTTTTATGTACATTTGGGGCGTTTTTAGGTCCCCGGTATGTTTTGCGGTTTTTTGGTGCTTGATAGGTATGAGTGTTGATGGGCAAATTCTTATGGTGAATGAGAATCATTGTAACGTATGTATGGGTCGTGAATCTGGTTAGCTAGGTATAGGATAGAGTAGCTGAAGACCACCCCAAGTTTTGTTCCCCCTCCCAGTTTTTGGCCTTGAGCCACAATTTTGTGTAAAAACAAAATAAATAAAACGAGCCATTTCCTACCAATCTTGTGTTGTGTGGTAAATGGCAGAGGATCAAAGTGTAGTATCTGTTCCATAGTGATATTTACTAGCTCTTTGTTTCCTGGACAATTGTGTTCCAGCCTAAGTTTATTGCTCAGGCCCGCGCAAAAGTAGCGGTAAAACGCGAAACGCCGGAAGACAAGCGTCCGTGGTTCGGCCTCTTGGGAGGCATGGCCTCGGAAGGGCCTGGGGAAGTAGTTCCTCCCACCACGGCCTCGGTGGGAGGAAAGGAGGGTGACTGGCAGCTACCGCCACGGGAGTCACCCTCCGTAGCGTCCGTAGCAGCAGCAGCATCCCCCAAACCATCAACCTCGGGGTGGACAGGGGGAAAGATCGTTATGAAGAATGAAGATTTTTATGACGAGATGAAAGCGAAATATGCGCAGTACATTAAGGGAACTGAGCTAGTCTCAGTTCCGGAACAACTAGCGCAAATAGAAGTGCGGATCATCACGCTGATAACGAAGGATATTAAGACGCACAAATTGGTGGGAGTAACCAGAGAAGTTTTTGAGGAGGCGTTATCAGCTCTGAAACTAAATGCTAGGGCCGTGGCGAGGAAGAGCAATGCCATGTGGGACGTCCTGCTGGCTTCAGCGGACGAAGCCAAAAGACTAATTGGGGTAGTTCTGGAGACAAAAACGCTCCAACTCCACACTGAGTATATGGGGACCAAAAAAATCAAGGTTACCCTGCATGGCGTCCCCATGGACATTGCGGAGGACCACATAGGTGCCTTTTTCGCCCATTATGGAAAGGTGGCCTGTGTTTCCTCGCTGCGGTCCAGAGCAGGTATCTTGACAGGCGACATGACCCTGCAGGTGACTATAACGAAGGAAAACATTCCCAAAATTCCTAACATCCTCACCTGCAGGGGTCGCGTAATATTCATAATTGTTGAAGGAAGAAAACCGTGCTGTTGGGTCTGCGGGGCGGCGGAACATGTAGCAAAAACCTGCCCCACCAAGAATCCTGCCCCAAAGGCCCAACCAGCCAAGCAGCCACAGCAGGAGCAAGGCAAACCGAAGACGGCAACACTAAAGACGGCATCACCAGCACCGGCTCCAGCTGCCAACAAGGAAGGCGAATGGCAGGTGGTAGGCAGGAAGAAGAATAAAACACCATCCCCGGCGAAGGTGCTGCCACCTGCCAAAACGCCGGCTAAGATGAAGGAGACCCCGGTGAAGGAGACACCGGTGAAGAGGTCGCCAGCCCAACCGGAAAGGGGTTCCCGTAAGGAAAAGAGCCCCGCACCCAATATGGAGATGGAGGTGGATAGGGCAGCGTCTCTCAAACGTGGGAGAGACGAGGAAGCGGAGGAAGAGCACGACAGCCCAAAGTCCCGGCGGAGAAGCAGGAGCAGAGAGAGAAAAGTGCACAAAGAGAAATGCTCGTCTCTACCGGTGTCCCCCGTAAGAAGGACTTATGCGGACAAGGCAAGAAGCCTTCCCGCTTCCCCGCTTAAGGCTTCCCAGTCCCCAGTTTTTAAACTGACCCCCTTGGCAAAAGCTAGTGCCATAACTCCTACTCCCTCCCCTTCTCCTACTCCCACTCCCTCTCGGGCTAAGAAAAAAAATGCCCTCCCGCGTGGGGATGCCCTGATGAAGGTTCCAGAAAATATTTCGGAGGAGTGGTCTTCCCAGCGACGAAGGCTACTGAAGCCTCTTTTAAAATTGACCTCTGTGAAGGGTCTCTCTACGGAAGACCCGAGGAACTTTGCCCAGGCCCCAGGTGTCATCACCCTGGTTAGGAATACCGGGGGGAACCTGCGGGTCTGGGACCATATCGCAGAGGTCCAGAAGCATTATACCAATTTAAATATGGTCAAAGAACATTCACCAGAGCTAAGAAAAATGGCTAAAAATTGTTCGGGGAGGTTCCCCGTATTACTCCACCCCTGCTTATATAGGGTGGTAAAATTAATTTATCCAACGGACGTCGGCGGTATTGTCCTGGACGGACGAATTACGTCCGATATAGGTACAGGGTCCCTAGGACAGGCCGTCGGGGTCCCAGCCACCAGAGATTTTTTCCCCGTATGTGATTAGAGCCGTTGTTGCATGTTTTTTCTGTTTCTCTTTTTCAGGCCTAAGAAATGTCTATCAAGATAGCCAGTCTGAATGCGTATGGCCTGAGGGATCGGGGTAAGGCGGCTCGCCTGCTTCGTGACCTCTTGTCGTACGGCGTGGATGTGGCCGCGATCCAAGAGACTCACTTTGTTTGCGAAGTCGACTCGTGTGTGCTGTCTAGCGACTTTGTCGTTTATTCAGCATATGTGAGCCGGTGGCGGGCCAGAGGTGTTTCTTTGCTGGTTAAGCGTACCCTGGACGCGAGGGTTGACCTTGTCCATGTCGGTGCCGAGGGCCGGCTGATCGTGGCCGATATTGCAGTGAAAAGCAAGTCGTTCCGGCTGATTGCGGTTTATGCGCCCAATGTTCAAGGTGAGCGTGTTCTTCTTTCGGCTGTTGGAGCCCTTCATGGTGCATTCAACACGGCTAATCTTAGTTGGGGACTGGAATGCCATCCTAACCCCCAAATGGGATAGAGGGAGGGGCGCTAGCGGGTGGAGTGGTGATCGTAGCCTGGTCAATCTTGTCGGCGATTTTGGTCTCGTCGATAGATACCGGGTCGATCACCCGGAAGGGAGCATGTGGACGTGGACGCGTAGTTGGCCCTCTACCCGGGTATCAGCGTACCTGGATAGGGTGTTAGTGAGAGAAGCCGACATAGACTTCTTAGAATGTCCAACGTTCCACTGGTTAGGCTACACGGACCACAAACTCGTTTGTGCCCGTGTGGTGTTAGATTTTAGGCCTAGGTTGGCTGGTTATTGGAAGTTCAACCAGTCCTTACTGGACAGGCGGGACTTTCGTGACCAGCTGACAAAACTAGTTCAGCGGGCGTTAATTGGGCGAGTCATTGGGAGTAAGTGGTGGGTTAGTCTTAAGGACTCCATTAGGTCTTTCGCCACCAAATATAGCCAGCGGCTCAACCTAGATAAGGCTGCGGAGGCAAAGACACTTAGAGCTAATTTCGCCCGGGCGGAGGCTGGTGGGGATTCCTGAAATAGCCTTAGCCAGGGAGGCCCTGGAGCGTTCGACTAGCGGGCGCTACATGGGCCAGGTAATTAGGGCTAAGTTAAGCAAGATGTCTTCCGAAGCTGTGAAAATGGGCGCGGAACTGCGCAAGGAAGAAATTCGCCGAGCCGGCGACCGGTACATTCGAGAGGTACGCGACCCGGAGGGACATCTCCTTAGGTCGACTGACGACATGTGCGAGGCGTTCCGGCAGCATTTCGAGCACCGATTTACCAAGGAGCCTGGTCTCCGTGACGAGGAGTTTCGCAGCTATTTGGCTGACTTTCCCCGGCTTTTGCCGGCTGAAGCAAGGCTAGCTGCGAAGGGGAGATTACGGAGGACGAAATCTACGTGGCTTTGAAGAAGGTCGGCAGTGGCAAGTCGCCAGGTTTGGATGGTTTGCCCTATGAATTGTACTTGAGGATGTCGCACCTTTTTGTCCCGCTCTTGGCTGTCGTGTTCAACCACTGGTTTCGGCAGGGGTCCATCCCCGGTCGGATCACCAGGGGCGTGATCACGCTGTTGAGAAAAGGCAAGAAGGTTGGGAGGGAACTAGATGACTACAGGCCCATAACTCTGCTAAACACAGAGTTAAAGATTTTGGCCAAGATCCTGACGAATCGCTTGCAGCTAGTTGCCGAGTCTCTGTTGGAACCGGATCAGACTTGTGCTGTGAAGGGGAGAACAATTCAGAGCAACCTGCACTTGATTCGCACGATCATAGAGGGTGTAGAAGACGACGATGAGGCCGCGCTGATCAATTTAGATCAGTCCAAGGCATTTGATAGGATTGACCATGGCTACCTGGCTGCTGTCCTGCAGGCCGCCGGATTCAAACCCGACTTCAGCCGCTGGATTAGCCTTCTGTATCGCTCCCCCGGGCTGTGGTACAGGTGAACGGGAAGCTGTCGGGCGCTTTCGCGCTGTCTAGGTCGGTCCGACAGGGTTGTCCACTGTCTTCTCTCCTTTATGTCTTGGCGTTGGAGCCCCTCCTTCGCCGGCTAAGGGACGAGACTGGCAGTCCGGTCCTGCGTGGAATTGAAGTCCCTGGCGGAGCTCGAGCCAGGGTTTCTGCGTACGCCGATGACGTAACGACCTTTGTGTCCTCCCCGCAGGGACATAGAGGCGGTACACCAGGCGCTTGTACGGTACGAGAAGGTGACAGGGGCCAGAATCAACTGCGACAAGTCATCCGGCTTGCGGTTAGGTGCCTGGAAGGGAGTTTCCCTCCCGGGGCCCTTCAGCTGGACGGACGGGCCGGTCAAGCTCCTCGGAGTTTGGTTCGGTCCGGACTTACAGCTGGAGAAAAACTGGTCAGAAGTACTGGCAAAGGTCGGCGCGTCGGTCAAGATTTGGCGTCGACGGGGTCTCTCCGTGAAGGGCTTGGCGGAGGTGTGTAACACATACCTCTTTCCCATGATCCTTTACCGGCTGTCAGTACTTCCCCTTTGTGACGATCATGAGAAGGCGCTCGAGCGTTTGCTATTCTCCTGTCTTTGGAGAGGACGCAAACACATGGTCGACAAAGGAGTCTGTTGCCTCCGTCCGTGTCAAGGGGGTCTGGGGATGCCACACTTGAGGAGCCACGTGCTCGCTTCAAGGTTGGCATTCCTCAGGCGCGCGTTAGAGGAAGATCGGTTGCTTGCGGGGGGTAGTGAGGGACATGTTCCCTTGCCTTACCATCACGCCCCCGACCCTATGGCTGACCGTCAGGCCTTGGGTGCGACCGAAATTCCTCCTCGAATGTCTGGCGGCTTTACAGGCCATTCCACGGTCCAGTGACCTTTCACAGCCTAGGAAAATCTTCTATCGGGGATTAGTGGAGGGTGCCGTGAAGGATAAGCTGTGGAGTAAGCTCGGCATGTCGAGAGTGGAGTACCGCTCTCATTGGTCTTGGGCGCCAGGTGCAGATTGGCTCAGCAACTCTGAGTTTTCTCTGACCTGGCGATTGGCTCGGAATGGTTTGTCTCTCAATGACAAGCGTTTCGCAATGGGCCTGGCGGATTTGCCAGATTGTGAACGTTGCAACCTTGGAATTAAGGAGACGTCTGCGCACGCCTTCTTCCATTGTTCGCGCGTTCGCCCGTTGTGGGCGCGTGTCGGCGAGTTGACTGCTCGTATCGCGCCGCGGGAGCTCGTGCTCATTGATCGCGCATACGCTGTGGACAATGTGTTGCCCCCGTACTCTGGAGTGAAGCGGATGGTGTTTCTGACGCTGCTGGCTTCGGCTAGAATGGTGATATGGACGACGCGACTGGAGGAAGTCTTGCGGGGCGGTCGTCTTTCGATCAGGATCTAATCCGATATTTTGAGCACCAGCTCAAAATGAAGATTAGAACTGAACGGAAACGGCTGCACCCGACAGACTTTTGCGAAAGGTGGATACATGCAGCGAGCCTGGTTCGTGTGACCGGGGCTAGCCTTGATTTTCTTTTTTAGATCTGCTAATCACATCGGGGGGATTCCTTTGGAACCCTTCCCGTGGTTAAGGTAGATATTCTTTTGTGTACCTAGTTAATGTGAGTGTATGGGTTGTCCTAGCCTGTTCCCGGCTCCAATACTTTTGTTATGATCCAGTTCGAGATCCCCTTTGTCCATCGTTATTTTGTCCCGTTTTACTCTCGGCTGGGTCAGCCTTATATATTCCCCAGTCCAATTTATTTTAACCTGCTTCTCCTTTCCCCTGTAGAAAGAGAGCTACTTGATTTTGCCTTTTAAGGCAGAATACAGTGGCCTCTTTAATTATGAGGGTGTGTTTGGGTCTTACTAACACTCTGTATATGATGTTCATTTGAAATTGTTTTTATGTTGGGGATTTTCTGTTTCTTCATACCCCTTCCCATCATGTCATTTCATGTATAAATTTTTAAATCTATTTTTGTATTATATTTGTAAATAAGTCTTAAATTTTTATGTACATTTTGGGGCGTTTTTTAGGTCCCTGGTATGGTTTTTGCGGCATTTTGGTGTACGATATGTATGAGTGTTGATGGACAAATTCTTATGGTGATTGAGAAAAATTGTAACGTATGTATGGGTCGTGAATCCGATTAGCTAGGTATAAGATAGAGTACTGAAGACCACCCCAAGTTTTGTACCCCCACCCATTTTTCGGCCTTGTGCCATAATTCTTTGTAATTAAAGAATAAATAAAACGAGCCATTTCCTACCAATCTTGTGTTGTGTGGTAAATGGCAGAGGATCAAAGTGTAGTATCTGTTCCATAGTGATATTTACTAGCTCTTTGTTTCCTGGACAATTGTGTTCCAGCCTAAGTTTATTGCTCAGGCCCGCGCAAAAGTAGCGGTAAAACGCGAAACGCCGGAAGACAAGCGTCCGTGGTTCGGCCTCTTGGGAGGCATGGCCTCGGAAGGGCCTGGGGAAGTAGTTCCTCCCACCACGGCCTCGGTGGGAGGAAAGGAGGGTGACTGGCAACTACCGCCACGGGAGTCACCCTCCGTAGCGTCCGTAGCAGCAGCAGCATCCCCCAAACCATCAACCTCGGGGTGGACAGGGGGAAAGATCGTTATGAAGAATGAAGATTTTTATGACGAGATGAAAGCGAAATATGCGCAGTACATTAAGGGAACTGAGCTAGTCTCAGTTCCGGAACAACTAGCGCAAATAGAAGTGCGGATCATCACGCTGATAACGAAGGATATTAAGACGCACAAATTGGTGGGAGTAACCAGAGAAGTTTTTGAGGAGGCGTTATCAGCTCTGAAACTAAATGCTAGGGCCGTGGCGAGGAAGAGCAATGCCATGTGGGACGTCCTGCTGGCTTCAGCGGACGAAGCCAAAAGACTAATTGGGGTAGTTCTGGAGACAAAAACGCTCCAACTCCACACTGAGTATATGGGAACCAAAAAAATCAAGGTTACCCTGCATGGCGTCCCCATGGACATTGCAGAGGACCACATAGGTGCCTTTTTCGCCAATTATGGAAAGGTGGCCTGTGTTTCCTCGCTGCGGTCCAGAGCAGGTATTTTGACAGGCGACATGACCCTGCAGGTGACTATAACGAAGGAAAACATTCCCAAAATTCCTAACATCCTCACCTGCAGGGGTCGCGTAATATTCATAATTGTTGAAGGAAGAAAACCGTGCTGTTGGGTCTGCGGGGCGGCGGAACATGTAGCAAAAACCTGCCCCACCAAGAATCCTGCCCCAAAGGCCCAACCAGCCAAGCAGCCACAGCAGGAGCAAGGCAAACCGAAGACGGCAACACCAAAGACGGCATCACCAGCACCGGCTCCAGCTGCCAACAAGGACGGCGAGTGGCAGGTGGTAGGCAGGAAGAAGAATAAAACACCATCCCCGGCGAAGGTGCTGCCACCTGCCAAAACGCCGGCTAAGATGAAGGAGACCCCGGTGAAGGAGACACCGGTGAAGAGGTCGCCAGCCCAACCGGAAAGGGGTTCCCGTAAGGAAAAGAGCCCCGCACCCAATATGGAGATGGAGGTGGATAGGGCAGCGTCTCTCAAACGTGGGAGAGACGAGGAAGCGGAGGAAGAGCACGACAGCCCAAAGTCCCGGCGGAGAAGCAGGAGCAGAGAGAGAAAAGTGCACAAAGAGAAATGCTCGTCTCTACCGGTGTCCCCCGTAAGAAGGACTTATGCGGACAAGGCAAGAAGCCTTCCCGCTTCCCCGCTTAAGGCTTCCCAGTCCCCAGTTTTTAAACTGACCCCCTTGGCAAAAGCTAGTGCCATAACTCCTACTCCCTCCCCTTCTCCTACTCCCACTCCCCTCTCGGGCTAAGAAAAAAATGCCCTCCCGCGTGGGGATGCCCTGATGAAGGTTCCAGAAAATATTTCGGAGGAGTGGTCTTCCCAGCGACGAAGGCTACTGAAGCCTCTTTTAAAATTGACCTCTGTGAAGGGTCTCTCTACGGAAGACCCGAGGAACTTTGCCCAGGCCCCAGGTGTCATCACCCTGGTTAGGAATACCGGGGGGAACCTGCGGGTCTGGGACCATATCGCAGAGGTCCAGAAGCATTATACCAATTTAAATATGGTCAAAGAACATTCACCAGAGCTAAGAAAAATGGCTAAAAATTGTTCGGGGAGGTTCCCCGTATTACTCCACCCCTGCTTATATAGGGTGGTAAAATTAATTTATCCAACGGACGTCGGCGGTATTGTCCTGGACGGACGAATTACGTCCGATATAGGTACAGGGTCCCTAGGACAGGCCGTCGGGGTCCCAGCCACCAGAGATTTTTTCCCCGTATGTGATTAGAGCCGTTGTTGCATGTTTTTTCTGTTTCTCTTTTTCAGGCCTAAGAAATGTCTATCAAGATAGCCAGTCTGAATGCGTATGGCCTGAGGGATCGGGGTAAGGCGGCTCGCCTGCTTCGTGACCTCTTGTCGTACGGCGTGGATGTGGCCGCGATCCAAGAGACTCACTTTGTTTGCGAAGTCGACTCGTGTGTGCTGTCTAGCGACTTTGTCGTTTATTCAGCATATGGGAGCCGGCGGGCCAGAGGTGTTTCTTTGCTGGTTAAGCGTACCCTGGACGCGAGGGTTGACCTTGTCCATGTCGGTGCCGAGGGCCGGCTGATCGTGGCCGATATTGCAGTGAAAAGCAAGTCGTTCCGGCTGATTGCGGTTTATGCGCCCAATGTTCAAGGTGAGCGTGTCTCTTTCTTTCGGCTGTTGGAGCCCTTCATGGTGCATTCAACACGGCTAATCTTAGTTGGGGACTGGAATGCCATCCTAACCCCCAAATGGGATAGAGGGAGGGGCGCTAGCGGGTGGAGTGGTGATCGTAGCCTGGTCAATCTTGTCGGCGATTTTGGTCTCGTCGATAGATACCGGGTCGATCACCCGGAAGGGAGCATGTGGACGTGGACGCGTAGTTGGCCCTCTACCCGGGTATCAGCGTACCTGGATAGGGTGTTAGTGAGAGAAGCCGACATAGACTTCTTAGAATGTCCAACGTTCCACTGGTTAGGCTACACGGACCACAAACTCGTTTGTGCCCGTGTGGTGTTAGATTTTAGGCCTAGGTTGGCTGGTTATTGGAAGTTCAACCAGTCCTTACTGGACAGGCGGGACTTTCGTGACCAGCTGACAAAACTAGTTCAGCGGGCGTTAATTGGGCGAGTCATTGGGAGTAAGTGGTGGGTTAACCTTAAGGACTCCATTAGGTCTTTCGCCACCAAATATAGCCAGCGGCTCAACCTAGATAAGGCTGCGGAGGCAAAGACACTTAGTGCTAATTTCGCCCGGGCGGAGGCTGGTGGGGATCCCCTAGAAATAGCCTTAGCCAGGAGGCCCTGGAGCGCTCGACTAGCGGGCGCTACATGGGTCAGGTAATTAGGGCTAAGTTAAGCAAGATGTCTTCCGAAGCTGTGAACATGGGCGCGGAACTGCGCAAGGAAGAAATTCGCCATGCCGGCGACCGGTACATTCGAGAGGTACGCGACCCGGAGGGACATCTCCTTAGGTCCACCGACGACATGTGCGAGGCGTTCCGGCAGCATTTCGAGCACCGATTTACCAAGGAGCCTGGTCTCCGTGACGAGGAGTTTCGCAGCTATTTGGCTGACTTTCCCCGGCTTTTGCCGGCTGAAGCGGCTAGCTGCGAAGGGGAGATTACGGAGGACGAAATCTACGTGGCTTTGAAGAAGGTCGGCAGTGGCAAGTCGCCAGGTTTGGATGGTTTGCCCTATGAATTGTACTTGAGGATGTCGCACCTTTTTGTCCCGCTCTTGGCTGTCGTGTTCAACCACTGGTTTCGGCAGGGGTCCATCCCCGGTCGGATCACCAGGGGCGTGATCACGCTGTTGAGAAAAGGCAAGAAGGTTGGGAGGGAACTAGATGACTACAGGCCCATAACTCTGCTAAACACAGAGTTAAAGATTTTGGCCAAGATCCTGACGAATCGCTTGCAGCTAGTTGCCGAGTCTCTGTTGGAACCGGATCAGACTTGTTCTGTGAAGGGGAGAACAATTCAGAGCAACCTGCACTTGATTCGCACGATCATAGAGGGTGTAGAAGACGACGATGAGGCCGCGCTGATCAATTTAGATCAGTCCAAGGCATTTGATAGGATTGACCATGGCTACCTGGCTGCTGTCCTGCAGGCCGCCGGATTCAAACCCGACTTCAGCCGCTGGATTAGCCTTCTGTATCGCTCCCCCAAGGCTGTGGTACAGGTGAACGGGAAGCTGTCGGGCGCTTTCACGCTGTCTAGGTCGGTCCGACAGGGTTGTCCACTGTCTTCTCTCCTTTATGTCCTGTGTTTGGAGCCCCTCCTTCGCAGGCTAAGGGACGAGACGGGCAGTCCGGTCCTGCGTGGAATTGAAGTCCCTGGCGGAGCTCGAGCCAGGGTTTCTGCGTACGCCGATGACGTAACGACCTTTGTGTCCTCCCGCAGGGACATAGAGGCGGTACACCAGGCGCTTGTACGGTACGAGAAGGTGACAGGGGCCAGAATTAACTGCGACAAGTCATCCGGCTTGCGGTTAGGTGCCTGGAAGGGAGTTTCCTCCCGGGGCCCTTCAGCTGGACGGACGGGCCGGTCAAGCTCCTCGGAGTTTGGTTCGGTCCGGACTTACAGCTGGAGAAAAACTGGTCAGAAGTACTGGCAAAGGTCGGCGCGTCGGTCAAGATTTGGCGTCGACGGGGTCTCTCCGTGAAGGGCTTGGCGGAGGTGTGTAACACATACCTCTTTCCCATGATCCTTTACCGGCTGTCAGTACTTCCCCTTTGTGACGATCATGAGAAGGCGCTCGAGCGTTTGCTATTCTCCTGTCTGTGGAGAGGACGCAAACACATGGTCGACAAAGGAGTCTGTTGCCTCCGTCCGTGTCAAGGGGGTCTGGGGATGCCACACTTGAGGAGCCACGTGCTCGCTTCAAGGTTGGCATTCCTCAGGCGCGCGTTAGAGGAAGATCGGTTGCTTGCGGGGGTAGTGAGGGACATGTTCCCTTGCCTTACCATCACGCCCCCGACCCTATGGCTGACCGTCAGGCCTTGGGTGCGACCGAAATTCCTCCTCGAATGTCTGGCGGCTTTACAGGCCATTCCACGGTCCAGTGACCTTTCACAGCCTAGGAAAATCTTCTATCGGGGATTAGTGGAGGGTGCCGTGAAGGATAAGCTGTGGAGTAAGCTCGGCATGTCGAGAGTGGAGTACCGCTCTCATTGGTCTTGGGCGCCAGGCGCGGATTGGCTCAGCAACTCTGAGTTTTCTCTGACCTGGCGATTGGCTCGGAATGGTTTGTCGCTCAATGACAAGCGTTTCGCAATGGGCCTGGCGGATTTGCCAGATTGTGAACGTTGCAACCTTGGAATTAAGGAGACGTCTGCGCACGCCTTCTTCCATTGTTCGCGCGTTCGCCCGTTGTGGGCGCGTGTCGGCGAGTTGACTGCTCGTATCGCGCCGCGGGAGCTTGTGCTCATTGATCGCGCATACGCTGTGGACAATGTGTCGCCCCCGTACTCTGGAGTGAAGCGGATGGTGTTTCTGTCGCTACTGGCCACGGCTAGAATGGTGATTTGGATGACGCGTCTGGAGGAAGTCTTGCGGGGAGGCCGTCTTTCGGATCAGGATCTAATCCGATATTTTGAGCACCAGCTCAAAATGAAGATTAGAACTGAACGGAAACGGCTGCACCCGACAGACTTTAGCAAAAGGTGGATATATGCAGCGAGCCTGGTTCGTGTGACCGGGGCTAGTCTTGATTTTCTTTTTTAGATCTGTTGCTCGCATCGGGGTGGATTCCTCTGGAACCCCTCCCGTGGTTAAGGTAAAGTATTCTTTTGTATACCTAGTTAATGTGAGTGATAGTGTTAGTCCCGGCCTGTTCCCGGCTCCCTTGCTTTTGTTATGATCCAGTTCGAGATCCCCATTGTCCAGAGTTATTTTGTCCCGTTTCATTCTCGGCTGGGTCAGCCTTATATACTCTCCAGTCCATTTTATTTTTGTACCCTACTTCTCCATTCCCCTTAGAAAGAGAGCGGCTTGATTTTGTCTCTACAGGCAGAATACAGTGGCCTCTTTAATTATGTGGGTGTGTTTGGGCCTTACTAACATAAGGTATAAATATTCATTTGAAATTGTTTTTGTTTTGGGGATTTTTGTTTCTTCATACCCCCGTCCCATCATATCATTTCATGTACAAATTTTTAAAGTTATTTTTGTATTATATAGTAATAAAATTTTTATGTACATTTGGGGCGTTTTTAGGTCCCCGGTATGTTTTGCGGTATTTTGGTGCTTGATAAGTATGAGTGGTGATGGACAAATTCTTATGGTGAATGAGAATCATTGTAACGTATGTATGGGTCGTGAATCTGATTAGCTAGGTATAGGATAGAGTAGCTGAAGACCACCCCAAGTTTTGTTCCCCCTCCCAGTTTTTGGCCTTGAGCCACAATTTGTATTTATACAAATAAATAAAACGAGCCATTTCCTACCAATCTTGTGTTGTGTGGTAAATGGCAGAGGATCAAAGTGTAGTATCTGTTCCATAGTGATATTTACTAGCTCTTTGTTTCCTGGACAATTGTGTTCCAGCCTAAGTTTATTGCTCAGGCCCGCGCAAAAGTAGCGGTAAAACGCGAAACGCCGGAAGACAAGCGTCCGTGGTTCGGCCTCTTGGGAGGCATGGCCTCGGAAGGGCCTGGGGAAGTAGTTCCTCCCACCACGGCCTCGGTGGGAGGAAAGGAGGGTGACTGGCAACTACCGCCACGGGAGTCACCCTCCGTAGCGTCCGTAGCAGCAGCAGCATCCCCCAAACCATCAACCTCGGGGTGGACAGGGGGAAAGATCGTTATGAAGAATGAAGATTTTTATGACGAGATGAAAGCGAAATATGCGCAGTACATTAAGGGAACTGAGCTAGTCTCAGTTCCGGAACAACTAGCGCAAATAGAAGTGCGGATCATCACGCTGATAACGAAGGATATTAAGACGCACAAGTTGATAGGAGTAACCAGAGACGCATTTGAGGAGGCGATATCAGCTCTGAAACTAAATGCTAGGGCCGTGGCGAGGAAGAGCAATGCCATGTGGGACGTCCTGCTGGCATCAGCGGAGGAAGCCAAAAGACTAATTGGGGTAGTTCTGGAGACAAAAACGCTCCAACTCCACACTGAGTATATGGGAACCAAAAAAATCAAGGTTACCCTGCATGGCGTCCCCATGGACATTGCAGAGGACCACATAGGTGCCTTTTTCGCCAATTATGGAAAGGTGGCCTGTGTTTCCTCGCTGCGGTCCAAAGCCGGTATCTTAACAGGCGACATGACCCTGCAGGTGACTATATCGAAGGAAAACATTCCCAAGATTCCTAACATCCTCACCTGCAGGGGTCGCGTAATATTTATCATTGTTGAGGGAAGAAAACCGTGTTGTTGGGTCTGCGGGGCAGCGGAACATGTTGCCAAGACCTGCCCCACCAAAAATCCTGCCCCAAAGGCCCAACCAGCAAAGCAGCAGTCGGAGGAGCAAGGAAAAGTAAAGTCAGCAACACCAGCACCGGCTCCAACAGTTAACAAGGACGGCGAGTGGCAGGTGGTGGGCAAGAAGAAAACAAAACACCATCCCCGGCGAAGGTGCCGCCACCTGCCAAGACGCCGGCAAAGCTGAAGGTGACCCCGGTGAAGGAGACCCCGGTGAAGAGGTCGCCAGCCCAACCGGAAAGGGGTTCCCAAAAGGAAAAGAGCCCCGCACCCAATATGGAGATGGAGGTGGATAGGGCAGCGTCTCTCAAACGTGGGAGAGACGAGGAAGCGGAGGAAGAGCACGACAGCCCAAAGTCTCGGCGGAGAAGCAGGAGCAGAGAGAGAAAAGTGCACAAAGAGAAATGCTCGTCTCTACCGGTGTCCCCCGTAAGAAGGACTTATGCGGACAAGGCAAGAAGCCTTCCCGCTTCCCCGCGTAAAGCTTCCCAGTCCCCAGTTTTTAAACTGACCCCCCTGGCTAAATCTAGCACATCAACTCCCACTCCCTCCCCTTCTCCTACTCCCACTCCCTCTAGGGCTAAGAAAAAAAATGCCCTCCCGCGTGGGGACGCCCTGATGAAAGTACAGGACAATATTTCGGAGGAGTGGTCTTCGCAGCGACGAAGGCTACTGAAGCCTCTTCTAAAACTGACCTCTGTGAAGGGTCTTTCAACAGAAGACCCGAGGAACTTTGCCCAGGCCCCAGGTGTCATCACCCTGGTAAGAAATACCGGGGGGAACCTGCGGGTCTGGGACCATATCGCAGAGGTCCAGAAGCAGTATCCAAAACTGAATATGGTCAAAGAACAGTCACCAGAACTTGCAAAGATGGCAAAAAATTGTTCGGGGAGGTTCCCCGTTTTAATCCACCCCTGTCTGTATAGGGTTCTAAAGCTAACATACCCCACGGACGTCGGCGGAATTGTCTTAGACGGACGGATTACGTCCGACATTGGTACAGGGTCCCTAGGACAGTCCGTCGGGGTCCCGTCTACCCGAGATTTCTACCCGGTATGCGAGTAGAGCCGTCCGTTGCATGTTTTTCTCTGTTTTTTTCGTTTCAGATCTAAAGAATGTCTATTAAGATAGCCAGTATAAATGCGAAGGGCCTGAGGGATCGGGGTAAGGCGGCTCGCCTGCTTCGTGACCTCTTGTCCTTCGGCGTGGATGTGGCCGCGATCCAAGAGACTCACTTTGTTTGCGAAGTCGACTCGTGTGTGCTGTCTAACGACTTTGTCGTCTATTCAGCATATGGGAGCCGGCTGGCCAGAGGTGTTTCTTTGCTGGTCAAGCGTACCCTGGACGCGAGGGTGGACCTTGTCCATGTCGGTGCCGAGGGCCGGCTGATCGTGGCCGATATTGCAGTGAAAAGCAAGTCGTTCCGGCTGATTGTGGTTTATGCGCCCAATGTTCAAGGTGAGCGTGTCTCTTTCTTTCGGCTGTTGGAGCCCTTCATGGTGCATTCAACACGGCTAATCTTAGTTGGGGACTGGAATGCCGTCCTAACCCCCAAATGGGATAGAGGAAGGGGCGCTAGCGGGTGGAGTGGTGATCGTAGCCTGGTTGATCTGATCGGCGAATTTGGTCTCGTCGATAGATACCGGGTCGATCATCCGGAAGGGAGCATGTGGACGTGGACGCGTAGTTGGCCTTCTACCCGGGTATCTGCATACCTGGATAGGATGTTAGTGAGAGAAGCCGATATAGACTTCCTAGAATGTCCAACGTTCCACTGGTTAGGCTACTCGGACCACAAACTCGTTTGTGCCCGGGTGGCGTTAGAATTTAGGCCTAGGTTGGCTGGTTATTGGAAGTTCAATCAGTCCTTACTGGACAGGCGGGACTTTCGTGACCAGCTGACAAAACTAGTGCAGCGGGCGTTAATTGGGCGAGTCATTGGGAGTAAGTGGTGGGTTAACCTTAAGGACTCCATTAGGTCTTTCGCCACCAAATATAGCCAGCGGCTCAACCTAGATAAGGCTGCGGAGGCAAAGACACTTAGTGCTAATTTCGCCCGGGCGGAGGCTGGTGGGGATCCCCTAGAAATAGCCTTAGCCAGGGAGGCCCTGGAGCGCTCGACTAGCGGGCGCTACATGGGTCAGGTAATTAGGGCTAAGTTAAGCAAGATGTCTTCCGAAGCTGTGAACATGGGCGCGGAACTGCGCAAGGAAGAAATTCGCCATGCCGGCGACCGGTACATTCGAGAGGTACGCGACCCGGAGGGACATCTCCTTAGGGTCCACCGACGACATGTGCGAGGCGTTCCGGCAGCATTTCGAGCACCGATTTACCAAGGAGCCTGGTCTCCGTGACGAGGAGTTTCGCAGCTATTTGGCTGACTTTCCCCGGCTTTTGCCGGCTGAAGCGGCTAGCTGCGAAGGGGAGATTACGGAGGACGAAATCTACGTGGCTTTGAAGAAGGTCGGCAGTGGCAAGTCGCCAGGTTTGGATGGTTTGCCCTATGAATTGTACTTGAGGATGTCGCACCTTTTTGTCCCGCTCTTGGCTGTCGTGTTCAACCACTGGTTTCGGCAGGGGTCCATCCCCGGTCGGATCACCAGGGGCGTGATCACGCTGTTGAGAAAAGGCAAGAAGGTTGGGAGGGAACTAGATGATTACAGGCCCATAACTCTGCTAAACACAGAGTTAAAGATTTTGGCCAAGATCCTGACGAATCGCTTGCAGCTAGTTGCCGAGTCTCTGTTGGAACCGGATCAGACTTGTTCTGTGAAGGGGAGAACAATTCAGAGCAACCTGCACTTGATTCGCACGATCATAGAGGGTGTAGAAGACGACGATGAGGCCGCGCTGATCAATTTAGATCAGTCCAAGGCATTTGATAGGATTGACCATGGCTACCTGGCTGCTGTCCTGCAGGCCGCCGGATTCAAACCCGACTTCAGCCGCTGGATTAGCCTTCTGTATCGCTCCCCCAAGGCTGTGGTACAGGTGAACGGGAAGCTGTCGGGCGCTTTCGCGCTGTCTAGGTCGGTCCGACAGGGTTGTCCACTGTCTTCTCTCCTTTATGTCCTGTGTTTGGAGCCCCTCCTTCGCAGGCTAAGGGACGAGACGGGCAGTCCGGTCCTGCGTGGAATTGAAGTCCCTGGCGGAGCTCGAGCCAGGGTTTCTGCGTACGCCGATGACGTAACGACCTTTGTGTCCTCCCGCAGGGACATAGAGGCGGTACACCAGGCGCTTGTACGGTACGAGAAGGTGACAGGGGCCAGAATTAACTGCGACAAGTCATCCGGCTTGCGGTTAGGTGCCTGGAAGGAGTTTCCCTCCCGGGGCCCTTCAGCTGGACGGACGGGCCGGTCAAGCTCCTCGGAGTTTGGTTCGGTCCGGACTTACAGCTGGAGAAAAACTGGTCAGAAGTACTGGCAAAGGTCGGCGCGTCGGTCAAGATTTGGCGTCGACGGGGTCTCTCCGTGAAGGGCTTGGCGGAGGTGTGTAACACATACCTCTTTCCCATGATCCTTTACCGGCTGTCAGTACTTCCCCTTTGTGACGATCATGAGAAGGCGCTCGAGCGTTTGCTATTCTCCTGTCTGTGGAGAGGACGCAAACACATGGTCGACAAAGGAGTCTGTTGCCTCCGTCCGTGTCAAGGGGGTCTGGGGATGCCACACTTGAGGAGCCACGTGCTCGCTTCAAGGTTGGCATTCCTCAGGCGCGCGTTGGAGGAAGATCGGTTGCTTGCGGGGGTAGTGAGGGACATGTTCCCTTGCCTTACCATCACGCCCCCGACCCTATGGCTGACCGTCAGGCCTTGGGTGCGACCGAAATTCCTGCTCGAATGTCTGGCGGCTTTACAGGCCATTCCACGGTCCAGTGACCTTTCACAGCCGAGGAAAATCTTCTATCGGGGATTAGTGGAGGGTGCCGTGAAGGATAAGCTGTGGAGTAAGCTCGGCATGTCGAGAGTGGAGTACCGCTCTCATTGGTCTTGGGCGCCAGGTGCGGATTGGCTCAGCAACTCTGAGTTTTCTCTGACCTGGCGATTGGCTCGGAATGGTTTGTCGCTCAATGACAAGCGTTTCGCAATGGGCCTGGCGGATTTGCCAGATTGTGAACGTTGCGACCTTGGAATTAAGGAGACGTCTGCGCACGCCTTCTTCCATTGTTCGCGCGTTCGCCCGTTGTGGGCGCGTGTCGGCGAGTTGACTGCTCGTATCGCGCCGCGGGAGCTTGTGCTCATTGATCGCGCATACGCTGTGGACAATGTGTCGCCCCCGTACTCTGGAGTGAAGCGGATGGTGTTTCTGTCGCTACTGGCCACGGCTAGAATGGTGATCTGGATGACGCGACTGGAGGAAGTCTTGCGGGGAGGTCGTCTTTCGGATCAGGATCTAATCCGATATTTTGAGCACCAGCTCAAAATGAAGATTAGAACTGAACGGAAACGGCTGCACCCGACAGACTTTAGCAAAAGGTGGATATATGCAGCGAGCCTGGTTCGTGTGACCGGGGCTAGTCTTGATTTTCTTTTTTAGATCTGCTGCTCGCATCGGGGTGGATTCCTCTGGAACCCCTCCCGTGGTTAAGGTAAAGTATTCTTTTGTGTACCTAGTTAACGTGAGTGAGTGGGTTTGTCCTAGCCTGTTCCCGGCTCCCTTGCTTTTGTTATGATCCAGTTCGAGATCCCCATTGTCCAGAGTTATTTTGTCCCGTTTTTTTCTCGGCTGGGTCAGCCTTATATATTCTCCAGTCCATTTTATTTTTTAACCTATTTCTCCATTCCCCGTAGAAAGAGAGCGGCTTGATTTTGTCTATACAGGCAGAATACAGTGGCCTCTTTAATTATGTGGGTGTGTTTGGGTCTTACTAACACCTTGTATATGTATTCATTTGAAATTGTTTTTTGTTTTGGGGATTTTTTGTTTCTTCATACCCCCTTCCCATCATATCATTTCATGTACAAATTTTTAAAGTTATTTTTGTATTATATTTGTATATAGTAATAAATTTTTATGTACATTTGGGGCGTTTTTAGGTCCCCGTTATGTTTTGCGGTATTTTGGTGCTTGATAAGTATGAGTGGTGATGGACAAATTCTTATGGTGAATGAGAATCATTGTAACGTATGTATGGGTCGTGAATCTGATTAGCTAGGTATAGGATAGAGTAGCTGAAGACCACCCCAAGTTTTGTTCCCCCTCCCATTTTTCTGGCCTTGTGCCATAATGCTGTATTGCTCAGTATAAATAAAACGAGCCATTTCCTACCAATCTTGTGTTGTGTGGTAAATGGCAGAGGATCAAAGTGTAGTATCTGTTCCATAGTGATATTTACTAGCTCTTTGTTTCCTGGACAATTGTGTTCCAGCCTAAGTTTATTGCTCAGGCCCGCGCAAAAGTAGCGGTAAAACGCGAAACGCCGGAAGACAAGCGTCCGTGGTTCGGCCTCTTGGGAGGCATGGCCTCGGAAGGGCCTGGGGAAGTAGTTCCTCCCACCACGGCCTCGGTGGGAGGAAAGGAGGGTGACTGGCAACTACCGCCACGGGAGTCACCCTCCGTAGCGTCCGTAGCAGCAGCAGCATCCCCCAAACCATCAACCTCGGGGTGGACAGGGGGAAAGATCGTTATGAAGAATGAAGATTTTTATGACGAGATGAAAGCGAAATATGCGCAGTACATTAAGGGAACTGAGCTAGTCTCAGTTCCGGAACAACTAGCGCAAATAGAAGTGCGGATCATCACGCTGATAACGAAGGATATTAAGACGCACAAATTGGTGGGAGTAACCAGAGAAGTTTTTGAGGAGGCGTTATCAGCTCTGAAACTAAATGCTAGGGCCGTGGCGAGGAAGAGCAATGCCATGTGGGACGTCCTGCTGGCTTCAGCGGACGAAGCCAAAAGACTAATTGGGGTAGTTCTGGAGACAAAAACGCTCCAACTCCACACTGAGTATATGGGGACCAAAAAAATCAAGGTTACCCTGCATGGCGTCCCCATGGACATTGCGGAGGACCACATAGGTGCCTTTTTCGCCCATTATGGAAAGGTGGCCTGTGTTTCCTCGCTGCGGTCCAGAGCAGGTATCTTGACAGGCGACATGACCCTGCAGGTGACTATAACGAAGGAAAACATTCCCAAAATTCCTAACATCCTCACCTGCAGGGGTCGCGTAATATTCATAATTGTTGAAGGAAGAAAACCGTGCTGTTGGGTCTGCGGGGCGGCGGAACATGTAGCTAAAACCTGCCCCACCAAGAATCCTGCCCCAAAGGCCCAACCAGCCAAGCAGCCACAGCAGGAGCAAGGCAAACCGAAGACGGCAACACCAAAGACGGCATCACCAGCACCGGCTCCAGCTGCCAACCAACAAGGAAGGCGAATGGCAGGTGGTAGGCAGGAAGAAGAATAAAACACCATCCCCGGCGAAGGTGCTGCCACCTGCCAAAACGCCGGCTAAGATGAAGGAGACCCCGGTGAAGGAGACACCGGTGAAGAGGTCGCCAGCCCAACCGGAAAGGGGTTCCCGTAAGGAAAAGAGCCCCGCACCCAATATGGAGATGGAGGTGGATAGGGCAGCGTCTCTCAAACGTGGGAGAGACGAGGAAGCGGAGGAAGAGCACGACAGCCCAAAGTCCCGGCGGAGAAGCAGGAGCAGAGAGAGAAAAGTGCACAAAGAGAAATGCTCGTCTCTACCGGTGTCCCCCGTAAGAAGGACTTATGCGGACAAGGCAAGAAGCCTTCCCGCTTCCCCGCTTAAGGCTTCCCAGTCCCCAGTTTTTAAACTGACCCCCTTGGCAAAAGCTAGTGCCATAACTCCTACTCCCTCCCCCTTCTCCTACTCCCACTCCCTCTCGGGCTAAGAAAAAAATGCCCTCCCGCGTGGGGATGCCCTGATGAAGGTTCCAGAAAATATTTCGGAGGAGTGGTCTTCCCAGCGACGAAGGCTACTGAAGCCTCTTTTAAAATTGACCTCTGTGAAGGGTCTCTCTACGGAAGACCCGAGGAACTTTAACTTGCCCCAGGCCCCAGGTGTCATCACCCTGGTTAGGAATCCTGGGGGAACCTGCGGGTCTGGGACCATATCGCAGAGGTCCAGAAGCATTATACCAATTTAAATATGGTCAAAGAACATTCACCAGAGCTAAGAAAAATGGCTAAAAATTGTTCGGGGAGGTTCCCCGTATTACTCCACCCCTGCTTATATAGGGTGGTAAAATTAATTTATCCAACGGACGTCGGCGGTATTGTCCTGGACGGACGAATTACGTCCGATATAGGTACAGGGTCCCTAGGACAGGCCGTCGGGGTCCCAGCCACCAGAGATTTTTTCCCCGTATGTGATTAGAGCCGTTGTTGCATGTTTTTTCTGTTTCTCTTTTTCAGGCCTAAGAAATGTCTATCAAGATAGCCAGTTTGAATGCGTATGGCCTGAGGGATCGGGGTAAGGCGGCTCGCCTGCTTCGTGACCTCTTGTCGTACGGCGTGGATGTGGCCGCGATCCAAGAGACTCACTTTGTTTGCGAAGTCGACTCGTGTGTGCTGTCTAGCGACTTTGTCGTTTATTCAGCATATGGGAGCCGGCGGGCCAGAGGTGTTTCTTTGCTGGTTAAGCGTACCCTGGACGCGAGGGTTGACCTTGTCCATGTCGGTGCCGAGGGCCGGCTGATCGTGGCCGATATTGCAGTGAAAAGCAAGTCGTTCCGGCTGATTGCGGTTTATGCGCCCAATGTTCAAGGTGAGCGTGTCTCTTTCTTTCGGCTGTTGGAGCCCTTCATGGTGCATTCAACACGGCTAATCTTAGTTGGGGACTGGAATGCCATCCTAACCCCCAAATGGGATAGAGGGAGGGGCGCTAGCGGGTGGAGTGGTGATCGTAGCCTTGGTCAAGCTTGTCGGCGATTTTGGTCTCGTCGATAGATACCGGGTCGATCATCCGGAAGGGAGCATGTGGACGTGGACGCGTAGTTGGCCCTCTACCCGGGTATAAGCGTACCTGGATAGGGTGTTAGTGAGGGAAGCCGACATAGACTTCTTAGAATGTCCAACGTTCCACTGGTTAGGCTACACGGACCACAAACTCGTTTGTGCCCGTGTGGTGTTAGATTTTAGGCCTAGGTTGGCTGGTTATTGGAAGTTCAACCAGTCCTTACTGGACAGGCGGGACTTTCGTGACCAGCTGACAAAACTAGTTCAGCGGGCGTTAATTGGGCGAGTCATTGGGAGTAAGTGGTGGGTTAACCTTAAGGACTCCATTAGGTCTTTCGCCACCAAATATAGCCAGCGGCTCAACCTAGATAAGGCTGCGGAGGCAAAGACACTTAGTGCTAATTTCGCCCGGGCGGAGGCTGGTGGGGATCCCCTAGAAATAGCCTTAGCCTAGGGAGGCCCTGGAGCGTTCGACTAGCGGGCGCTACATGGGCCAGGTAATTAGGGCTAAGTTAAGCAAGATGTCTTCCGAAGCTGTGAAAATGGGCGCGGAACTGCGCAAGGAAGAAATTCGCCGAGCCGGCGACCGGTACATTCGAGAGGTACGCGACCCGGAGGGACATCTCCTTAGGTCGACCGACGACATGTGCGAGGCGTTCCGGCAGCATTTCGAGCACCGATTTACCAAGGAGCCTGGTCTCCGTGACGAGGAGTTTCGCAGCTATTTGGCTGACTTTCCCCGGCTTTTGCCGGCTGAAGCGGCTAGCTGCGAAGGGGAGATTACGGAGGACGAAATCTACGTGGCTTTGAAGAAGGTCGGCAGTGGCAAGTCGCCAGGTTTGGATGGTTTGCCCTATGAATTGTACTTGAGGATGTCGCACCTTTTTGTCCCGCTCTTGGCTGTCGTGTTCAACCACTGGTTTCGGCAGGGGTCCATCCCCGGTCGGATCACCAGGGGCGTGATCACGCTGTTGAGAAAAGGCAAGAAGGTTGGGAGGGAACTAGATGACTACAGGCCCATAACTCTGCTAAACACAGAGTTAAAGATTTTGGCCAAGATCCTGACGAATCGCTTGCAGCTAGTTGCCGAGTCTCTGTTGGAACCGGATCAGACTTGTTCTGTGAAGGGGAGAACAATTCAGAGCAACCTGCACTTGATTCGCACGATCATAGAGGGTGTAGAAGACGACGATGAGGCCGCGCTGATCAATTTAGATCAGTCCAAGGCATTTGATAGGATTGACCATGGCTACCTGGCTGCTGTCCTGCAGGCCGCCGGATTCAAACCCGACTTCAGCCGCTGGATTAGCCTTCTGTATCGCTCCCCCAAGGCTGTGGTACAGGTGAACGGGAAGCTGTCGGGCGCTTTCGCGCTGTCTAGGTCGGTCCGACAGGGTTGTCCACTGTCTTCTCTCCTTTACGTCTTGGCGTTGGAGCCCCTCCTTCGCCGGCTGAGGGACGAGACGGGCAGTCCGGTCCTGCGTGGAATTGAAGTCCCTGGCGGAGCTCGAGCCAGGGTTTCTGCGTACGCCGATGACGTAACGACCTTTGTGTCCTCCCGCAGGGACATAGAGGCGGTACACCAGGCGCTTGTACGGTACGAGAAGGTGACAGGGGCCAGAATTAACTGCGACAAGTCATCCGGCTTGCGGTTAGGTGCCTGGAAGGGAGTTTCCCTCCCGGGGCCCTTCAGCTGGACGGACGGGCCGGTCAAGCTCCTCGGAGTTTGGTTCGGTCCGGACTTACAGCTGGAGAAAAACTGGTCAGAAGTACTGGCAAAGGTCGGCGCGTCGGTCAAGATTTGGCGTCGACGGGGTCTCTCCGTGAAGGGCTTGGCGGAGGTGTGTAACACATACCTCTTTCCCATGATCCTTTACCGGCTGTCAGTACTTCCCCTTTGTGACGATCATGAGAAGGCGCTCGAGCGTTTGCTATTCTCCTGTCTGTGGAGAGGACGCAAACACATGGTCGACAAAGGAGTCTGTTGCCTCCGTCCGTGTCAAGGGGGTCTGGGGATGCCACACTTGAGGAGCCACGTGCTCGCTTCAAGGTTGGCATTCCTCAGGCGCGCGTTGGAGGAAGATCGGTTGCTTGCGGGGGTAGTGAGGGACATGTTCCCTTGCCTTACCATCACGCCCCCGACCCTATGGCTGACCGTCAGGCCTTGGGTGCGACCGAAATTCCTGCTCGAATGTCTGGCGGCTTTACAGGCCATTCCACGGTCCAGTGACCTTTCACAGCCTAGGAAAATCTTCTATCGGGGATTAGTGGAGGGTGCCGTGAAGGATAAGCTGTGGAGTAAGCTCGGCATGTCGAGAGTGGAGTACCGCTCTCATTGGTCTTGGGCGCCAGGTGCGGATTGGCTCAGCAACTCTGAGTTTTCTCTGACCTGGCGATTGGCTCGGAATGGTTTGTCTCTCAATGACAAGCGTTTCGCAATGGGCCTGGCGGATTTGCCAGATTGTGAACGTTGCAACCTTGGAATTAAGGAGACGTCTGCGCACGCCTTCTTCCATTGTTCGCGCGTTCGCCCGTTGTGGGCGCGTGTCGGCGAGTTGACTGCTCGTATCGCGCCGCGGGAGCTCGTGCTCATTGATCGCGCATACGCTGTGGACAATGTGTTGCCCCCGTACTCTGGAGTGAAGCGGATGGTGTTTCTGACGCTGCTGGCTTCGGCTAGAATGGTGATATGGACGACGCGACTGGAGGAAGTCTTGCGGGGCGGTCGTCTTTCGGATCAGGATCTAATCCGATATTTTGAGCACCAGCTCAAAATGAAGATTAGAACTGAACGGAAACGGCTGCACCCGACAGACTTTTGCGAAAGGTGGATACATGCAGCGAGCCTGGTTCGTGTGACCGGGGCTAGCCTTGATTTTCTTTTTTAGATCTGCTAATCACATCGGGGGGGATTCCTTTGGAACCCTTCCCGTGGTTAAGGTAGATATTCTTTTGTGTACCTAGTTAATGTGAGTGTATGGGTTGTCCTAGCCTGTTCCCGGCTCCAATACTTTTGTTATGATCCAGTTCGAGATCCCCTTTGTCCATCGTTATTTTGTCCCGTTTTACTCTCGGCTGGGTCAGCCTTATATATTCCCCAGTCCAATTTATTTTAACCTGCTTCTCCTTTCCCCTGTAGAAAGAGAGCTACTTGATTTTGCCTTTTAAGGCAGAATACAGTGGCCTCTTTAATTATGAGGGTGTGTTTGGGTCTTACTAACACTCTGTATATGATGTTCATTTGAAATTGTTTTTATGTTGGGGATTTTCTGTTTCTTCATACCCCTTCCCATCATGTCATTTCATGTATAAATTTTTAAATCTATTTTTGTATTATATTTGTAAATAAGTCTTAAATTTTTATGTACATTTTGGGGCGTTTTTTAGGTCCCTGGTATGGTTTTTGCGGCATTTTGGTGTACGATATGTATGAGTGTTGATGGACAAATTCTTATGGTGATTGAGAAAAATTGTAACGTATGTATGGGTCGTGAATCCGATTAGCTAGGTATAAGATAGAGTACTGAAGACCACCCCAAGTTTTGTACCCCCACCCATTTTTCGGCCTTGTGCCATAATTCTTTGTAATTAAAGAATAAATAAAACGAGCCATTTCCTACCAATCTTGTGTTGTGTGGTAAATGGCAGAGGATCAAAGTGTAGTATCTGTTCCATAGTGATATTTACTAGCTCTTTGTTTCCTGGACAATTGTGTTCCAGCCTAAGTTTATTGCTCAGGCCCGCGCAAAAGTAGCGGTAAAACGCGAAACGCCGGAAGACAAGCGTCCGTGGTTCGGCCTCTTGGGAGGCATGGCCTCGGAAGGGCCTGGGGAAGTAGTTCCTCCCACCACGGCCTCGGTGGGAGGAAAGGAGGGTGACTGGCAGCTACCGCCACGGGAGTCACCCTCCGTAGCGTCCGTAGCAGCAGCAGCATCCCCCAAACCATCGACCTCGGGGTGGACAGGGGGAAAGATCGTCATGAAAAACGAAGAGTTCTACGAGGAAATGAAAGGAAAATATGCGCAGTATATTAAGGGAACTGAGCTGGTCTCAGTTCCGGAACAACTAGCGCAAATTGAAGTGCGTATTATTACGCTTATAACAAAAGACATAAAAACGCACAAGTTGGTGGGAGTAACCAGAGAAGTTTTTGAGGAGGCGATATCAGCTCTGAAACTAAATGCTAGGGCCGTGGCGAGGAAGAGCAATGCCATGTGGGACGTCCTGCTGGCATCAGCGGAGGAAGCCAAAAGACTAATTGGGGTAGTTCTGGAGACAAAAACGCTCCAACTCCACACTGAGTATATGGGAACCAAAAAAATCAAGGTTACCCTGCATGGCGTCCCCATGGACATTGCAGAGGACCACATAGGTGCCTTTTTCGCCAATTATGGAAAGGTGGCCTGTGTTTCCTCGCTGCGGTCCAAAGCCGGTATCTTAACAGGCGACATGACCCTGCAGGTGACTATATCGAAGGAAAACATTCCCAAGATTCCTAACATCCTCACCTGCAGGGGTCGCGTAATATTTATCATTGTTGAGGGAAGAAAACCGTGTTGTTGGGTCTGCGGGGCAGCGGAACATGTTGCCAAGACCTGCCCCACCAAAAATCCTGCCCCAAAGGCCCAACCAGCCAAGCAGCCACAGCAGGAGCAAGGCAAACCGAAGACGGCAACACCAAAGACGGCATCACCAGCACCGGCTCCAGCTGCCAACAAGGAAGGCGAATGGCAGGTGGTAGGCAGGAAGAAGAATAAAACACCATCCCCGGCGAAGGTGCTGCCACCTGCCAAAACGCCGGCTAAGATGAAGGAGACCCCGGTGAAGGAGACACCGGTGAAGAGGTCTCCAGTCCAACCGGAAAGGGGTTCCCAAAAGGAAAAGAGCTCCTCGCCTAGTATAGAGATGGAGGTGGAAAGGGCAGCGTCTCTCAAACGTGGGAGAGACGAGGAAGCGGAGGAAGAACGCGACAGCCCGAAGTCGAGGCGGAGAAGCAGGAGCAGAGAGAGAAGAGTACACAAAGTGAAATGCTCGTCACTACCGGTGTCCCCCGTGAGAAAGACTTATGCGGACAAGGCAAGAAGCCTTCCCGCTTCCCCGCTTAAGGCTTCCCAGTCCCCAGTTTTTAAACTGACCCCCTTGGCAAAAGCTAGTGCCATAACTCCTACTCCCTCCCCTTCTCCTACTCCCACTCCCTCTCGGGCTAAGAAAAAAAATGCCCTCCCGCGTGGGGATGCCCTGATGAAGGTTCCAGAAAATATTTCGGAGGAGTGGTCTTCCCAGCGACGAAGGCTACTGAAGCCTCTTTTAAAATTGACCTCTGTGAAGGGTCTCTCTACGGAAGACCCGAGGAACTTTGCCCAGGCCCCAGGTGTCATCACCCTGGTTAGGAATACCGGGGGGAACCTGCGGGTCTGGGACCATATCGCAGAGGTCCAGAAGCATTATACCAATTTAAATATGGTCAAAGAACATTCACCAGAGCTAAGAAAAATGGCTAAAAATTGTTCGGGGAGGTTCCCCGTATTACTCCACCCCTGCTTATATAGGGTGGTAAAATTAATTTATCCAACGGACGTCGGCGGTATTGTCCTGGACGGACGAATTACGTCCGATATAGGTACAGGGTCCCTAGGACAGGCCGTCGGGGTCCCAGCCACCAGAGATTTTTTCCCCGTATGTGATTAGAGCCGTTGTTGCATGTTTTTTCTGTTTCTCTTTTTCAGGCCTAAGAAATGTCTATCAAGATAGCCAGTTTGAATGCGTATGGCCTGAGGGATCGGGGTAAGGCGGCTCGCCTGCTTCGTGACCTCTTGTCGTACGGCGTGGATGTGGCCGCGATCCAAGAGACTCACTTTGTTTGCGAAGTCGACTCGTGTGTGCTGTCTAGCGACTTTGTCGTTTATTCAGCATATGGGAGCCGGCGGGCCAGAGGTGTTTCTTTGCTGGTTAAGCGTACCCTGGACGCGAGGGTTGACCTTGTCCATGTCGGTGCCGAGGGCCGGCTGATCGTGGCCGATATTGCAGTGAAAAGCAAGTCGTTCCGGCTGATTGCGGTTTATGCGCCCAATGTTCAAGGTGAGCGTGTCTCTTTCTTTCGGCTGTTGGAGCCCTTCATGGTGCATTCAACACGGCTAATCTTAGTTGGGGACTGGAATGCCATCCTAACCCCCAAATGGGATAGAGGGAGGGGCGCTAGCGGGTGGAGTGGTGATCGTAGCCTGGTCAAGCTTGTCGGCGATTTTGGTCTCGTCGATAGATACCGGGTCGATCATCCGGAAGGGAGCATGTGGACGTGGACGCGTAGTTGGCCCTCTACCCGGGTATCAGCGTACCTGGATAGGGTGTTAGTGAGGGAAGCCGACATAGACTTCTTAGAATGTCCAACGTTCCACTGGTTAGGCTACACGGACCACAAACTCGTTTGTGCCCGTGTGGTGTTAGATTTTAGGCCTAGGTTGGCTGGTTATTGGAAGTTCAACCAGTCCTTACTGGACAGGCGGGACTTTCGTGATCAGCTGACAAAACTAGTTCAGCGGGCGTTAATTGGGCGAGGCATTGGGAGTAAGTGGTGGGTTAGTCTTAAGGACTCCATTAGGTCTTTCGCCACCAAATATAGCCAGCGGCTCAACCTAGATAAGGCTGCGGAGGCAAAGACACTTAGAGCTAATTTCGCCCGGGCGGAGGCTGGTGGGGATTCCCTAGAAATAGCCTTAGCCAGGAGGCCCTGGAGCGTTCGACTAGCGGGCGCTACATGGGCCAGGTAATTAGGGCTAAGTTAAGCAAGATGTCTTCCGAAGCTGTGAAAATGGGCGCGGAACTGCGCAAGGAAGAAATTCGCCGAGCCGGCGACCGGTACATTCGAGAGGTACGCGACCCGGAGGGACATCTCCTTAGGTCGACCGACGACATGTGCGAGGCGTTCCGGCGGCATTTCGAGCACCGATTTACCAAGGAGCCTGGTCTCCGTGACGAGGAGTTTCGCAGCTATTTGGCTGACTTTCCCCGGCTTTTGCCGGCTGAAGCGGCTAGCTGCGAAGGGGAGATTACGGAGGACGAAATCTACGTGGCTTTGAAGAAGGTCGGCAGTGGCAAGTCGCCAGGTTTGGATGGTTTGCCCTATGAATTGTACTTGAGGATGTCGCACCTTTTTGTCCCGCTCTTGGCTGTCGTGTTCAACCACTGGTTTCGGCAGGGGTCCATCCCCGGTCGGATCACCAGGGGCGTGATCACGCTGTTGAGAAAAGGCAAGAAGGTTGGGAGGGAACTAGATGACTACAGGCCCATAACTCTGCTAAACACAGAGTTAAAGATTTTGGCCAAGATCCTGACGAATCGCTTGCAGCTAGTTGCCGAGTCTCTGTTGGAACCGGATCAGACTTGTTCTGTGAAGGGGAGAACAATTCAGAGCAACCTGCACTTGATTCGCACGATCATAGAGGGTGTAGAAGACGACGATGAGGCCGCGCTGATCAATTTAGATCAGTCCAAGGCATTTGATAGGATTGACCATGGCTACCTGGCTGCTGTCCTGCAGGCCGCCGGATTCAAACCCGACTTCAGCCGCTGGATTAGCCTTCTGTATCGCTCCCCCAAGGCTGTGGTACAGGTGAACGGGAAGCTGTCGGGCGCTTTCGCGCTGTCTAGGTCGGTCCGACAGGGTTGTCCACTGTCTTCTCTCCTTTATGTCTTGGCGTTGGAGCCCCTCCTTCGCCGGCTGAGGGACGAGACGGGCAGTCCGGTCCTGCGTGGAATTGAAGTCCCTGGCGGAGCTCGAGCCAGGGTTTCTGCGTACGCCGATGACGTAACGACCTTTGTGTCCTCCCGCAGGGACATAGAGGCGGTACACCAGGCGCTTGTACGGTACGAGAAGGTGACAGGGGCCAGAATTAACTGCGACAAGTCATCCGGCTTGCGGTTAGGTGCCTGGAAGGGAGTTTCCCTCCCGGGGCCCTTCAGCTGGACGGACGGGCCGGTCAAGCTCCTCGGAGTTTGGTTCGGTCCGGACTTACAGCTGGAGAAAAACTGGTCAGAAGTACTGGCAAAGGTCGGCGCGTCGGTCAAGATTTGGCGTCGACGGGGTCTCTCCGTGAAGGGCTTGGCGGAGGTGTGTAACACATACCTCTTTCCCATGATCCTTTACCGGCTGTCAGTACTTCCCCTTGTGACGATCATGAGAAGGCGCTCGAGCGTTTGCTATTCTCCTGTCTGTGGAGAGGACGCAAACACATGGTCGACAAAGGAGTCTGTTGCCTCCGTCCGTGTCAAGGGGGTCTGGGGATGCCACACTTGAGGAGCCACGTGCTCGCTTCAAGGTTGGCATTCCTCAGGCGCGCGTTGGAGGAAGATCGGTTGCTTGCGGGGGTAGTGAGGGACATGTTCCCTTGCCTTACCATCACGCCCCCGACCCTATGGCTGACCGTCAGGCCTTGGGTGCGACCGAAATTCCTGCTCGAATGTCTGGCGGCTTTACAGGCCATTCCACGGTCCAGTGACCTTTCACAGCCTAGGAAAATCTTCTATCGGGGATTAGTGGAGGGTGCCGTGAAGGATAAGCTGTGGAGTAAGCTCGGCATGTCGAGAGTGGAGTACCGCTCTCATTGGTCTTGGGCGCCAGGTGCGGATTGGCTCAGCAACTCTGAGTTTTCTCTGACCTGGCGATTGGCTCGGAATGGTTTGTCTCTCAATGACAAGCGTTTCGCAATGGGCCTGGCGGATTTGCCAGATTGTGAACGTTGCAACCTTGGAATTAAGGAGACGTCTGCGCACGCCTTCTTCCATTGTTCGCGCGTTCGCCCGTTGTGGGCGCGTGTCGGCGAGTTGACTGCTCGTATCGCGCCGCGGGAGCTCGTGCTCATTGATCGCGCATACGCTGTGGACAATGTGTTGCCCCCGTACTCTGGAGTGAAGCGGATGGTGTTTCTGACGCTGCTGGCTTCGGCGAGAATGGTGATATGGACGACGCGACTGGAGGAAGTCTTGCGGGGCGGTCGTCTTTCGGATCAGGATCTAATCCGATATTTTGAGCACCAGCTCAAAATGAAGATTAGAACTGAACGGAAGCGGCTGCACCCGACAGACTTTTGCGAAAGGTGGATACATGCAGCGAGCCTGGTTCGTGTGACCGGGGCTAGCCTTGATTTTCTTTTTTAGATCTGCTAATCACATCGGGGGGGATTCCTTTGGAACCCTTCCCGTGGTTAAGGTAGATATTCTTTTGTGTACCTAGTTAATGTGAGTGTATGGGTTGTCCTAGCCTGTTCCCGGCTCCAATACTTTTGTTATGATCCAGTTCGAGATCCCCTTTGTCCATCGTTATTTTGTCCCGTTTTACTCTCGGCTGGGTCAGCCTTATATATTCCCCAGTCCAATTTATTTTAACCTGCTTCTCCTTTCCCTGTAGAAAGAGAGCTACTTGATTTTGCCTTTTAAGGCAGAATACAGTGGCCTCTTTAATTATGAGGGTGTGTTTGGGTCTTACTAACACTCTGTATATGATGTTCATTTGAAATTGTTTTTATGTTGGGGATTTTCTGTTTCTTCATACCCCTTCCCATCATGTCATTTCATGTATAAATTTTTAAATCTATTTTTGTATTATATTTGTAAATAAGTCTTAAATTTTTATGTACATTTTGGGGCGTTTTTTAGGTCCCTGGTATGGTTTTTGCGGCATTTTGGTGTACGATATGTATGAGTGTTGATGGACAAATTCTTATGGTGATTGAGAAAAATTGTAACGTATGTATGGGTCGTGAATCCGATTAGCTAGGTATAAGATAGAGTACTGAAGACCACCCCAAGTTTTGTACCCCCACCCATTTTTCGGCCTTGTGCCATAATTCTTTGTAATTAAAGAATAAATAAAACGAGCCATTTCCTACCAATCTTGTGTTGTGTGGTAAATGGCAGAGGATCAAAGTGTAGTATCTGTTCCATAGTGATATTTACTAGCTCTTTGTTTCCTGGACAATTGTGTTCCAGCCTAAGTTTATTGCTCAGGCCCGCGCAAAAGTAGCGGTAAAACGCGAAACGCCGGAAGACAAGCGTCCGTGGTTCGGCCTCTTGGGAGGCATGGCCTCGGAAGGGCCTGGGGAAGTAGTTCCTCCCACCACGGCCTCGGTGGGAGGAAAGGAGGGTGACTGGCAGCTACCGCCACGGGAGTCACCCTCCGTAGCGTCCGTAGCAGCAGCAGCATCCCCCAAACCATCGACCTCGGGGTGGACAGGGGGAAAGATCGTCATGAAAAACGAAGAGTTCTACGAGGAAATGAAAGGAAAATATGCGCAGTATATTAAGGGAACTGAGCTGGTCTCAGTTCCGGAACAACTAGCGCAAATTGAAGTGCGTATTATTACGCTTATAACAAAAGACATAAAAACGCACAAGTTGGTGGGAGTAACCAGAGAAGTTTTTGAGGAGGCGATATCAGCTCTGAAACTAAATGCTAGGGCCGTGGCGAGGAAGAGCAATGCCATGTGGGACGTCCTGCTGGCATCAGCGGAGGAAGCCAAAAGACTAATTGGGGTAGTTCTGGAGACAAAAACGCTCCAACTCCACACTGAGTATATGGGAACCAAAAAAATCAAGGTTACCCTGCATGGCGTCCCCATGGACATTGCAGAGGACCACATAGGTGCCTTTTTCGCCAATTATGGAAAGGTGGCCTGTGTTTCCTCGCTGCGGTCCAAAGCCGGTATCTTAACAGGCGACATGACCCTGCAGGTGACTATATCGAAGGAAAACATTCCCAAGATTCCTAACATCCTCACCTGCAGGGGTCGCGTAATATTTATCATTGTTGAGGGAAGAAAACCGTGTTGTTGGGTCTGCGGGGCAGCGGAACATGTTGCCAAGACCTGCCCCACCAAAAATCCTGCCCCAAAGGCCCAACCAGCCAAGCAGCCACAGCAGGAGCAAGGCAAACCGAAGACGGCAACACCAAAGACGGCATCACCAGCACCGGCTCCAGCTGCCAACAAGGAAGGCGAATGGCAGGTGGTAGGCAGGAAGAAGAATAAAACACCATCCCCGGCGAAGGTGCTGCCACCTGCCAAAACGCCGGCTAAGATGAAGGAGACCCCGGTGAAGGAGACACCGGTGAAGAGGTCTCCAGTCCAACCGGAAAGGGGTTCCCAAAAGGAAAAGAGCTCCTCGCCTAGTATAGAGATGGAGGTGGAAAGGGCAGCGTCTCTCAAACGTGGGAGAGACGAGGAAGCGGAGGAAGAACGCGACAGCCCGAAGTCGAGGCGGAGAAGCAGGAGCAGAGAGAGAAGAGTACACAAAGTGAAATGCTCGTCACTACCGGTGTCCCCCGTGAGAAAGACTTATGCGGACAAGGCAAGAAGCCTTCCCGCTTCCCCGCTTAAGGCTTCCCAGTCCCCAGTTTTTAAACTGACCCCCTTGGCAAAAGCTAGTGCCATAACTCCTACTCCCTCCCCTTCTCCTACTCCCACTCCCTCTCGGGCTAAGAAAAAAAATGCCCTCCCGCGTGGGGATGCCCTGATGAAGGTTCCAGAAAATATTTCGGAGGAGTGGTCTTCCCAGCGACGAAGGCTACTGAAGCCTCTTTTAAAATTGACCTCTGTGAAGGGTCTCTCTACGGAAGACCCGAGGAACTTTGCCCAGGCCCCAGGTGTCATCACCCTGGTTAGGAATACCGGGGGGAACCTGCGGGTCTGGGACCATATCGCAGAGGTCCAGAAGCATTATACCAATTTAAATATGGTCAAAGAACATTCACCAGAGCTAAGAAAAATGGCTAAAAATTGTTCGGGGAGGTTCCCCGTATTACTCCACCCCTGCTTATATAGGGTGGTAAAATTAATTTATCCAACGGACGTCGGCGGTATTGTCCTGGACGGACGAATTACGTCCGATATAGGTACAGGGTCCCTAGGACAGGCCGTCGGGGTCCCAGCCACCAGAGATTTTTTCCCCGTATGTGATTAGAGCCGTTGTTGCATGTTTTTTCTGTTTCTCTTTTTCAGGCCTAAGAAATGTCTATCAAGATAGCCAGTTTGAATGCGTATGGCCTGAGGGATCGGGGTAAGGCGGCTCGCCTGCTTCGTGACCTCTTGTCGTACGGCGTGGATGTGGCCGCGATCCAAGAGACTCACTTTGTTTGCGAAGTCGACTCGTGTGTGCTGTCTAGCGACTTTGTCGTTTATTCAGCATATGGGAGCCGGCGGGCCAGAGGTGTTTCTTTGCTGGTTAAGCGTACCCTGGACGCGAGGGTTGACCTTGTCCATGTCGGTGCCGAGGGCCGGCTGATCGTGGCCGATATTGCAGTGAAAAGCAAGTCGTTCCGGCTGATTGCGGTTTATGCGCCCAATGTTCAGGGTGAGCGTGTCTCTTTCTTTCGGCTGTTGGAGCCCTTCATGGTGCATTCAACACGGCTAATCTTAGTTGGGGACTGGAATGCCATCCTAACCCCCAAATGGGATAGAGGGAGGGGCGCTAGCGGGTGGAGTGGTGATCGTAGCCTGGTCAAGCTTGTCGGCGATTTTGGTCTCGTCGATAGATACCGGGTCGATCATCCGGAAGGGAGCATGTGGACGTGGACGCGTAGTTGGCCTTCTACCCGGGTATCTGCATACCTGGATAGGATGTTAGTGAGAGAAGCCGATATAGACTTCCTAGAATGTCCAACGTTCCACTGGTTAGGCTACTCGGACCACAAACTCGTTTGTGCCCGGGTGGCGTTAGAATTTAGGCCTAGGTTGGCTGGTTATTGGAAGTTCAATCAGTCCTTACTGGACAGGCGGGACTTTCGTGACCAGCTGACAAAACTAGTGCAGCGGGCGTTAATTGGGCGAGTCATTGGGAGTAAGTGGTGGGTTAACCTTAAGGACTCCATTAGGTCTTTCGCCACCAAATATAGCCAGCGGCTCAACCTAGATAAGGCTGCGGAGGCAAAGACACTTAGTGCTAATTTCGCCCGGGCGGAGGCTGGTGGGGATCCCCTAGAAATAGCCTTAGCCAGGGAGGCCCTGGAGCGCTCGACTAGCGGGCGCTACATGGGTCAGGTAATTAGGGCTAAGTTAAGCAAGATGTCTTCCGAAGCTGTGAACATGGGCGCGGAACTGCGCAAGGAAGAAATTCGCCATGCCGGCGACCGGTACATTCGAGAGGTACGCGACCCGGAGGGACATCTCCTTAGGTCCACCGACGACATGTGCGAGGCGTTCCGGCAGCATTTCGAGCACCGATTTACCAAGGAGCCTGGTCTCCGTGACGAGGAGTTTCGCAGCTATTTGGCTGACTTTCCCCGGCTTTTGCCGGCTGAAGCGGCTAGCTGCGAAGGGGAGATTACGGAGGACGAAATCTACGTGGCTTTGAAGAAGGTCGGCAGTGGCAAGTCGCCAGGTTTGGATGGTTTGCCCTATGAATTGTACTTGAGGATGTCGCACCTTTTTGTCCCGCTCTTGGCTGTCGTGTTCAACCACTGGTTTCGGCAGGGGTCCATCCCCGGTCGGATCACCAGGGGCGTGATCACGCTGTTGAGAAAAGGCAAGAAGGTTGGGAGGGAACTAGATGATTACAGGCCCATAACTCTGCTAAACACAGAGTTAAAGATTTTGGCCAAGATCCTGACGAATCGCTTGCAGCTAGTTGCCGAGTCTCTGTTGGAACCGGATCAGACTTGTTCTGTGAAGGGGAGAACAATTCAGAGCAACCTGCACTTGATTCGCACGATCATAGAGGGTGTAGAAGACGACGATGAGGCCGCGCTGATCAATTTAGATCAGTCCAAGGCATTTGATAGGATTGACCATGGCTACCTGGCTGCTGTCCTGCAGGCCGCCGGATTCAAACCCGACTTCAGCCGCTGGATTAGCCTTCTGTATCGCTCCCCCAAGGCTGTGGTACAGGTGAACGGGAAGCTGTCGGGCGCTTTCGCGCTGTCTAGGTCGGTCCGACAGGGTTGTCCACTGTCTTCTCTCCTTTATGTCCTCGCGTTGGAGCCCCTCCTTCGCAGGCTAAGGGACGAGACGGGCAGTCCGGTCCTGCGTGGAATTGAAGTCCCTGGTGGAGCTCGAGCCAGGGTTTCCGCGTACGCCGATGACGTAACGACCTTGTGTCCTCCCGCAGGGACATAGAGGCGGTACACCAGGCGCTTGTACGGTACGAGAAGGTGACAGGGGCCAGAATTAACTGCGACAAGTCATCCGGCTTGCGGTTAGGTGCCTGGAAGGAGTTTCCCTCCCGGGGCCCTTCAGCTGGACGGACGGGCCGGTCAAGCTCCTCGGAGTTTGGTTCGGTCCGGACTTACAGCTGGAGAAAAACTGGTCAGAAGTACTGGCAAAGGTCGGCGCGTCGGTCAAGATTTGGCGTCGACGGGGTCTCTCCGTGAAGGGCTTGGCGGAGGTGTGTAACACATACCTCTTTCCCATGATCCTTTACCGGCTGTCAGTACTTCCCCTTTGTGACGATCATGAGAAGGCGCTCGAGCGTTTGCTATTCTCCTGTCTGTGGAGAGGACGCAAACACATGGTCGACAAAGGAGTCTGTTGCCTCCGTCCGTGTCAAGGGGGTCTGGGGATGCCACACTTGAGGAGCCACGTGCTCGCTTCAAGGTTGGCATTCCTCAGGCGCGCGTTGGAGGAAGATCGGTTGCTTGCGGGGGTGGTGAGGGACATGTTCCCTTGCCTTACCATCACGCCCCCGACCCTATGGCTGACCGTCAGGCCTTGGGTGCGACCGAAATTCCTGCTCGAATGTCTGGCGGCTTTACAGGCCATTCCACGGTCCAGTGACCTTTCACAGCCTAGGAAAATCTTCTATCGGGGATTAGTGGAGGGTGCCGTGAAGGATAAGCTGTGGAGTAAGCTCGGCATGTCGAGAGTGGAGTACCGCTCTCATTGGTCTTGGGCGCCAGGCGCGGATTGGCTCAGCAACTCTGAGTTTTCTCTGACCTGGCGATTGGCTCGGAATGGTTTGTCGCTCAATGACAAGCGTTTCGCAATGGGCCTGGCGGATTTGCCAGATTGTGAACGTTGCAACCTTGGAATTAAGGAGACGTCTGCGCACGCCTTCTTCCATTGTTCGCGCGTTCGCCCGTTGTGGGCGCGTGTCGGCGAGTTGACTGCTCGTATCGCGCCGCGGGAGCTTGTGCTCATTGATCGCGCATACGCTGTGGACAATGTGTCGCCCCCGTACTCTGGAGTGAAGCGGATGGTGTTTCTGTCGCTACTGGCCACGGCTAGAATGGTGATTTGGATGACGCGTCTGGAGGAAGTCTTGCGGGGAGGTCGTCTTTCGGATCAGGATCTAATCCGATATTTTGAGCACCAGCTCAAAATGAAGATTAGAACTGAACGGAAACGGCTGCACCCGACAGACTTTAGCAAAAGGTGGATATATGCAGCGAGCCTGGTTCGTGTGACCGGGGCTAGTCTTGATTTTCTTTTTAGATCTGCTGCTCGCATCGGGGTGGATTCCTCTGGAACCCCTCCCGTGGTTAAGGTAAAGTATTCTTTTGTGTACCTAGTTAATGTGGAGTGAGTGGGTTTGTCCTAGCCTGTTCCCGGCTCCCTTGCTTTTGTTATGATCCAGTTCGAGATCCCCATTGTCCAGAGTTATTTTGTCCCGTTTTATTCTCGGCTGGGTCAGCCTTATATATTCTCCAGTCCCATTTATTTTTGTTCCCTGCTTCTCCATTCCCCTTAGAAAGAGTGCTTCTTGATTTTGTCTTTTAAGACAGAATACAGCGGCCTCTTTAATTATGTGGGTGTGTTTGGGTCTTACTAACATTATGTATAAATATTCATTTGAAATTGTTTTTGTTTTGGGGATTTTTTGTTTCTTCATACCCCCTTCCCATCATATCATTTCATGTACAAATTTTTAAAGTTATTTTTGTATTATATTTGTATATATTAATAAAATTTTTATGTACATTTGGGGCGTTTTTAGGTCCCCGGTATGTTTTTGCGGTATTTTGGTGCTTGATAAGTATGAGTGGTGATGGATAAATTCTTATGGTGAATGAGAATCATTGTAACGTATGTATGGGTCGTGAATCTGATTAGCTAGGTATAGGATAGAGTAGCTGAAGACCACCCCAAGTTTTGTTCCCCCTCCCATTTTTCTGGCCTTGAGCCATAATTTTGTAGCTCTACAAAATAAATAAAACGAGCCATTTCCTACCAATCTTGTGTTGTGTGGTAAATGGCAGAGGATCAAAGTGTAGTATCTGTTCCATAGTGATATTTACTAGCTCTTTGTTTCCTGGACAATTGTGTTCCAGCCTAAGTTTATTGCTCAGGCCCGCGCAAAAGTAGCGGTAAAACGCGAAACGCCGGAAGACAAGCGTCCGTGGTTCGGCCTCTTGGGAGGCATGGCCTCGGAAGGGCCTGGGGAAGTAGTTCCTCCCACCACGGCCTCGGTGGGAGGAAAGGAGGGTGACTGGCAGCTACCGCCACGGGAGTCACCCTCCGTAGCGTCCGTAGCAGCAGCAGCATCCCCCAAACCATCGACCTCGGGGTGGACAGGGGGAAAGATCGTCATGAAAAACGAAGAGTTCTACGAGGAAATGAAAGGAAAATATGCGCAGTATATTAAGGGAACTGAGCTGGTCTCAGTTCCGGAACAACTAGCGCAAATTGAAGTGCGTATTATTACGCTTATAACAAAAGACATAAAAACGCACAAGTTGGTGGGAGTAACCAGAGAAGTTTTTGAGGAGGCGATATCAGCTCTGAAACTAAATGCTAGGGCCGTGGCGAGGAAGAGCAATGCCATGTGGGACGTCCTGCTGGCATCAGCGGAGGAAGCCAAAAGACTAATTGGGGTAGTTCTGGAGACAAAAACGCTCCAACTCCACACTGAGTATATGGGAACCAAAAAAATCAAGGTTACCCTGCATGGCGTCCCCATGGACATTGCAGAGGACCACATAGGTGCCTTTTTCGCCAATTATGGAAAGGTGGCCTGTGTTTCCTCGCTGCGGTCCAAAGCCGGTATCTTAACAGGCGACATGACCCTGCAGGTGACTATATCGAAGGAAAACATTCCCAAGATTCCTAACATCCTCACCTGCAGGGGTCGCGTAATATTTATCATTGTTGAGGGAAGAAAACCGTGTTGTTGGGTCTGCGGGGCAGCGGAACATGTTGCCAAGACCTGCCCCACCAAAAATCCTGCCCCAAAGGCCCAACCAGCCAAGCAGCCACAGCAGGAGCAAGGCAAACCGAAGACGGCAACACCAAAGACGGCATCACCAGCACCGGCTCCAGCTGCCAACAAGGAAGGCGAATGGCAGGTGGTAGGCAGGAAGAAGAATAAAACACCATCCCCGGCGAAGGTGCTGCCACCTGCCAAAACGCCGGCTAAGATGAAGGAGACCCCGGTGAAGGAGACACCGGTGAAGAGGTCTCCAGTCCAACCGGAAAGGGGTTCCCAAAAGGAAAAGAGCTCCTCGCCTAGTATAGAGATGGAGGTGGAAAGGGCAGCGTCTCTCAAACGTGGGAGAGACGAGGAAGCGGAGGAAGAACGCGACAGCCCGAAGTCGAGGCGGAGAAGCAGGAGCAGAGAGAGAAGAGTACACAAAGTGAAATGCTCGTCACTACCGGTGTCCCCCGTGAGAAAGACTTATGCGGACAAGGCAAGAAGCCTTCCCGCTTCCCCGCTTAAGGCTTCCCAGTCCCCAGTTTTTAAACTGACCCCCTTGGCAAAAGCTAGTGCCATAACTCCTACTCCCTCCCCTTCTCCTACTCCCACTCCCTCTCGGGCTAAGAAAAAAAATGCCCTCCCGCGTGGGGATGCCCTGATGAAGGTTCCAGAAAATATTTCGGAGGAGTGGTCTTCCCAGCGACGAAGGCTACTGAAGCCTCTTTTAAAATTGACCTCTGTGAAGGGTCTCTCTACGGAAGACCCGAGGAACTTTGCCCAGGCCCCAGGTGTCATCACCCTGGTTAGGAATACCGGGGGGAACCTGCGGGTCTGGGACCATATCGCAGAGGTCCAGAAGCATTATACCAATTTAAATATGGTCAAAGAACATTCACCAGAGCTAAGAAAAATGGCTAAAAATTGTTCGGGGAGGTTCCCCGTATTACTCCACCCCTGCTTATATAGGGTGGTAAAATTAATTTATCCAACGGACGTCGGCGGTATTGTCCTGGACGGACGAATTACGTCCGATATAGGTACAGGGTCCCTAGGACAGGCCGTCGGGGTCCCAGCCACCAGAGATTTTTTCCCCGTATGTGATTAGAGCCGTTGTTGCATGTTTTTTCTGTTTCTCTTTTTCAGGCCTAAGAAATGTCTATCAAGATAGCCAGTTTGAATGCGTATGGCCTGAGGGATCGGGGTAAGGCGGCTCGCCTGCTTCGTGACCTCTTGTCGTACGGCGTGGATGTGGCCGCGATCCAAGAGACTCACTTTGTTTGCGAAGTCGACTCGTGTGTGCTGTCTAGCGACTTTGTCGTTTATTCAGCATATGGGAGCCGGCGGGCCAGAGGTGTTTCTTTGCTGGTTAAGCGTACCCTGGACGCGAGGGTTGACCTTGTCCATGTCGGTGCCGAGGGCCGGCTGATCGTGGCCGATATTGCAGTGAAAAGCAAGTCGTTCCGGCTGATTGCGGTTTATGCGCCCAATGTTCAGGGTGAGCGTGTCTCTTTCTTTCGGCTGTTGGAGCCCTTCATGGTGCATTCAACACGGCTAATCTTAGTTGGGGACTGGAATGCCATCCTAACCCCCAAATGGGATAGAGGGAGGGGCGCTAGCGGGTGGAGTGGTGATCGTAGCCTGGTCAAGCTTGTCGGCGATTTTGGTCTCGTCGATAGATACCGGGTCGATCATCCGGAAGGGAGCATGTGGACGTGGACGCGTAGTTGGCCCTCTACCCGGGTATCAGCGTACCTGGATAGGGTGTTAGTGAGGGAAGCCGACATAGACTTCTTAGAATGTCCAACGTTCCACTGGTTAGGCTACACGGACCACAAACTCGTTTGTGCCCGTGTGGTGTTAGATTTTAGGCCTAGGTTGGCTGGTTATTGGAAGTTCAACCAGTCCTTACTGGACAGGCGGGACTTTCGTGAACAGCTGACAAAACTAGTGCAGCGGGCGTTAATTGGGCGAGTCATTGGGAGTAAGTGGTGGGTTAACCTTAAGGACTCCATTAGGTCTTTCGCCACCAAATATAGCCAGCGGCTCAACTTAGATAAGGCTGCGGAGGCAAAGACACTTAGTGCTAATTTCGCCCGGGCGGAGGCTGGTGGGGATCCCCTAGAAATAGCCTTAGCCAGGGAGGCCCTGGAGCGCTCGACTAGCGGGCGCTACATGGGTCAGGTAATTAGGGCTAAGTTAAGCAAGATGTCTTCCGAAGCTGTGAACATGGGCGCGGAACTGCGCAAGGAAGAAATTCGCCATGCCGGCGACCGGTACATTCGAGAGGTACGCGACCCGGAGGGACATCTCCTTAGGTCCACCGACGACATGTGCGAGGCGTTCCGGCGGCATTTCGAGCACCGATTTACCAAGGAGCCTGGTCTCCGTGACGAGGAGTTTCGCAGCTATTTGGCTGACTTTCCCCGGCTTTTGCCGGCTGAAGCGGCTAGCTGCGAAGGGGAGATTACGGAGGACGAAATCTACGTGGCTTTGAAGAAGGTCAGCAGTGGCAAGTCGCCAGGTTTGGATGGTTTGCCCTATGAATTGTACTTGAGGATGTCGCACCTTTTTGTCCCGCTCTTGGCTGTCGTGTTCAACCACTGGTTTCGGCAGGGGTCCATCCCCGGTCGGATCACCAGGGGCGTGATCACGCTGTTGAGAAAAGGCAAGAAGGTTGGGAGGGAACTAGATGACTACAGGCCCATAACTCTGCTAAACACAGAGTTAAAGATTTTGGCCAAGATCCTGACGAATCGCTTGCAGCTAGTTGCCGAGTCTCTGTTGGAACCAGATCAGACTTGTTCTGTGAAGGGGAGAACAATTCAGAGCAACCTGCACTTGATTCGCACGATCATAGAGGGTGTAGAAGACGACGATGAGGCCGCGCTGATCAATTTAGATCAGTCCAAGGCATTTGATAGGATTGACCATGGCTACCTGGCTGCTGTCCTGCAGGCCGCCGGATTCAAACCCGACTTCAGCCGCTGGATTAGCCTTCTGTATCGCTCCCCCAAGGCTGTGGTACAGGTGAACGGGAAGCTGTCGGGCGCTTTCGCGCTGTCTAGGTCGGTCCGACAGGGTTGTCCACTGTCTTCTCTCCTTTATGTCCTGTGTTTGGAGCCCCTCCTTCGCAGGCTAAGGGACGAGACGGGCAGTCCGGTCCTGCGTGGAATTGAAGTCCCTGGCGGAGCTCGAGCCAGGGTTTCTGCGTACGCCGATGACGTAACGACCTTTGTGTCCTCCCGCAGGGACATAGAGGCGGTACACCAGGCGCTTGTACGGTACGAGAAGGTGACAGGGGCCAGAATTAACTGCGACAAGTCATCCGGCTTGCGGTTAGGTGCCTGGAAGGGAGTTTCCCTCCCGGGGCCCTTCAGCTGGACGGACGGGCCGGTCAAGCTCCTCGGAGTTTGGTTCGGTCCGGACTTACAGCTGGAGAAAAACTGGTCAGAAGTACTGGCAAAGGTCGGCGCGTCGGTCAAGATTTGGCGTCGACGGGGTCTCTCCGTGAAGGGCTTGGCGGAGGTGTGTAACACATACCTCTTTCCCATGATCCTTTACCGGCTGTCAGTACTTCCCCTTTGTGACGATCATGAGAAGGCGCTCGAGCGTTTGCTATTCTCCTGTCTGTGGAGAGGACGCAAACACATGGTCGACAAAGGAGTCTGTTGCCTCCGTCCGTGTCAAGGGGGTCTGGGGATGCCACACTTGAGGAGCCACGTGCTCGCTTCGAGGTTGGCATTCCTCAGGCGCGCGTTGGAGGAAGATCGGTTGCTTGCGGGGGTAGTGAGGGACATGTTCCCTTGCCTTACCATCACGCCCCCGACCCTATGGCTGACCGTCAGGCCTTGGGTGCGACCGAAATTCCTGCTCGAATGTCTGGCGGCTTTACAGGCCATTCCACGGTCCAGTGACCTTTCACAGCCTAGGAAAATCTTCTATCGGGGATTAGTGGAGGGTGCCGTGAAGGATAAGCTGTGGAGTAAGCTCGGCATGTCGAGAGTGGAGTACCGCTCTCATTGGTCTTGGGCGCCAGGTGCGGATTGGCTCAGCAACTCTGAGTTTTCTCTGACCTGGCGATTGGCTCGGAATGGTTTGTCGCTCAATGACAAGCGTTTCGCAATGGGCCTGGCGGATTTGCCAGATTGTGAACGTTGCGACCTTGGAATTAGGGAGACGTCTGCGCACGCCTTCTTCCATTGTTCGCGCGTTCGCCCGTTGTGGGCGCGTGTCGGCGAGTTGACTGCTCGTATCGCGCCGCGGGAGCTTGTGCTCATTGATCGCGCATACGCTGTGGACAATGTGTCGCCCCCGTACTCTGGAGTGAAGCGGATGGTGTTTCTGTCGCTACTGGCCACGGCTAGAATGGTGATCTGGATGACGCGACTGGAGGAAGTCTTGCGGGGAGGTCGTCTTTCGGATCAGGATCTAATCCGATATTTTGAGCACCAGCTCAAAATGAAGATTAGAACTGAACGGAAACGGCTGCACCCGACAGACTTTAGCAAAAGGTGGATATATGCAGCGAGCCTGGTTCGTGTGACCGGGGCTAGTCTTGATTTTCTTTTTTAGATCTGCTGCTCGCATCGGGGTGGATTCCTCTGGAACCCCTCCCGTGGTTAAGGTAAAGTATTCTTTTGTGTACCTAGTTAACGTGAGTGAGTGGGTTTGTCCTAGCCTGTTCCCGGCTCCCTTGCTTTTGTTATGATCCAGTTCGAGATCCCCATTGTCCAGAGTTATTTTGTCCCGTTTTATTCTCGGCTGGGTCAGCCTTATATATTCTCCAGTCCATTTTATTTTTTAACCTATTTCTCCATTCCCCGTAGAAAGAGAGCGGCTTGATTTTGTCTATACAGGCAGAATACAGTGGCCTCTTTAATTATGTGGGTGTGTTTGGGTCTTACTAACATAATGTATAAATATTCATTTGAAATTGTTTTTGTTTTGGGGATTTTTTGTTTCTTCATACCCCCTTCCCATCATATCATTTCATGTACAAATTTTTAAAGTTATTTTTGTATTATATTTGTATATAGTAATAAATTTTTATGTACATTTGGGGCGTTTTTAGGTCCCCGGTATGTTTTGCGGTTTTTTGGTGCTTGATAGGTATGAGTGTTGATGGGCAAATTCTTATGGTGAAAGAGAATCATTGTAACGTATGTATGGGTCGTGAATCTGGTTAGCTAGGTATAGGATAGAGTAGCTGAAGACCACCCCAAGTTTTGTTCCCCCTCCCAGTTTTTGGCCTTGAGCCACAATTTTGTGTAAAAACAAAATAAATAAAACGAGCCATTTCCTACCAATCTTGTGTTGTGTGGTAAATGGCAGAGGATCAAAGTGTAGTATCTGTTCCATAGTGATATTTACTAGCTCTTTGTTTCCTGGACAATTGTGTTCCAGCCTAAGTTTATTGCTCAGGCCCGCGCAAAAGTAGCGGTAAAACGCGAAACGCCGGAAGACAAGCGTCCGTGGTTCGGCCTCTTGGGAGGCATGGCCTCGGAAGGGCCTGGGGAAGTAGTTCCTCCCACCACGGCCTCGGTGGGAGGAAAGGAGGGTGACTGGCAACTACCGCCACGGGAGTCACCCTCCGTAGCGTCCGTAGCAGCAGCAGCATCCCCCAAACCATCAACCTCGGGGTGGACAGGGGGAAAGATCGTTATGAAAAATGAAGATTTCTACGAGGAGATGAAAGCTAAATACGCACAGTATATAAAGGGAACTGAGCTAGTCTCAGTTCCGGAACAACTAGCGCAAATTGAAGTGCGTATTATTACGCTTATAACAAAAGACATAAAAACTCACAAGTTGGTGGGAGTAACCAGAGAAGTTTTTGAGGAGGCGTTATCAGCTCTGAAACTAAATGCTAGGGCCGTGGCGAGGAAGAGCAATGCCATGTGGGACGTCCTGCTGGCTTCAGCGGACGAAGCCAAAAGACTAATTGGGGTAGTTCTGGAGACAAAAACGCTCCAACTCCACACTGAGTATATGGGGACCAAAAAAATCAAGGTTACCCTGCATGGCGTCCCCATGGACATTGCGGAGGACCACATAGGTGCCTTTTTCGCCCATTATGGAAAGGTGGCCTGTGTTTCCTCGCTGCGGTCCAGAGCAGGTATCTTGACAGGCGACATGACCCTGCAGGTGACTATAACGAAGGAAAACATTCCCAAAATTCCTAACATCCTCACCTGCAGGGGTCGCGTAATATTCATAATTGTTGAAGGAAGAAAACCGTGCTGTTGGGTCTGCGGGGCGGCGGAACATGTAGCAAAAACCTGCCCCACCAAGAATCCTGCCCCAAAGGCCCAACCAGCCAAGCAGCCACAGCAGGAGCAAGGCAAACCGAAGACGGCAACACCAAAGACGGCATCACCAGCACCGGCTCCAGCTGCCAACAAGGACGGCGAGTGGCAGGTGGTAGGCAGGAAGAAGAATAAGACACCATCCCCGGCGAAGGTGCCGCCACCTGCCAAAACGCCGGTTAAGATGAAGGAGACCCCGGTGAAGGATACCCCGGTGAAGAGGTCTCCAGTCCAACCGGAAAGGGGTTCCCAAAAGGAAAAGAGCTCCTCGCCTAGTATAGAGATGGAGGTGGAAAGGGCAGCGTCTCTCAAACGTGGGAGAGACGAGGAAGCGGAGGAAGAACGCGACAGCCCGAAGTCGAGGCGGAGAAGCAGGAGCAGAGAGAGAAGAGTACACAAAGTGAAATGCTCGTCACTACCGGTGTCCCCCGTGAGAAAGACTTATGCGGACAAGGCAAGAAGCCTTCCCGCTTCCCCGCTTAAGGCTTCCCAGTCCCCAGTTTTTAAACTGACCCCCTTGGCAAAAGCTAGTGCCATAACTCCTACTCCCTCCCCTTCTCCTACTCCCACTCCCTCTCGGGCTAAGAAAAAAAATGCCCTCCCGCGTGGGGATGCCCTGATGAAGGTTCCAGAAAATATTTCGGAGGAGTGGTCTTCCCAGCGACGAAGGCTACTGAAGCCTCTTTTAAAATTGACCTCTGTGAAGGGTCTCTCTACGGAAGACCCGAGGAACTTTGCCCAGGCCCCAGGTGTCATCACCCTGGTTAGGAATACCGGGGGGAACCTGCGGGTCTGGGACCATATCGCAGAGGTCCAGAAGCATTATACCAATTTAAATATGGTCAAAGAACATTCACCAGAGCTAAGAAAAATGGCTAAAAATTGTTCGGGGAGGTTCCCCGTATTACTCCACCCCTGCTTATATAGGGTGGTAAAATTAATTTATCCAACGGACGTCGGCGGTATTGTCCTGGACGGACGAATTACGTCCGATATAGGTACAGGGTCCCTAGGACAGGCCGTCGGGGTCCCAGCCACCAGAGATTTTTTCCCCGTATGTGATTAGAGCCGTTGTTGCATGTTTTTTCTGTTTCTCTTTTTCAGGCCTAAGAAATGTCTATCAAGATAGCCAGTTTGAATGCGTATGGCCTGAGGGATCGGGGTAAGGCGGCTCGCCTGCTTCGTGACCTCTTGTCGTACGGCGTGGATGTGGCCGCGATCCAAGAGACTCACTTTGTTTGCGAAGTCGACTCGTGTGTGCTGTCTAGCGACTTTGTCGTTTATTCAGCATATGGGAGCCGGCGGGCCAGAGGTGTTTCTTTGCTGGTTAAGCGTACCCTGGACGCGAGGGTTGACCTTGTCCATGTCGGTGCCGAGGGCCGGCTGATCGTGGCCGATATTGCAGTGAAAAGCAAGTCGTTCCGGCTGATTGCGGTTTATGCGCCCAATGTTCAAGGTGAGCGTGTCTCTTTCTTTTCGGCTGTTGGAGCCCTTCATGGTGCATTCAACACGGCTAATCTTAGTTGGGGACTGGAATGCCATCCTAACCCCCAAATGGGATAGAGGGAGGGGCGCTAGCGGGTGGAGTGGTGATCGTAGCCTGGTCAAGCTTGTCGGCGATTTTGGTCTCGTCGATAGATACCGGGTCGATCATCCGGAAGGGAGCATGTGGACGTGGACGCGTAGTTGGCCCTCTACCCGGGTATCAGCGTACCTGGATAGGGTGTTAGTGAGGGAAGCCGACATAGACTTCTTAGAATGTCCAACGTTCCACTGGTTAGGCTACACGGACCACAAACTCGTTTGTGCCCGTGTGGTGTTAGATTTTAGGCCTAGGTTGGCTGGTTATTGGAAGTTCAACCAGTCCTTACTGGACAGGCGGGACTTTCGTGACCAGCTGACAAAACTAGTTCAGCGGGCGTTAATTGGGCGAGTCATTGGGAGTAAGTGGTGGGTTAGTCTTAAGGACTCCATTAGGTCTTTCGCCACCAAATATAGCCAGCGGCTCAACCTAGATAAGGCTGCGGAGGCAAAGACACTTAGAGCTAGTTTCGCCCGGGCGGAGGCTGGTGGGGATTCCCTAGAAATAGCCTTAGCCAGGGAGGCCCTGGAGCGTTCTGACTAGCGGGCGCTACATGGGCCAGGTAATTAGGGCTAAGTTAAGCAAGATGTCTTCCGAAGCTGTGAAAATGGGCGCGGAACTGCGCAAGGAAGAAATTCGCCGAGCCGGCGACCGGTACATTCGAGAGGTACGCGACCCGGAGGGACACCTCCTTAGGTCGACCGACGACATGTGCGAGGCGTTCCGGCAGCATTTCGAACACCGATTTACCAAGGAGCCTGGTCTCCGTGACGAGGACTTTCGCAGCTATTTGGCTGACTTTCCCCGGCTTTTGCCGGCTGAAGCGGCTAGTTGCGAAGGGGAGATTACGGAGGACGAAATCTACGTGGCTTTGAAGAAGGTCGGCAGTGGCAAGTCGCCAGGTTTGGATGGTTTGCCCTATGAATTGTACTTGAGGATGTCGCACCTTTTTGTCCCGCTCTTGGCAGTCGTGTTCAACCACTGGTTTCGGCAGGGGTCCATCCCCGGTCGGATCACCAGGGGCGTGATCACGCTGTTGAGAAAAGGCAAGAAGGTTGGGAGGGAACTAGATGATTACAGGCCCATAACTCTGCTAAACACAGAGTTAAAGATTTTAGGCCAAGATCCTGACGAATCGCTTGCAGCTAGTTGCCGAGTCTCTGTTGGAACCGGATCAGACTTGTGCTGTGAAGGGGAGAACAATTCAGAGCAACCTGCACTTGATTCGCACGATCATAGAGGGTGTAGAAGACGACGATGAGGCCGCGCTGATCAATTTAGATCAGTCCAAGGCATTTGATAGGATTGACCATGGCTACCTGGCTGCTGTCCTGCAGGCCGCCGGATTCAAACCCGACTTCAGCCGCTGGATTAGCCTTCTGTATCGCTCCCCCCGGGCTGTGGTACAGGTGAACGGGAAGCTGTCGGGCGCTTTCGCGCTGTCTAGGTCGGTCCGACAGGGTTGTCCACTGTCTTCTCTCCTTTATGTCTTGGCGTTGGAGCCCCTCCTTCGCCGGCTAAGGGACGAGACTGGCAGTCCGGTCCTGCGTGGAATTGAAGTCCCTGGCGGAGCTCGAGCCAGGGTTTCTGCGTACGCCGATGACGTAACGACCTTTGTGTCCTCCCGCAGGGACATAGAGGCGGTACACCAGGCGCTTGTACGGTACGAGAAGGTGACAGGGGCCAGAATCAACTGCGACAAGTCATCCGGCTTGCGGTTAGGTGCCTGGAAGGGAGTTTCCCTCCCGGGGCCCTTCAGCTGGACGGACGGGCCGGTCAAGCTCCTCGGAGTTTGGTTCGGTCCGGACTTACAGCTGGAGAAAAACTGGTCAGAAGTACTGGCAAAGGTCGGCGCGTCGGTCAAGATTTGGCGTCGACGGGGTCTCTCCGTGAAGGGCTTGGCGGAGGTGTGTAACACATACCTCTTTCCCATGATCCTTTACCGGCTGTCAGTACTTCCCCTTTGTGACGATCATGAGAAGGCGCTCGAGCGTTTGCTATTCTCCTGTCTTTGGAGAGGACGCAAACACATGGTCGACAAAGGAGTCTGTTGCCTCCGTCCGTGTCAAGGGGGTCTGGGGATGCCACACTTGAGGAGCCACGTGCTCGCTTCAAGGTTGGCATTCCTCAGGCGCGCGTTAGAGGAAGATCGGTTGCTTGCGGGGGTAGTGAGGGACATGTTCCCTTGCCTTACCATCACGCCCCCGACCCTATGGCTGACCGTCAGGCCTTGGGTGCGACCGAAATTCCTCCTCGAATGTCTGGCGGCTTTACAGGCCATTCCACGGTCCAGTGACCTTTCACAGCCTAGGAAAATCTTCTATCGGGGATTAGTGGAGGGTGCCGTGAAGGATAAGCTGTGGAGTAAGCTCGGCATGTCGAGAGTGGAGTACCGCTCTCATTGGTCTTGGGCGCCAGGTGCAGATTGGCTCAGCAACTCTGAGTTTTCTCTGACCTGGCGATTGGCTCGGAATGGTTTGTCTCTCAATGACAAGCGTTTCGCAATGGGCCTGGCGGATTTGCCAGATTGTGAACGTTGCAACCTTGGAATCAAGGAGACGTCTGCGCACGCCTTCTTCCATTGTTCGCGCGTTCGCCCGTTGTGGGCGCGTGTCGGCGAGTTGACTGCTCGTATCGCGCCGCGGGAGCTCGTGCTCATTGATCGCGCATACGCTGTGGACAATGTGTTGCCCCCGTACTCTGGAGTGAAGCGGATGGTGTTTCTGACGCTGCTGGCTTCGGCTAGAATGGTGATATGGACGACGCGACTGGAGGAAGTCTTGCGGGGCGGTCGTCTTTCGGATCAGGATCTAATCCGATATTTTGAGCACCAGCTCAAAATGAAGATTAGAACTGAACGGAAACGGCTGCACCCGACAGACTTTTGCGAAAGGTGGATACATGCAGCGAGCCTGGTTCGTGTGACCGGGGCTAGCCTTGATTTTCTTTTTTAGATCTGCTAATCACATCGGGGGGGATTCCTTTGGAACCCTTCCCGTGGTTAAGGTAGATATTCTTTTGTGTACCTAGTTAATGTGAGTGTATGGGTTGTCCTAGCCTGTTCCCGGCTCCAATACTTTTGTTATGATCCAGTTCGAGATCCCCTTTGTCCATCGTTATTTTGTCCCGTTTTACTCTCGGCTGGGTCAGCCTTATATATTCCCCAGTCCAATTTATTTTAACCTGCTTCTCCTTTCCCCTGTAGAAAGAGAGCTACTTGATTTTGCCTTTTAAGGCAGAATACAGTGGCCTCTTTAATTATGAGGGTGTGTTTGGGTCTTACTAACACCATGTATATGATGTTCATTTGAAATTGTTTTTAGTTTGGGGTTTTTTGTTTTTTCATTCCCCCTTCCCATCATGTCATTTCATGCACAAATTTTTAAATCTATTTTTGTATTATATTTGTAAATAGTCACAAATTTTTATGTACATTTGGGGCGTTTTGTAGGTCCCTGGTATGGTTTTTGCGGTATTTTGGTGTACGATATGTATGAGTGTTGATGGACAAATTCTTATGGTGATTGAGAAAATTGTAACGTATGTAAGGGTCGTGAATCCGATTAGCTAGGTATAAGATAGAGTACTGAAGACCACCCCAAGTTTTGTACCCCCACCCATTTTTCGGCCTTGTGCCATAATTCTTTGTAATTAAAGAATAAATAATACGAGCCATTTCTTACCAATCTTGTGTTGTGTGGTAAATGGCAGAGGATCAAAGTGTAGTATCTGTTCCATAGTGATATTTACTAGCTCTTTGTTTCCTGGACAATTGTGTTCCAGCCTAAGTTTATTGCTCAGGCCCGCGCAAAAGTAGCGGTAAAACGCGAAACGCCGGAAGACAAGCGTCCGTGGTTCGGCCTCTTGGGAGGCATGGCCTCGGAAGGGCCTGGGGAAGTAGTTCCTCCCACCACGGCCTCGGTGGGAGGAAAGGAGGGTGACTGGCAGCTACCGCCACGGGAGACACCCTCCGTAGCGTCCGTAGCAGCAGCAGCATCCCCCAAACCATCGACCTCGGGGTGGACAGGGGGAAAGATCGTCATGAAAAACGAAGAGTTCTACGAGGAAATGAAAGGAAAATATGCGCAGTATATTAAGGGAACTGAGCTGGTCTCAGTTCCGGAACAACTAGCGCAAATTGAAGTGCGTATTATTACGCTTATAACAAAAGACATAAAAACTCACAAGTTGGTGGGAGTAACCAGAGAAGTTTTTGAGGAGGCGTTATCAGCTCTGAAACTAAATGCTAGGGCCGTGGCGAGGAAGAGCAATGCCATGTGGGACGTCCTGCTGGCTTCAGCGGACGAAGCCAAAAGACTAATTGGGGTAGTTCTGGAGACAAAAACGCTCCAACTCCACACTGAGTATATGGGGACCAAAAAAATCAAGGTTACCCTGCATGGCGTCCCCATGGACATTGCGGAGGACCACATAGGTGCCTTTTTCGCCCATTATGGAAAGGTGGCCTGTGTTTCCTCGCTGCGGTCCAGAGCAGGTATCTTGACAGGCGACATGACCCTGCAGGTGACTATAACGAAGGAAAACATTCCCAAAATTCCTAACATCCTCACCTGCAGGGGTCGCGTAATATTCATAATTGTTGAAGGAAGAAAACCGTGCTGTTGGGTCTGCGGGGCGGCGGAACATGTAGCAAAAACCTGCCCCACCAAGAATCCTGCCCCAAAGGCCCAACCAGCCAAGCAGCCACAGCAGGAGCAAGGCAAACCGAAGACGGCAACACCAAAGACGGCATCACCAAAGACGGCATCACCAGCACCGGCTCCAGCTGCCAACAAGGACGGCGAGTGGCAGGTGGTAGGCAGGAAGAAGAATAAGACACCACCCCCGGCGAAGGTGCCGCCACCTGCCAAAACGCCGGTTAAGATGAAGGAGACCCCGGTGAAGGATACCCCGGTGAAGAGGTCTCCAGTTCAACCGGAAAGGGGTTCCCAAAAGGAAAAGAGCTCCTCGCCTAGTATAGAGATGGAGGTGGAAAGGGCAGCGTCTCTCAAACGTGGGAGAGACGAGGAAGCGGAGGAAGAACGCGACAGCCCGAAGTCGAGGCGGAGAAGCAGGAGCAGAGAGAGAAGAGTACACAAAGTGAAATGCTCGTCACTACCGGTGTCCCCCGTGAGAAAGACTTATGCGGACAAGGCAAGAAGCCTTCCCGCTTCCCCGCTTAAGGCTTCCCAGTCCCCAGTTTTTAAACTGACCCCCTTGGCAAAAGCTAGTGCCATAACTCCTACTCCCTCCCCTTCTCCTACTCCCACTCCCTCTCGGGCTAAGAAAAAAAATGCCCTCCCGCGTGGGGATGCCCTGATGAAGGTTCCAGAAAACATTTCGGAGGAGTGGTCTTCCCAGCGACGAAGGCTACTGAAGCCTCTTTTAAAATTGACCTCTGTGAAGGGTCTCTCTACGGAAGACCCGAGGAACTTTGCCCAGGCCCCAGGTGTCATCACCCTGGTTAGGAATACCGGGGGGAACCTGCGGGTCTGGGACCATATCGCAGAGGTCCAGAAGCATTATACCAATTTAAATATGGTCAAAGAACATTCACCAGAGCTAAGAAAAATGGCTAAAAATTGTTCGGGGAGGTTCCCCGTATTACTCCACCCCTGCTTATATAGGGTGGTAAAATTAATTTATCCAACGGACGTCGGCGGTATTGTCCTGGACGGACGAATTACGTCCGATATAGGTACAGGGTCCCTAGGACAGGCCGTCGGGGTCCCAGCCACCAGAGATTTTTTCCCCGTATGTGATTAGAGCCGTTGTTGCATGTTTTTTCTGTTTCTCTTTTTCAGGCCTAAGAAATGTCTATCAAGATAGCCAGTCTGAATGCGTATGGCCTGAGGGATCGGGGTAAGGCGGCTCGCCTGCTTCGTGACCTCTTGTCGTACGGCGTGGATGTGGCCGCGATCCAAGAGACTCACTTTGTTTGCGAAGTCGACTCGTGTGTGCTGTCTAGCGACTTTGTCGTTTATTCAGCATATGGGAGCCGGCGGGCCAGAGGTGTTTCTTTGCTGGTTAAGCGTACCCTGGACGCGAGGGTTGACCTTGTCCATGTCGGTGCCGAGGGCCGGCTGATCGTGGCCGATATTGCAGTGAAAAGCAAGTCGTTCCGGCTGATTGCGGTTTATGCGCCCAATGTTCAAGGTGAGCGTGTCTCTTTCTTTCGGCTGTTGGAGCCCTTCATGGTGCATTCAACACGGCTAATCTTAGTTGGGGACTGGAATGCCATCCTAACCCCCAAATGGGATAGAGGGAGGGGCGCTAGCGGGTGGAGTGGTGATCGTAGCCTGGTCAAGCTTGTCGGCGATTTTGGTCTCGTCGATAGATACCGGGTCGATCATCCGGAAGGGAGCATGTGGACGTGGACGCGTAGTTGGCCCTCTACCCGGGTATCAGCGTACCTGGATAGGGTGTTAGTGAGGGAAGCCGACATAGACTTCTTAGAATGTCCAACGTTCCACTGGTTAGGCTACACGGACCACAAACTCGTTTGTGCCCGTGTGGTGTTAGATTTTAGGCCTAGGTTGGCTGGTTATTGGAAGTTCAACCAGTCCTTACTGGACAGGCGGGACTTTCGTGACCAGCTGACAAAACTAGTTCAGCGGGCGTTAATTGGGCGAGTCATTGGGAGTAAGTGGTGGGTTAGTCTTAAGGACTCCATTAGGTCTTTCGCCACCAAATATAGCCAGCGGCTCAACCTAGATAAGGCTGCGGAGGCAAAGACACTTAGAGCTAATTTCGCCCGGGCGGAGGCTGGTGGGGATTCCCTAGAAATAGCCTTAGCCAGGGAGGCCCTGGAGCGTTCGACTAGCGGGCGCTACATGGGCCAGGTAATTAGGGCTAAGTTAAGCAAGATGTCTTCCGAAGCTGTGAAAATGGGCGCGGAACTGCGCAAGGAAGAAATTCGCCGAGCCGGCGACCGGTACATTCGAGAGGTACGCGACCCGGAGGGACATCTCCTTAGGTCGACCGACGACATGTGCGAGGCGTTCCGGCAGCATTTCGAACACCGATTTACCAAGGAGCCTGGTCTCCGTGACGAGGACTTTCGCAGCTATTTGGCTGACTTTCCCCGGCTTTTGCCGGCTGAAGCGGCTAGCTGCGAAGGGGAGATTACGGAGGACGAAATCTACGTGGCTTTGAAGAAGGTCGGCAGTGGCAAGTCGCCAGGTTTGGATGGTTTGCCCTATGAATTGTACTTGAGGATGTCGCACCTTTTTGTCCCGCTCTTGGCAGTCGTGTTCAACCACTGGTTTCGGCAGGGGTCCATCCCCGGTCGGATCACCAGGGGCGTGATCACGCTGTTGAGAAAAGGCAAGAAGGTTGGGAGGGAACTAGATGATTACAGGCCCATAACTCTGCTAAACACAGAGTTAAAGATTTTGGCCAAGATCCTGACGAATCGCTTGCAGCTAGTTGCCGAGTCTCTGTTGGAACCGGATCAGACTTGTGCTGTGAAGGGGAGAACAATTCAGAGCAACCTGCACTTGATTCGCACGATCATAGAGGGTGTAGAAGACGACGATGAGGCCGCGCTGATCAATTTAGATCAGTCCAAGGCATTTGATAGGATTGACCATGGCTACCTGGCTGCTGTCCTGCAGGCCGCCGGATTCAAACCCGACTTCAGCCGCTGGATTAGCCTTCTGTATCGCTCCCCCCGGGCTGTGGTACAGGTGAACGGGAAGCTGTCGGGCGCTTTCGCGCTGTCTAGGTCGGTCCGACAGGGTTGTCCACTGTCTTCTCTCCTTTATGTCTTGGCGTTGGAGCCCCTCCTTCGCCGGCTAAGGGACGAGACTGGCAGTCCGGTCCTGCGTGGAATTGAAGTCCCTGGCGGAGCTCGAGCCAGGGTTTCTGCGTACGCCGATGACGTAACGACCTTTGTGTCCTCCCGCAGGGACATAGAGGCGGTACACCAGGCGCTTGTACGGTACGAGAAGGTGACAGGGGCCAGAATCAACTGCGACAAGTCATCCGGCTTGCGGTTAGGTGCCTGGAAGGGAGTTTCCCTCCCGGGGCCCTTCAGCTGGACGGACGGGCCGGTCAAGCTCCTCGGAGTTTGGTTCGGTCCGGACTTACAGCTGGAGAAAAACTGGTCAGAAGTACTGGCAAAGGTCGGCGCGTCGGTCAAGATTTGGCGTCGACGGGGTCTCTCCGTGAAGGGCTTGGCGGAGGTGTGTAACACATACCTCTTTCCCATGATCCTTTACCGGCTGTCAGTACTTCCCCTTTGTGACGATCATGAGAAGGCGCTCGAGCGTTTGCTATTCTCCTGTCTTTGGAGAGGACGCAAACACATGGTCGACAAAGGAGTCTGTTGCCTCCGTCCGTGTCAAGGGGGTCTGGGGATGCCACACTTGAGGAGCCACGTGCTCGCTTCAAGGTTGGCATTCCTCAGGCGCGCGTTAGAGGAAGATCGGTTGCTTGCGGGGGTAGTGAGGGACATGTTCCCTTGCCTTACCATCACGCCCCCGACCCTATGGCTGACCGTCAGGCCTTGGGTGCGACCGAAATTCCTCCTCGAGTGTCTGGCGGCTTTACAGGCCATTCCACGGTCCAGTGACCTTTCACAGCCTAGGAAAATCTTCTATCGGGGATTAGTGGAGGGTGCCGTGAAGGATAAGCTGTGGAGTAAGCTCGGCATGTCGAGAGTGGAGTACCGCTCTCATTGGTCTTGGGCGCCAGGTGCAGATTGGCTCAGCAACTCTGAGTTTTCTCTGACCTGGCGATTGGCTCGGAATGGTTTGTCTCTCAATGACAAGCGTTTCGCAATGGGCCTGGCGGATTTGCCAGATTGTGAACGTTGCAACCTTGGAATCAAGGAGACGTCTGCGCACGCCTTCTTCCATTGTTCGCGCGTTCGCCCGTTGTGGGCGCGTGTCGGCGAGTTGACTGCTCGTATCGCGCCGCGGGAGCTCGTGCTCATTGATCGCGCATACGCTGTGGACAATGTGTTGCCCCCGTACTCTGGAGTGAAGCGGATGGTGTTTCTGACGCTGCTGGCTTCGGCTAGAATGGTGATATGGACGACGCGACTGGAGGAAGTCTTGCGGGGCGGTCGTCTTTCGGATCAGGATCTAATCCGATATTTTGAGCACCAGCTCAAAATGAAGATTAGAACTGAACGGAAACGGCTGCACCCGACAGACTTTTGCGAAAGGTGGATACATGCAGCGAGCCTGGTTCGTGTGACCGGGGCTAGCCTTGATTTTCTTTTTTAGATCTGCTAATCACATCGGGGGGGATTCCTTTGGAACCCTTCCCGTGGTTAAGGTAGATATTCTTTTGTGTACCTAGTTAATGTGAGTGTATGGGTTGTCCTAGCCTGTTCCCGGCTCCAATACTTTTGTTATGATCCAGTTCGAGATCCCCTTTGTCCATCGTTATTTTGTCCCGTTTTACTCTCGGCTGGGTCAGCCTTATATATTCCCCAGTCCAATTTATTTTAACCTGCTTCTCCTTTCCCCTGTAGAAAGAGAGCTACTTGATTTTGCCTTTTAAGGCAGAATACAGTGGCCTCTTTAATTATGAGGGTGTGTTTGGGTCTTACTAACACCATGTATATGATGTTCATTTGAAATTGTTTTTAGTTTGGGGTTTTTTGTTTTTTCATTCCCCCTTCCCATCATGTCATTTCATGCACAAATTTTTAAATCTATTTTTGTATTATATTTGTAAATAGTCACAAATTTTTATGTACATTTGGGGCGTTTTGTAGGTCCCTGGTATGGTTTTTGCGGTATTTTGGTGTACGATATGTATGAGTGTTGATGGACAAATTCTTATGGTGATTGAGAAAATTGTAACGTATGTAAGGGTCGTGAATCCGATTAGCTAGGTATAAGATAGAGTACTGAAGACCACCCCAAGTTTTGTACCCCCACCCATTTTTCGGCCTTGTGCCATAATTCTTTGTAATTAAAGAATAAATAAAACGAGCCATTTCTTACCAATCTTGTGTTGTGTGGTAAATGGCAGAGGATCAAAGTGTAGTATCTGTTCCATAGTGATATTTACTAGCTCTTTGTTTCCTGGACAATTGTGTTCCAGCCTAAGTTTATTGCTCAGGCCCGCGCAAAAGTAGCGGTAAAACGCGAAACGCCGGAAGACAAGCGTCCGTGGTTCGGCCTCTTGGGAGGCATGGCCTCGGAAGGGCCTGGGGAAGTAGTTCCTCCCACCACGGCCTCGGTGGGAGGAAAGGAGGGTGACTGGCAGCTACCGCCACGGGAGTCACCCTCCGTAGCGTCCGTAGCAGCAGCAGCATCCCCCAAACCATCGACCTCGGGGTGGACAGGGGGAAAGATCGTCATGAAAAACGAAGAGTTCTACGAGGAAATGAAAGGAAAATATGCGCAGTATATTAAGGGAACTGAGCTGGTCTCAGTTCCGGAACAACTAGCGCAAATTGAAGTGCGTATTATTACGCTTATAACAAAAGACATAAAAACTCACAAGTTGGTGGGAGTAACCAGAGAAGTTTTTGAGGAGGCGTTATCAGCTCGGAAACTAAATGCTGGGGCCGTGGCGAGGAAGAGCAATGCCATGTGGGACGTCCTGCTGGCTTCAGCGGACGAAGCCAAAAGACTAATTGGGGTAGTTCTGGAGACAAAAACGCTCCAACTCCACACTGAGTATATGGGGACCAAAAAAATCAAGGTTACCCTGCATGGCGTCCCCATGGACATTGCGGAGGACCACATAGGTGCCTTTTTCGCCCATTATGGAAAGGTGGCCTGTGTTTCCTCGCTGCGGTCCAGAGCAGGTATCTTGACAGGCGACATGACCCTGCAGGTGACTATAACGAAGGAAAACATTCCCAAAATTCCTAACATCCTCACCTGCAGGGGTCGCGTAATATTCATAATTGTTGAAGGAAGAAAACCGTGCTGTTGGGTCTGCGGGGCGGCGGAACATGTAGCAAAAACCTGCCCCACCAAGAATCCTGCCCCAAAGGCCCAACCAGCCAAGCAGCCACAGCAGGAGCAAGGCAAACCGAAGACGGCAACACCAAAGACGGCATCACCAGCACCGGCTCCAGCTGCCAACAAGGACGGCGAGTGGCAGGTGGTAGGCAGGAAGAAGAATAAGACACCATCCCCGGCGAAGGTGCCGCCACCTGCCAAAACGCCGGTTAAGATGAAGGAGACCCCGGTGAAGGATACCCCGGTGAAGAGGTCTCCAGTCCAACCGGAAAGGGGTTCCCAAAAGGAAAAGAGCTCCTCGCCTAGTATAGAGATGGAGGTGGAAAGGGCAGCGTCTCTCAAACGTGGGAGAGACGAGGAAGCGGAGGAAGAACGCGACAGCCCGAAGTCGAGGCGGAGAAGCAGGAGCAGAGAGAGAAGAGTACACAAAGTGAAATGCTCGTCACTACCGGTGTCCCCCGTGAGAAAGACTTATGCGGACAAGGCAAGAAGCCTTCCCGCTTCCCCGCTTAAGGCTTCCCAGTCCCCAGTTTTTAAACTGACCCCCTTGGCAAAAGCTAGTGCCATAACTCCTACTCCCTCCCCTTCTCCTACTCCCACTCCCTCTCGGGCTAAGAAAAAAATGCCCTCCCGCGTGGGGATGCCCTGATGAAGGTTCCAGAAAATATTTCGGAGGAGTGGTCTTCCCAGCGACGAAGGCTACTGAAGCCTCTTTTAAAATTGACCTCTGTGAAGGGTCTCTCTACGGAAGACCCGAGGAACTTTGCCCAGGCCCCAGGTGTCATCACCCTGGTTAGGAATACCGGGGGGAACCTGCGGGTCTGGGACCATATCGCAGAGGTCCAGAAGCATTATACCAATTTAAATATGGTCAAAGAACATTCACCAGAGCTAAGAAAAATGGCTAAAAATTGTTCGGGGAGGTTCCCCGTATTACTCCACCCCTGCTTATATAGGGTGGTAAAATTAATTTATCCAACGGACGTCGGCGGTATTGTCCTGGACGGACGAATTACGTCCGATATAGGTACAGGGTCCCTAGGACAGGCCGTCGGGGTCCCAGCCACCAGAGATTTTTTCCCCGTATGTGATTAGAGCCGTTGTTGCATGTTTTTTCTGTTTCTCTTTTTCAGGCCTAAGAAATGTCTATCAAGATAGCCAGTTTGAATGCGTATGGCCTGAGGGATCGGGGTAAGGCGGCTCGCCTGCTTCGTGACCTCTTGTCGTACGGCGTGGATGTGGCCGCGATCCAAGAGACTCACTTTGTTTGCGAAGTCGACTCGTGTGTGCTGTCTAGCGACTTTGTCGTTTATTCAGCATATGGGAGCCGGCGGGCCAGAGGTGTTTCTTTGCTGGTTAAGCGTACCCTGGACGCGAGGGTTGACCTTGTCCATGTCGGTGCCGAGGGCCGGCTGATCGTGGCCGATATTGCAGTGAAAAGCGGGTCGTTCCGGCTGATTGCGGTTTATGCGCCCAATGTTCAAGGTGAGCGTGTCTCTTTCTTTCGGCTGTTGGAGCCCTTCATGGTGCATTCAACACGGCTAATCTTAGTTGGGGACTGGAATGCCATCCTAACCCCCAAATGGGATAGAGGGAGGGGCGCTAGCGGGTGGAGTGGTGATCGTAGCCTTGGTCAAGCTTGTCGGCGATTTTGGTCTCGTCGATAGATACCGGGTCGATCATCCGGAAGGGAGCATGTGGACGTGGACGCGTAGTTGGCCCTCTACCCGGGTATCAGCGTACCTGGATAGGGTGTTAGTGAGGGAAGCCGACATAGACTTCTTAGAATGTCCAACGTTCCACTGGTTAGGCTACACGGACCACAAACTCGTTTGTGCCCGTGTGGTGTTAGATTTTAGGCCTAGGTTGGCTGGTTATTGGAAGTTCAACCAGTCCTTACTGGACAGGCGGGACTTTCGTGACCAGCTGACAAAACTAGTTCAGCGGGCGTTAATTGGGCGAGTCATTGGGAGTAAGTGGTGGGTTAGTCTTAAGGACTCCATTAGGTCTTTCGCCACCAAATATAGCCAGCGGCTCAACCTAGATAAGGCTGCGGAGGCAAAGACACTTAGAGCTAATTTCGCCCGGGCGGAGGCTGGTGGGGATTCCCTAGAAATAGCCTTAGCCAGGGAGGCCCTGGAGCGTTCGACTAGCGGGCGCTACATGGGCCAGGTAATTAGGGCTAAGTTAAGCAAGATGTCTTCCGAAGCTGTGAAAATGGGCGCGGAACTGCGCAAGGAAGAAATTCGCCGAGCCGGCGACCGGTACATTCGAGAGGTACGCGACCCGGAGGGACATCTCCTTAGGTCGACCGACGACATGTGCGAGGCGTTCCGGCAGCATTTTGAACACCGATTTACCAAGGAGCCTGGTCTCCGTGACGAGGACTTTCGCAGCTATTTGGCTGACTTTCCCCGGCTTTTGCCGGCTGAAGCGGCTAGCTGCGAAGGGGAGATTACGGAGGACGAAATCTACGTGGCTTTGAAGAAGGTCGGCAGTGGCAAGTCGCCAGGTTTGGATGGTTTGCCCTATGAATTGTACTTGAGGATGTCGCACCTTTTTGTCCCGCTCTTGGCAGTCGTGTTCAACCACTGGTTTCGGCAGGGGTCCATCCCCGGTCGGATCACCAGGGGCGTGATCACGCTGTTGAGAAAAGGCAAGAAGGTTGGGAGGGAACTAGATGATTACAGGCCCATAACTCTGCTAAACACAGAGTTAAAGATTTTGGCCAAGATCCTGACGAATCGCTTGCAGCTAGTTGCCGAGTCTCTGTTGGAACCGGATCAGACTTGTGCTGTGAAGGGGAGAACAATTCAGAGCAACCTGCACTTGATTCGCACGATCATAGAGGGTGTAGAAGACGACGATGAGGCCGCGCTGATCAATTTAGATCAGTCCAAGGCATTTGATAGGATTGACCATGGCTACCTGGCTGCTGTCCTGCAGGCCGCCGGATTCAAACCCGACTTCAGCCGCTGGATTAGCCTTCTGTATCGCTCCCCCCGGGCTGTGGTACAGGTGAACGGGAAGCTGTCGGGCGCTTTCGCGCTGTCTAGGTCGGTCCGACAGGGTTGTCCACTGTCTTCTCTCCTTTATGTCTTGGCGTTGGAGCCCCTCCTTCGCCGGCTAAGGGACGAGACTGGCAGTCCGGTCCTGCGTGGAATTGAAGTCCCTGGCGGAGCTCGAGCCAGGGTTTCTGCGTACGCCGATGACGTAACGACCTTTGTGTCCTCCCGCAGGGACATAGAGGCGGTACACCAGGCGCTTGTACGGTACGAGAAGGTGACAGGGGCCAGAATCAACTGCGACAAGTCATCCGGCTTGCGGTTAGGTGCCTGGAAGGGAGTTTCCCTCCCGGGGCCCTTCAGCTGGACGGACGGGCCGGTCAAGCTCCTCGGAGTTTGGTTCGGTCCGGACTTACAGCTGGAGAAAAACTGGTCAGAAGTACTGGCAAAGGTCGGCGCGTCGGTCAAGATTTGGCGTCGACGGGGTCTCTCCGTGAAGGGCTTGGCGGAGGTGTGTAACACATACCTTTTTCCCATGATCCTTTACCGGCTGTCAGTGCTTCCCCTTTGTGACGATCATGAGAAGGCGCTCGAGCGTTTGCTATTCTCCTGTCTTTGGAGAGGACGCAAACACATGGTCGGCAAAGGAGTCTGTTGCCTCCGTCCGTGTCAAGGGGGTCTGGGGATGCCACACTTGAGGAGCCACGTGCTCGCTTCAAGGTTGGCATTCCTCAGGCGCGCGTTAGAGGAAGATCGGTTGCTTGCGGGGGTAGTGAGGGACATGTTCCCTTGCCTTACCATCACGCCCCCGACCCTATGGCTGACCGTCAGGCCTTGGGTGCGACCGAAATTCCTCCTCGAATGTCTGGCGGCTTTACAGGCCATTCCACGGTCCAGTGACCTTTCACAGCCTAGGAAAATCTTCTATCGGGGATTAGTGGAGGGTGCCGTGAAGGATAAGCTGTGGAGTAAGCTCGGCATGTCGAGAGTGGAGTACCGCTCTCATTGGTCTTGGGCGCCAGGTGCAGATTGGCTCAGCAACTCTGAGTTTTCTCTGACCTGGCGATTGGCTCGGAATGGTTTGTCTCTCAATGACAAGCGTTTCGCAATGGGCCTGGCGGATTTGCCAGATTGTGAGCGTTGCAACCTTGGAATCAGGGAGACGTCTGCGCACGCCTTCTTCCATTGTTCGCGCGTTCGCCCGTTGTGGGCGCGTGTCGGCGAGTTGACTGCTCGTATCGCGCCGCGGGAGCTCGTGCTCATTGATCGCGCATACGCTGTGGACAATGTGTTGCCCCCGTACTCTGGAGTGAAGCGGATGGTGTTTCTGACGCTGCTGGCTTCGGCTAGAATGGTGATATGGACGACGCGACTGGAGGAAGTCTTGCGGGGCGGTCGTCTTTCGGATCAGGATCTAATCCGATATTTTGAGCACCAGCTCAAAATGAAGATTAGAACTGAACGGAAACGGCTGCACCCGACAGACTTTTGCGAAAGGTGGATACATGCAGCGAGCCTGGTTCGTGTGACCGGGGCTAGCCTTGATTTTCTTTTTTAGATCTGCTAATCACATCGGGGGGGATTCCTTTGGAACCCTTCCCGTGGTTAAGGTAGATATTCTTTTGTGTACCTAGTTAATGTGAGTGTATGGGTTGTCCTAGCCTGTTCCCGGCTCCAATACTTTTGTTATGATCCAGTTCGAGATCCCCTTTGTCCATCGTTATTTTGTCCCGTTTTACTCTCGGCTGGGTCAGCCTTATATATTCCCCAGTCCAATTTATTTTAACCTGCTTCTCCTTTCCCCTGTAGAAAGAGAGCTACTTGATTTTGCCTTTTAAGGCAGAATACAGTGGCCTCTTTAATTATGAGGGTGTGTTTGGGTCTTACTAACACCATGTATATGATGTTCATTTGAAATTGTTTTTAGTTTGGGGTTTTTTGTTTCTTCATTCCCCCTTCCCATCATGTCATTTCATGCACAAATTTTTAAATCTATTTTTGTATTATATTTGTAAATAGTCACAAATTTTTATGTACATTTGGGGCGTTTTGTAGGTCCCTGGTATGGTTTTTGCGGTATTTTGGTGTACGATATGTATGAGTGTTGATGGACAAATTCTTATGGTGATTGAGAAAATTGTAACGTATGTAAGGGTCGTGAATCCGATTAGCTAGGTATAAGATAGAGTACTGAAGACCACCCCAAGTTTTGTACCCCCACCCATTTTTCGGCCTTGTGCCATAATTCTTTGTAATTAAAGAATAAATAAAACGAGCCATTTCTTACCAATCTTGTGTTGTGTGGTAAATGGCAGAGGATCAAAGTGTAGTATCTGTTCCATAGTGATATTTACTAGCTCTTTGTTTCCTGGACAATTGTGTTCCAGCCTAAGTTTATTGCTCAGGCCCGCGCAAAAGTAGCGTGTAAACGCGAAACGCCGGAAGACAAGCGTCCGTGGTTCGGCCTCTTGGGAGGCATGGCCTCGGAAGGGCCTGGGGAAGTAGTTCCTCCCACCACGGCCTCGGTGGGAGGAAAGGAGGGTGACTGGCAACTACCGCCACGGGAGTCACCCTCCGTAGCGTCCGTAGCAGCAGCAGCATCCCCCAAACCATCAACCTCGGGGTGGACAGGGGGAAAGATCGTTATGAAAAATGAAGATTTCTACGAGGAGATGAAAGCTAAATACGCACAGTATATAAAGGGAACTGAGCTAGTCTCAGTTCCGGAACAACTAGCCCAAATAGAGGTGCGTATTATCACGCTCATCACCAAAGATATTAAGACCCACAAATTGGTGGGAGTAACCAGAGACGCATTTGAGGAGGCGATATCAGCTCTGAAACTAAATGCTAGGGCCGTGGCGAGGAAGAGCAATGCCATGTGGGACGTCCTGCTGGCATCAGCGGAGGAAGCCAAAAGACTAATTGGGGTAGTTCTGGAGACAAAAACGCTCCAACTCCACACTGAGTATATGGGAACCAAAAAAATCAAGGTTACCCTGCATGGCGTCCCCATGGACATTGCAGAGGACCACATAGGTGCCTTTTTCGCCAATTATGGAAAGGTGGCCTGTGTTTCCTCGCTGCGGTCCAAGGCCGGAATCTTAACAGGCGACATGACCCTGCAGTTGACCATATCGAAGGAAAATATCGAAAAAATTCCGAACATCCTCACCTGCAGGGGCCGCGTAATATTTATCATTGTAGAGGGCAGGAAGCCGTGCTGTTGGGTCTGCGGGGCGGCGGAACATGTAGCAAAAACCTGCCCCACCAAGAATCCTGCCCCAAAGGCCCAACCAGCCAAGCAGCTACAGCAGGAGCAAGGAAAACCTAAGACGGCATCGCCAGCACCGGCTCCAGCTGCCAACAAGGACGGCGAGTGGCAGGTGGTAGGCAGGAAGAAGAATAAGACACCATCCCCGGCGAAGGTGCCGCCACCTGCCAAAACGCCGGTTAAGATGAAGGAGACCCCGGTGAAGGATACCCCGGTGAAGAGGTCTCCAGTCCAACCGGAAAGGGGTTCCCAAAAGGAAAAGAGCTCCTCGCCTAGTATAGAGATGGAGGTGGAAAGGGCAGCGTCTCTCAAACGTGGGAGAGACGAGGAAGCGGAGGAAGAACGCGACAGCCCGAAGTCGAGGCGGAGAAGCAGGAGCAGAGAGAGAAGAGTACACAAAGTGAAATGCTCGTCACTACCGGTGTCCCCCGTGAGAAAGACTTATGCGGACAAGGCAAGAAGCCTTCCCGCTTCCCCGCTTAAGGCTTCCCAGTCCCCAGTTTTTAAACTGACCCCCTTGGCAAAAGCTAGTGCCATAACTCCTACTCCCTCCCCTTCTCCTACTCCCACTCCCTCTCGGGCTAAGAAAAAAATGCCCTCCCGCGTGGGGATGCCCTGATGAAGGTTCCAGAAAATATTTCGGAGGAGTGGTCTTCCCAGCGACGAAGGCTACTGAAGCCTCTTTTAAAATTGACCTCTGTGAAGGGTCTCTACGGAAGACCCGGAGGAACTTTGCCCAGGCCCCAGGTGTCATCACCCTGGTTAGGAATACCGGGGGAACCTGCGGGTCTGGGACCATATCGCAGAGGTCCAGAAGCATTATACCAATTTAAATATGGTCAAAGAACATTCACCAGAGCTAAGAAAAATGGCTAAAAATTGTTCGGGGAGGTTCCCCGTATTACTCCACCCCTGCTTATATAGGGTGGTAAAATTAATTTATCCAACGGACGTCGGCGGTATTGTCCTGGACGGACGAATTACGTCCGATATAGGTACAGGGTCCCTAGGACAGGCCGTCGGGGTCCCAGCCACCAGAGATTTTTTCCCCGTATGTGATTAGAGCCGTTGTTGCATGTTTTTTCTGTTTCTCTTTTTCAGGCCTAAGAAATGTCTATCAAGATAGCCAGTTTGAATGCGTATGGCCTGAGGGATCGGGGTAAGGCGGCTCGCCTGCTTCGTGACCTCTTGTCGTACGGCGTGGATGTGGCCGCGATCCAAGAGACTCACTTTGTTTGCGAAGTCGACTCGTGTGTGCTGTCTAGCGACTTTGTCGTTTATTCAGCATATGGGAGCCGGCGGGCCAGAGGTGTTTCTTTGCTGGTTAAGCGTACCCTGGACGCGAGGGTTGACCTTGTCCATGTCGGTGCCGAGGGCCGGCTGATCGTGGCCGATATTGCAGTGAAAAGCAAGTCGTTCCGGCTGATTGCGGTTTATGCGCCCAATGTTCAAGGTGAGCGTGTCTCTTTCTTTCGGCTGTTGGAGCCCTTCATGGTGCATTCAACACGGCTAATCTTAGTTGGGGACTGGAATGCCATCCTAACCCCCAAATGGGATAGAGGGAGGGGCGCTAGCGGGTGGAGTGGTGATCGTAGCCTGGTCAAGCTTGTCGGCGATTTTGGTCTCGTCGATAGATACCGGGTCGATCATCCGGAAGAGAGCATGTGGACGTGGACGCGTAGTTGGCCCTCTACCCGGGTATCAGCGTACCTGGATAGGGTGTTAGTGAGGGAAGCCGACATAGACTTCTTAGAATGTCCAACGTTCCACTGGTTAGGCTACACGGACCACAAACTCGTTTGTGCCCGTGTGGTGTTAGATTTTAGGCCTAGGTTGGCTGGTTATTGGAAGTTCAACCAGTCCTTACTGGACAGGCGGGACTTTCGTGACCAGCTGACAAAACTAGTTCAGCGGGCGTTAATTGGGCGAGTCATTGGGAGTAAGTGGTGGGTTAGTCTTAAGGACTCCATTAGGTCTTTCGCCACCAAATATAGCCAGCGGCTCAACCTAGATAAGGCTGCGGAGGCAAAGACACTTAGAGCTAATTTCGCCCGGGCGGAGGCTGGTGGGGATTCCCTAGAAATAGCCTTAGCCAGGGAGGCCCTGGAGCGTTCGACTAGCGGGCGCTACATGGGCCAGGTAATTAGGGCTAAGTTAAGCAAGATGTCTTCCGAAGCTGTGAAAATGGGCGCGGAACTGCGCAAGGAAGAAATTCGCCGAGCTGGCGACCGGTACATTCGAGAGGTACGCGACCCGGAGGGACATCTCCTTAGGTCGACCGACGACATGTGCGAGGCGTTCCGGCAGCATTTCGAACACCGATTTACCAAGGAGCCTGGTCTCCGTGACGAGGACTTTCGCAGCTATTTGGCTGACTTTCCCCGGCTTTTGCCGGCTGAAGCGGCTAGCTGCGAAGGGGAGATTACGGAGGACGAAATCTACGTGGCTTTGAAGAAGGTCGGCAGTGGCAAGTCGCCAGGTTTGGATGGTTTGCCCTATGAATTGTACTTGAGGATGTCGCACCTTTTTGTCCCGCTCTTGGCAGTCGTGTTCAACCACTGGTTTCGGCAGGGGTCCATCCCCGGTCGGATCACCAGGGGCGTGATCACGCTGTTGAGAAAAGGCAAGAAGGTTGGGAGGGAACTAGATGATTACAGGCCCATAACTCTGCTAAACACAGAGTTAAAGATTTTGGCCAAGATCCTGACGAATCGCTTGCAGCTAGTTGCCGAGTCTCTGTTGGAACCGGATCAGACTTGTGCTGTGAAGGGGAGAACAATTCAGAGCAACCTGCACTTGATTCGCACGATCATAGAGGGTGTAGAAGACGACGATGAGGCCGCGCTGATCAATTTAGATCAGTCCAAGGCATTTGATAGGATTGACCATGGCTACCTGGCTGCTGTCCTGCAGGCCGCCGGATTCAAACCCGACTTCAGCCGCTGGATTAGCCTTCTGTATCGCTCCCCCCGGGCTGTGGTACAGGTGAACGGGAAGCTGTCGGGCGCTTTCGCGCTGTCTAGGTCGGTCCGACAGGGTTGTCCACTGTCTTCTCTCCTTTATGTCTTGGCGTTGGAGCCCCTCCTTCGCCGGCTAAGGGACGAGACTGGCAGTCCGGTCCTGCGTGGAATTGAAGTCCCTGGCGGAGCTCGAGCCAGGGTTTCTGCGTACGCCGATGACGTAACGACCTTTGTGTCCTCCCGCAGGGACATAGAGGCGGTACGCCAGGCGCTTGTACGGTACGAGAAGGTGACAGGGGCCAGAATCAACTGCGACAAGTCATCCGGCTTGCGGTTAGGTGCCTGGAAGGGAGTTTCCCTCCCGGGGCCCTTCAGCTGGACGGACGGGCCGGTCAAGCTCCTCGGAGTTTGGTTCGGTCCGGACTTACAGCTGGAGAAAAACTGGTCAGAAGTACTGGCAAAGGTCGGCGCGTCGGTCAAGATTTGGCGTCGACGGGGTCTCTCCGTGAAGGGCTTGGCGGAGGTGTGTAACACATACCTCTTTCCCATGATCCTTTACCGGCTGTCAGTACTTCCCCTTTGTGACGATCATGAGAAGGCGCTCGAGCGTTTGCTATTCTCCTGTCTTTGGAGAGGACGCAAGCACATGGTCGACAAAGGAGTCTGTTGCCTCCGTCCGTGTCAAGGGGGTCTGGGGATGCCACACTTGAGGAGCCACGTGCTCGCTTCAAGGTTGGCATTCCTCAGGCGCGCGTTAGAGGAAGATCGGTTGCTTGCGGGGGTAGTGAGGGACATGTTCCCTTGCCTTACCATCACGCCCCCGACCCTATGGCTGACCGTCAGGCCTTGGGTGCGACCGAAATTCCTCCTCGAATGTCTGGCGGCTTTACAGGCCATTCCACGGTCCAGTGACCTTTCACAGCCTAGGAAAATCTTCTATCGGGGATTAGTGGAGGGTGCCGTGAAGGATAAGCTGTGGAGTAAGCTCGGCATGTCGAGAGTGGAGTACCGCTCTCATTGGTCTTGGGCGCCAGGTGCAGATTGGCTCAGCAACTCTGAGTTTTCTCTGACCTGGCGATTGGCTCGGAATGGTTTGTCTCTCAATGACAAGCGTTTCGCAATGGGCCTGGCGGATTTGCCAGATTGTGAACGTTGCAACCTTGGAATCAAGGAGACGTCTGCGCACGCCTTCTTCCATTGTTCGCGCGTTCGCCCGTTGTGGGCGCGTGTCGGCGAGTTGACTGCTCGTATCGCGCCGCGGGAGCTCGTGCTCATTGATCGCGCATACGCTGTGGACAATGTGTTGCCCCCGTACTCTGGAGTGAAGCGGATGGTGTTTCTGACGCTGCTGGCTTCGGCTAGAATGGTGATATGGACGACGCGACTGGAGGAAGTCTTGCGGGGCGGTCGTCTTTCGGATCAGGATCTAATCCGATATTTTGAGCACCAGCTCAAAATGAAGATTAGAACTGAACGGAAACGGCTGCACCCGACAGACTTTTGCGAAAGGTGGATACATGCAGCGAGCCTGGTTCGTGTGACCGGGGCTAGCCTTGATTTTCTTTTTTAGATCTGCTAATCACATCGGGGGGGATTCCTTTGGAACCCTTCCCGTGGTTAAGGTAGATATTCTTTTGTGTACCTAGTTAATGTGAGTGTATGGGTTGTCCTAGCCTGTTCCCGGCTCCAATACTTTTGTTATGATCCAGTTCGAGATCCCCTTTGTCCATCGTTATTTTGTCCCGTTTTACTCTCGGCTGGGTCAGCCTTATATATTCCCCAGTCCAATTTATTTTAACCTGCTTCTCCTTTCCCCTGTAGAAAGAGAGCTACTTGATTTTGCCTTTTAAGGCAGAATACAGTGGCCTCTTTAATTATGAGGGTGTGTTTGGGTCTTACTAACACTCTGTATATGATGTTCATTTGAAATTGTTTTTATGTTGGGGATTTTCTGTTTCTTCATACCCCTTCCCATCATGTCATTTCATGTATAAATTTTTAAATCTATTTTTGTATTATATTTGTAAATAAGTCTTAAATTTTTATGTACATTTTGGGGCGTTTTTTAGGTCCCTGGTATGGTTTTTGCGGCATTTTGGTGTACGATATGTATGAGTGTTGATGGACAAATTCTTATGGTGATTGAGAAAAATTGTAACGTATGTATGGGTCGTGAATCCGATTAGCTAGGTATAAGATAGAGTACTGAAGACCACCCCAAGTTTTGTACCTCCACCCATTTTTCGGCCTTGTGCCATAATTCTTTGTAATTAAAGAATAAATAAAACGAGCCATTTCTTACCAATCTTGTGTTGTGTGGTAAATGGCAGAGGATCAAAGTGTAGTATCTGTTCCATAGTGATACTTACTATTGCTTTGTTTCCTGGACAATTGTGTTCCAGCCTAAGTTTATTGCTCAGGCCCGCGCAAAAGTAGCGGTAAAACGCGAAACGCCGGAAGACAAGCGTCCGTGGTTCGGCCTCTTGGGAGGCATGGCCTCGGAAGGGCCTGGGGAAGTAGTTCCTCCCACCACGGCCTCGGTGGGAGGAAAGGAGGGTGACTGGCAGCTACCGCCACGGGAGTCACCCTCCGTAGCGTCCGTAGCAGCAGCAGCATCCCCCAAACCATCGACCTCGGGGTGGACAGGGGGAAAGATCGTCATGAAAAACGAAGAGTTCTACGAGGAAATGAAAGGAAAATATGCGCAGTATATTAAGGGAACTGAGCTGGTCTCAGTTCCGGAACAACTAGCGCAAATTGAAGTGCGTATTATTACGCTTATAACAAAAGACATAAAAACTCACAAGTTGGTGGGAGTAACCAGAGAAGTTTTTGAGGAGGCGTTATCAGCTCTGAAACTAAATGCTAGGGCCGTGGCGAGGAAGAGCAATGCCATGTGGGACGTCCTGCTGGCTTCAGCGGACGAAGCCAAAAGACTAATTGGGGTAGTTCTGGAGACAAAAACGCTCCAACTCCACACTGAGTATATGGGGACCAAAAAAATCAAGGTTACCCTGCATGGCGTCCCCATGGACATTGCGGAGGACCACATAGGTGCCTTTTTCGCCCATTATGGAAAGGTGGCCTGTGTTTCCTCGCTGCGGTCCAGAGCAGGTATCTTGACAGGCGACATGACCCTGCAGGTGACTATAACGAAGGAAAACATTCCCAAAATTCCTAACATCCTCACCTGCAGGGGTCGCGTAATATTCATAATTGTTGAAGGAAGAAAACCGTGCTGTTGGGTCTGCGGGGCGGCGGAACATGTAGCAAAAACCTGCCCCACCAAGAATCCTGCCCCAAAGGCCCAACCAGCCAAGCAGCCACAGCAGGAGCAAGGCAAACCGAAGACGGCAACACCAAAGACGGCATCACCAGCACCGGCTCCAGCTGCCAACAAGGACGGCGAGTGGCAGGTGGTAGGCAGGAAGAAGAATAAGACACCATCCCCGGCGAAGGTGCCGCCACCTGCCAAAACGCCGGTTAAGATGAAGGAGACCCCGGTGAAGGATACCCCGGTGAAGAGGTCTCCAGTCCAACCGGAAAGGGGTTCCCAAAAGGAAAAGAGCTCCTCGCCTAGTATAGAGATGGAGGTGGAAAGGGCAGCGTCTCTCAAACGTGGGAGAGACGAGGAAGCGGAGGAAGAACGCGACAGCCCGAAGTCGAGGCGGAGAAGCAGGAGCAGAGAGAGAAGAGTACACAAAGTGAAATGCTCGTCACTACCGGTGTCCCCCGTGAGAAAGACTTATGCGGACAAGGCAAGAAGCCTTCCCGCTTCCCCGCTTAAGGCTTCCCAGTCCCCAGTTTTTAAACTGACCCCCTTGGCAAAAGCTAGTGCCATAACTCCTACTCCCTCCCCTTCTCCTACTCCCACTCCCTCTCGGGCTAAGAAAAAAAATGCCCTCCCGCGTGGGGATGCCCTGATGAAGGTTCCAGAAAATATTTCGGAGGAGTGGTCTTCCCAGCGACGAAGGCTACTGAAGCCTCTTTTAAAATTGACCTCTGTGAAGGGTCTCTCTACGGAAGACCCGAGGAACTTTGCCCAGGCCCCAGGTGTCATCACCCTGGTTAGGAATACCGGGGGGAACCTGCGGGTCTGGGACCATATCGCAGAGGTCCAGAAGCATTATACCAATTTAAATATGGTCAAAGAACATTCACCAGAGCTAAGAAAAATGGCTAAAAATTGTTCGGGGAGGTTCCCCGTATTACTCCACCCCTGCTTATATAGGGTGGTAAAATTAATTTATCCAACGGACGTCGGCGGTATTGTCCTGGACGGACGAATTACGTCCGATATAGGTACAGGGTCCCTAGGACAGGCCGTCGGGGTCCCAGCCACCAGAGATTTTTTCCCCGTATGTGATTAGAGCCGTGGTTGCATGTTTTTTCTGTTTCTCTTTTTCAGGCCTAAGAAATGTCTATCAAGATAGCCAGTCTGAATGCGTATGGCCTGAGGGATCGGGGTAAGGCGGCTCGCCTGCTTCGTGACCTCTTGTCGTACGGCGTGGATGTGGCCGCGATCCAAGAGACTCACTTTGTTTGCGAAGTCGACTCGTGTGTGCTGTCTAGCGACTTTGTCGTTTATTCAGCATATGGGAGCCGGCGGGCCAGAGGTGTTTCTTTGCTGGTTAAGCGTACCCTGGACGCGAGGGTTGACCTTGTCCATGTCGGTGCCGAGGGCCGGCTGATCGTGGCCGATATTGCAGTGAAAAGCAGGTCGTTCCGGCTGATTGCGGTTTATGCGCCCAATGTTCAAGGTGAGCGTGTCTCTTTCTTTCGGCTGTTGGAGCCCTTCATGGTGCATTCAACACGGCTAATCTTAGTTGGGGACTGGAATGCCATCCTAACCCCCAAATGGGATAGAGGGAGGGGCGCTAGCGGGTGGAGTGGTGATCGTAGCCTGGTCAAGCTTGTCGGCGATTTTGGTCTCGTCGATAGATACCGGGTCGATCATCCGGAAGGGAGCATGTGGACGTGGACGCGTAGTTGGCCCTCTACCCGGGTATCAGCGTACCTGGATAGGGTGTTAGTGAGGGAAGCCGACATAGACTTCTTAGAATGTCCAACGTTCCACTGGTTAGGCTACACGGACCACAAACTCGTTTGTGCCCGTGTGGTGTTAGATTTTAGGCCTAGGTTGGCTGGTTATTGGAAGTTCAACCAGTCCTTACTGGACAGGCGGGACTTTCGTGACCAGCTGACAAAACTAGTTCAGCGGGCGTTAATTGGGCGAGTCATTGGGAGTAAGTGGTGGGTTAGTCTTAAGGATTCCATTAGGTCTTTCGCCACCAAATATAGCCAGCGGCTCAACCTAGATAAGGCTGCGGAGGCAAAGACACTTAGAGCTAATTTCGCCCGGGCGGAGGCTGGTGGGGATTCCCTAGAAATAGCCTTAGCCAGGGAGGCCCTGGAGCGTTCGACTAGCGGGCGCTACATGGGCCAGGTAATTAGGGCTAAGTTAAGCAAGATGTCTTCCGAAGCTGTGAAAATGGGCGCGGAACTGCGCAAGGAAGAAATTCGCCGAGCCGGCGACCGGTACATTCGAGAGGTACGCGACCCGGAGGGACATCTCCTTAGGTCGACCGACGACATGTGCGAGGCGTTCCGGCAGCATTTCGAGCACCGATTTACCAAGGAGCCTGGTCTCCGTGACGAGGAGTTTCGCAGCTATTTGGCTGACTTTCCCCGGCTTTTGCCGGCTGAAGCGGCTAGCTGCGAAGGGGAGATTACGGAGGACGAAATCTACGTGGCTTTGAAGAAGGTCGGCAGTGGCAAGTCGCCAGGTTTGGATGGTTTGCCCTATGAATTGTACTTGAGGATGTCGCACCTTTTTGTCCCGCTCTTGGCAGTCGTGTTCAACCACTGGTTTCGGCAGGGGTCCATCCCCGGTCGGATCACCAGGGGCGTGATCACGCTGTTGAGAAAAGGCAAGAAGGTTGGGAGGGAACTAGATGATTACAGGCCCATAACTCTGCTAAACACAGAGTTAAAAATTTTGGCCAAGATCCTGACGAATCGCTTGCAGCTAGTTGCCGAGTCTCTGTTGGAACCGGATCAGACTTGTGCTGTGAAGGGGAGAACAATTCAGAGCAACCTGCACTTGATTCGCACGATCATAGAGGGTGTAGAAGACGACGATGAGGCCGCGCTGATCAATTTAGATCAGTCCAAGGCATTTGATAGGATTGACCATGGCTACCTGGCTGCTGTCCTGCAGGCCGCCGGATTCAAACCCGACTTCAGCCGCTGGATTAGCCTTCTGTATCGCTCCCCCCGGGCTGTGGTACAGGTGAACGGGAAGCTGTCGGGCGCTTTCGCGCTGTCTAGGTCGGTCCGACAGGGTTGTCCACTGTCTTCTCTCCTTTATGTCTTGGCGTTGGAGCCCCTCCTTCGCCGGCTAAGGGACGAGACTGGCAGTCCGGTCCTGCGTGGAATTGAAGTCCCTGGCGGAGCTCGAGCCAGGGTTTCTGCGTACGCCGATGACGTAACGACCTTTGTGTCCTCCCGCAGGGACATAGAGGCGGTACACCAGGCGCTTGTACGGTACGAGAAGGTGACAGGGGCCAGAATCAACTGCGACAAGTCATCCGGCTTGCGGTTAGGTGCCTGGAAGGGAGTTTCCCTCCCGGGGCCCTTCAGCTGGACGGACGGGCCGGTCAAGCTCCTCGGAGTTTGGTTCGGTCCGGACTTACAGCTGGAGAAAAACTGGTCAGAAGTACTGGCAAAGGTCGGCGCGTCGGTCAAGATTTGGCGTCGACGGGGTCTCTCCGTGAAGGGCTTGGCGGAGGTGTGTAACACATACCTCTTTCCCATGATCCTTTACCGGCTGTCAGTACTTCCCCTTTGTGACGATCATGAGAAGGCGCTCGAGCGTTTGCTATTCTCCTGTCTTTGGAGAGGACGCAAACACATGGTCGACAAAGGAGTCTGTTGCCTCCGTCCGTGTCAAGGGGGTCTGGGGATGCCACACTTGAGGAGCCACGTGCTCGCTTCAAGGTTGGCATTCCTCAGGCGCGCGTTAGAGGAAGATCGGTTGCTTGCGGGGGTAGTGAGGGACATGTTCCCTTGCCTTACCATCACGCCCCCGACCCTATGGCTGACCGTCAGGCCTTGGGTGCGACCGAAATTCCTCCTCGAATGTCTGGCGGCTTTACAGGCCATTCCACGGTCCAGTGACCTTTCACAGCCTAGGAAAATCTTCTATCGGGGATTAGTGGAGGGTGCCGTGAAGGATAAGCTGTGGAGTAACCTCGGCATGTCGAGAGTGGAGTACCGCTCTCATTGGTCTTGGGCGCCAGGTGCAGATTGGCTCAGCAACTCTGAGTTTTCTCTGACCTGGCGATTGGCTCGGAATGGTTTGTCTCTCAATGACAAGCGTTTCGCAATGGGCCTGGCGGATTTGCCAGATTGTGAACGTTGCAACCTTGGAATCAAGGAGACGTCTGCGCACGCCTTCTTCCATTGTTCGCGCGTTCGCCCGTTGTGGGCGCGTGTCGGCGAGTTGACTGCTCGTATCGCGCCGCGGGAGCTCGTGCTCATTGATCGCGCATACGCTGTGGACAATGTGTTGCCCCCGTACTCTGGAGTGAAGCGGATGGTGTTTCTGACGCTGCTGGCTTCGGCTAGAATGGTGATATGGACGACGCGACTGGAGGAAGTCTTGCGGGGCGGTCGTCTTTCGGATCAGGATCTAATCCGATATTTTGAGCACCAGCTCAAAATGAAGATTAGAACTGAACGGAAACGGCTGCACCCGACAGACTTTTGCGAAAGGTGGATACATGCAGCGAGCCTGGTTCGTGTGACCGGGGCTAGCCTTGATTTTCTTTTTTAGATCTGCTAATCACATCGGGGGGGATTCCTTTGGAACCCTTCCCGTGGTTAAGGTAGATATTCTTTTGTGTACCTAGTTAATGTGAGTGTATGGGTTGTCCTAGCCTGTTCCCGGCTCCAATACTTTTGTTATGATCCAGTTCGAGATCCCCTTTGTCCATCGTTATTTTGTCCCGTTTTACTCTCGGCTGGGTCAGCCTTATATATTCCCCAGTCCAATTTATTTTAACCTGCTTCTCCTTTCCCCTGTAGAAAGAGAGCTACTTGATTTTGCCTTTTAAGGCAGAATACAGTGGCCTCTTTAATTATGAGGGTGTGTTTGGGTCTTACTAACACCATGTATATGATGTTCATTTGAAATTGTTTTTAGTTTGGGGTTTTTTGTTTCTTCATTCCCCCTTCCCATCATGTCATTTCATGCACAAATTTTTAAATCTATTTTTGTATTATATTTGTAAATAGTCACAAATTTTTATGTACATTTGGGGCGTTTTGTAGGTCCCTGGTATGGTTTTTGCGGTATTTTGGTGTACGATATGTATGAGTGTTGATGGACAAATTCTTATGGTGATTGAGAAAATTGTAACGTATGTAAGGGTCGTGAATCCGATTAGCTAGGTATAAGATAGAGTACTGAAGACCACCCCAAGTTTTGTACCCCCACCCATTTTTCGGCCTTGTGCCATAATTCTTTGTAATTAAAGAATAAATAAAACGAGCCATTTCTTACCCCAGTCCACTACGGATTACAAATGTTTTAAAAATGGCAGGTGAGACCATCTCAGATGGGCAGCTAATAGCCATGGTTTTAAAGGGATTACCAATAACATTTAAACCATTTACGACAGTCATAACCCAAAAAGCAAAAAATAACTTTCACTAAGTTTAAAATTACGTTACGTAACTCTGAAGAAAGTGAAAAATGTATGATCCTCCAAATCAAGGAAATAACGTAATGCAACTGAGAACGTCATTTAAAAAAACAGTCTCTCAAACTTATCAGACTAGGAATTATGATATTAAAAACAAGGGGCTTAAAAACAACTATTACCATAACAACAACAACAACAACAACAGCAACAAGAACAATAATAATAGAAAATCAGATTTATGTTTTCCGTTGTGGAAGAGCCGGACATGTACGGGCGAAATGTCAATTTGATACAAGGAGTGATTATTGTAAATGTGAAAAACAATAAAAGACTTAGTCAATAATAAACCAAACAATAAGCTAAAAGTTGAAGAAACTGAAACATGTAGGGATAATGACGAGGAAACACACGTGTTATTTTTAACGAAAGAAGATAAGAAATTTATAAATTTACACATTTACTTTTCTGTAGCTTGTTTCAAGACAAGTAATCAAACATTAAAGGTTTTGATGAATTGTCAAGAAGTGAAAATGTTCATATTAAATCGTCGGACACGAAGTAATATTCCAAAATACTTAAAAGAAAATGAAAGTGTCCGTTTGTCACACAAAAGATATACGGCTGTATTCAACATTAAATAAAAAAAGATATATTTTAAGGTACTTAGGAGTTGAATAAAGTTCTTTGAAATTCCCCAACACTTATTAGAGGCTGATAATGTATCAGCATGTAATTTGATATCGACGTTATTTAGCCGCATTGGACACACTCTCTCTCTCTCTCTCTCTCTCTCTCTCTCTCTCTCTCTGTGTGTTTGATTCAACTTTCTCTGCCTGTTACAATCAGAAAAGCGATTTGACATCGGCTTTTTACTTTTTCTCGGTTTGTAAGCCACTCTCTTTTCATTGGTCAAAGTAAATTTTCACATAGGCTAGCAAAAACTTGCCTTGGTCCTTCTTTCAGCCCAGAGTCAATCCTTATTTCTATTGTTCAAAATAAATTTTTGCACAGGCTCGCGAATTTGAAAACAATGAAGAAGATACAGTTATTTTTATTTCGTATTCATCACAAAGAAATTTACTTACGGGGGTAATTTTTACCATAATCAGAAAAGTGAATTTTAATTATCATTTGAGAATTATTGAACCATTTATATAAAGTCTAGACAGCCTTCTTTCTGTAAGTTGAATGAATGACAGCTGGGTTGAAATGCTATATCTCTGTGACTTATACTGCAGATTGTCTGAGTAGTAATTTTTCCTCCCTTTTTTTTGTCGTACGCATATGTTTGTCATCGATTGAAGTAATCGTACGATTTTAAATTCTTAGAAAAGTTCCTGGTTACAAAGAACAATTGTGCAATGTCTGAGTCTGAAACGAATGAATATATTCCTCTAAGCATCGATGTATGTATTCATAATAAGAATTTACTTGTTTCATCACGCAAACCAAATACAAGGAAAAATTACCTGATAAAAGGGAAAAACATCTCTAAAAGTTGTAAAGTCTGATTTTTCAATTTCCATCTGTTGAATAAATTTGGCAATACCAATCCACAATACGTTACCAAAAAGGTAAGAAACAGAGTTCAACTTGAATTAATAAAATCTGTCGAATCTTTTTCATTCCTGGGAAGCGAGATTAAATCTATTGAAAAGGGTGTGAAAATTCACATAGCCAAAGCCTGCGTGGCCTTGAACAAAATCGATGTAATCTAGAAACCTGATCTACCAGACAACCTTAGACAGATATTTTTTCAAGCCACTATAGAGATAGACTTAATGTATAGTACCACTGACTGGGAATTAACAAAAACCCTTGTTTAAACTTGATGGAACCTACACTTAGATGCTAAGAGCTATACTTGTCATCTTTTAGAAACGACATCCAACTGAATCACAGTTCCATGGATCCGGCCCTGATATTTATACAAATATAATTGTTCAAAGAATGCGCTTTGTAGGACACTGCAAATAAAAACTTGCAAATGGTCTACTGCTCTGGACACCGAGCCATGGAGCAAGATGCGTTGGACTCCTAGCAACTATCTAATTTGACCAGCTATGTCGTGATACAGAATGTCAATCTAATGTTCTTTGCAATATACTGTTAGCTAGCAAAAGAAGAACTCGCGAATGATCTTCTGGTTTGGATACCTAGTTCAATAATATTGCTCGTTTTTCTTCTGAACTTATCGAAGAGCTCAGGATAACTAGCCGGGGAACAGAATCATACGTGACAGCAATATTCTGAGCATGGACGAATGGTAGACATGTAAAATATATATTCTGGAGAGATAAATTTTGTCACTTGCCTTAGTGACCTAGCAATTGTTTCAATATTGTCTTTCCAGTTTGTCAGCTGAGAATGTGAAACCGAAAAGGCGCTACTAGTTACTTTCCTGGAGGTTAGCATCAGCAATTATAATGGGAGAAAGCCAGAGAGTTCTCGGCTTCTGTTGTGGACTCAGAATAGGTCTGGAAGAAAACTCACACTCGGGAATTAGTGAAACATATATATTAAACGGAAAACAAATACAAGAGTGTTACACGTCAGTCTAACTGCCAAGTATGATACCGGGTTGACTCAACCCAACACAACTCCATTCTAAGTGGCATATACTCTCGGTATTCATAATAATAGGAAGAGTTAATTATAGTCCAAAACGAAAGGTGAAGAAACGAAAGCTATATTGCTTGTTTCAGAAAACACCCGGCAATGAGAGATAATGAACTAATTCAGCATTGATGAGGTTTCTACTGGTCTACTGACAAAAGGTAAAAGGCCGATAGTTGGAAAAGTCAGATAGTTCAACAGTCAGTTAGTTAAACGCCATACGTAAAACACGCTTGAGCGATCATCTCTAGAAAGAGATATGACTGACTGGGTAAAAAATATATCCCTCTTTCTGCGGTAGAGTGGTTGCCAAGCAAGGCTAGAGAACCTAATCTGTCAGGTTATTTAACTCATAGCTAGATTGGGAAGAGACGTAGCAAATTATTAAGTAGTAATAAGTAAGGGGTCAGTTTATAAACTCTTAACAATATAAAACTGATCTCCCACTTTATGCTCAATAATAGCCAATCATGTTTTCACCTATTATATTAAGTCAGTCAGTTAAGTGACATACGTGATACACGCTTGGGCGATCATGTCTCGAAAGAGACATGATTAACTGGGCAGAAGATTATCCCGCAGTAAGTTGCCATTGCTTTCTGTGGTAGACTGGTTGCCACCCAAGGCTATAGAACCCATTTAGTCCTATTATATAACCTATAACTGGAGAGAAGAGACGGATTAATACTTTTTCAAGGGTATTTGCGCGTAAGTGAATGCAATGAATTCAACTGGAATTCGAACTCGGCTCCTCGATTTCACATTCCGAGCCGATATACACTGCACCACAACGCACATCCGCGCACCCCAACGCAGATCTGCAGATAACTCAACAGACTACTTAAAAACTTGAGCAGCATGTAAGAAAACAGGAGGCAGAGATGCATCTATTAAACAGTTTAGAGAGAAGAGAAGCCAATTCAGGCACACATATCTTCATAACTATAACGTGAATACCATCGGGTCTACATGTTTATAGGGATCAAGGTTAGAGATGATAGCAAAACCAAAGAAGAGAATATGTGCACATCACTCTACATAGACTCAGTTCTAGGAGGGAAGTTTGGGCATGAATATTCGTGATAAGTCAGAGTAGAGTTTGAAAAGAATTTACGGGCAAAGCATCCAGCTTTATCCCAAAAGATAACACCTCAAGTTGATTGAAGATGCGAATATTGATCATACAGTTATTTTAATGTCTAATTAAATGCGCATCTTGTGATGAGAACCGTCACGCTGGTATAGACGGAAATAGTAGCTCCTTTGTGCTATTTGCCAGGTAAACCGGTGAGAACTATGCGAAAGATTAAGGTTTCATCTGGTATTTCCGTGAAGGGATAAAAGATTCCACACCGGATTTTGCACAATAAAAAACTTCTGTGGAGTAATGTTTAATTGGGAGTTTAATGAGCCTGTCTGAATGTTGACAAGAAAAAATTCCGGAGTCTCAATCAGTAGGCTGGTAACGAAAAGAGGTCTTTGGGATAGAAGGTTCTTGTTGAGTAGATGACAGGAACAAAATATCAATAGGCGACCACAAAGTTGTCAGAATTAGCAAGAGTGCAGTGCTGCAAAGTTCGTTAAGACCGTGAGAAGAGGTAAGAAATAAATTATGTAGAGAAAACTTTTTCTCGGTTTTTCTAGGGAAACAAGTAACTAAGTTCGAGACTTGAGTAAAGAACAATGGAAAATGTTACTGTCTGAACAAAGGCAATATCAATGCCTTTGGAATGTTTAAACCAAATGTCATGGTTAGAATTAAAGGCACCAAGAACAAAGATGTTCGAAGATTTTTTTTAATCATTTCACCCCAAGCAAGGCATTCCACTGCCACTATAGCGCAGGGGGTTACATAGGAGAAGGTAATGAGAGAGCGATTAGATAGAGGAAAAGTAAGAAGGAAGGTGATAGAAGAGTAAGGAGGTACATAAGAAGAGTGTTTGAGAGAATGGGTGCTAGTTAGTGTATTAGGGGTGTCTATTGATCTTACATTCAAATTCCTGAAGATTGTAGCTGTCGGGGAAGCAAGTATGCGGAAGGGAATTCTACAGGCGGGAAGTGCGAGAAAAGAAGCTGTTGGAGTAAAAATTGCGGTAACATTTTATCGGTTTCACTGTAAAATGGGGGGGGGGCTCTATTTGCTAATCTAGTATCTCGTGCAAATTCGTACATAGAGGGCGACTGTGATCTAAGTTCATCGGAGCAGAAGCCGTGAAAGTATTTATTGAAGAGGCACAGGGAAGCCACGTCACGTGGATGGAAAGAATATGGCTTTTCTATACTGTCAGTTATTATGCCTCTAATATACTTCACTTCCTAAAAATACAAGTTTAGATTTCTTGAAATAACTTCGCCTAAATACAATAATACTCCAAACTTGAATATAAAATAAAAAAATATATTAAAAAAACCTATAAAATAAAAAAATATTCCATACCGAAAAAATCAAAATTGGAAAGAAAAAACACCCCACCCCTATCACGTCTATCTAAGAAACCCCAAACTGAAAACCTAGCCACAGGATCAAAGTAAATACATGAATTAGGTCCACTAACAACAGACATCAATCAATTAAACGATAGCCAACCATAAAACTGACCACCCCACACGCCGCTCTCTTAGAAATTCTAACCAAAAGATATACCCGACCGATAAAACGTACAATCCATGAATCAACAATTTCACACTTACACACCAGGTTCTTCAAAGGTCTAACGGTCAAAACGAAAGACACATTTACTTAATTATCAATAACCCCAACCAACCCCCACGACAACAACGAACCAAATATAAACAGAGAATGATTCCAAACTCTTACTCTTTACTTCTCCCCATGATGTGTTTGAGTCCAAACACTGAAAAAAAACATATGATTGTAGAGAAGAGGACATATATAGAAAAAATTATGTACATGTTCTAAAACATAACTTATAATATATATATGTATATATATATATATATAGAGAGAGAGAGAGAGATAGATAGATAGATAGATAGAGAGAGAGAGAGAGATAGATAGATAGATAGATAGATAGATAGATAGATAGATAGATAGATAGCGAGAGAGAGAGAGAATGCAGAGGAAGACAATAAACAACTGCTCCCATAGGTATGAAAAATAAAATAAAAATGTGTTCAATACAAAATTCACTCAGAAGAAAGTAGAGCGAATATATATACTCAATAATTAAAGAATTTGTACCGCTTCTCAGTATATATATATATATATATATATATATATATATATATATAGGAGAATGAGTTTATAAGTTTTAAAAGTTTCCTTTCTGTTTTCATTTTTCTCAAAATTTAACGAATAACGAGTAATGCCGTCATAAGATCTCTCACACTTTCCTGATGACATATACGTCGTATCTTAGCGTTGTTTTTTCTCTTCCGACCTCGAAGACTAACACTAACACTTTTCTGCGATCTTCCTTCAAGTCTAGCAAGTGTTTTATGCAATGTTACAATTTTCGTTGTCTTCTTGGAGTAAAGTCCATCGTAGATAATCGCCGTAGACAAGTAATCGATAGTAGAGACATTACTGTCCTTGTGTGATAATAATCTGATGCAATCCCGGATGACGAAATATTTTTCAAAGCCAAACAAATTCCATCATACATCCCAACAATAGATTCATAGCACTGCAAAATGACCTAATAAGAGTGAAAAAATAGAAATCAATTACACCCTGTCACTTCAGTGAGTGTAAAACTGATCGTCTGGTGAAAGAAAGGAAACTAAAATGGATATTTCAATTAATTTGCACAAGGCAGTATATAACTATTTCTGAATTCATAATGAGAGAAGTAGGCTAGGAAAATTTGACAGACGCAAGACATATTTAAGATATGAGGGACTGAGGCAGGCAAAGACTAACCTAACTACTGAGATTGATGGCAAAACAAAGAAAGAATGGATAATAAAAAGAAAAAACGTGGCTTGCTAAACTACTAAATTTTCTAATCAGTTCTGAATTGGTTAAGCATCTCAGATCTCACTACCTTCTTTCATACGAGCAATACACCTTTCACTTGTCTAGGTCAATTATTGTTGTACGAACGATTATTGCTGAATAAGTTTACCAAGCTAGACATATCTAGTGTAGCTTGGGTTGTTGCTTTCGACATTAAGGACGCTTTTGACAGGATTTGGAATAACATTTTTCTTCATGACTTGAATGGCTATGGTATGTCCGCACGAATGTTTGAGCTGATTAATTCCTCCTTATCGAATCTCAAACACGAAAGTTGTCCTGAACGACGGTAATATATTACCTCGGTAGGTTGACAGATAATTCCAGCCGTGTATAATGTCAACAAGTGAAAACAAAATCTACAACTGGCAAGGTATGATTGACATATACATCCGGCCATAGATAAAACTCAACCGAGGACAAAGGTGTTGGACAGTCATATCCGGCTGTAGATAATCTGTACAAGCTGACAGCCCTCCCCACAAAAAAGCAAAAATGCGTGTGAATTTTAAGACTATACAAAGTCTAGAATTTTGGATGAAGAGACAGAGAACCCTCTCTGGCTTCCAACTCCTGACAGCCTCTTCGTGTGTGCATCTCTCTACGACAAGCATCACCGACGAAGATTATAAATTTTAAATATATTTTCTCACGTAATTTGCTCAGATTCAGCGGCAGTATCTAACACGACTACTATTCTACAACTTTTTGTAGTAATGCACATGTCCCCCACGGATCTATCTTTGGATCTAGTTTGTTCATTTTATTTGACGACTACCTTCCTGATCACATCAATTTTCAACTTGACATTTATGCAGATGACAACCATTTACTCGTGTCTCGATACTAATTCGGATCAGATCGATAAGTTAAAACTGGAAGATAATTTCAAAAATTACATCCAATGTGTTGTCGACTGCTGCACGGAATGGACTATTAATTCTAACACCTCTAGAAACATACCTCACATTATCAATCATCTGAGAGACATCTTTCTAAATTACATCAACATGGTTTAAACTAACACCCACGAAAGTAAACTGTTGCTTCCTCTCGAGTTAACATTTTCGACACACATGAAATGGAAATATTGTACTGAATCCTTACTTTGGTTCACTGTGTCATACGAGACAATTTTCAATCCTGAGTCTCGCTTATAAATTTACCATTTATAAGTTTACCATTGGCCCATGCTTTGAATATTACTGCCACATATAGTGTGGATCTTCTGTTGTATATTTAAAGATCCCTGATACAAGTCAAAAAGGAATCAGCAATATTATTGTTCCTGACTTGGCATCACGCTTTCAGCTACTCTCCACCCAGGGTGGTAATGTTGATACCATCAGTTTTTTTTTTCTATAAATACTTTCATGGCAATTGTTCGGATAAATTCTCTGTTATTGTACCTGGACGTTATCAATTTAAGCGCAGTACTAGATTGGTGGCAAGGTCTCATCATTTTACACTTAAAATGACGAGATGTAACTATTAGTTCTATACTAAAAGTTTCTTTTATTGCCCTTATGAAACTACCTTCCAGATGTTATAGTGATATACATGTAAACACCATGTATATTACTCTGCGAACCTCGACTAAAACAATCACGTGATATTGATGCTCAAGATGACTGGTGATGGCATCATTTGAAGGTTTTTAATTCAGATTCTTCTTTTTCTAAAACTGGTTGCCAACAAAGGATGAAGAGCCTAGTTTGCTCTAATATTATAGTTAACACATAGCTGGAGAAGCTGAGAGGCATATTTTTCCCTGTTTGTTTATCTTTTATTTTTTTTTTTTTGAAAAGTTAATGTTACTAGAATTGAATTAGAATTATCCATTATACCACTTATGGTTGTCATGCATGGCGAAAAATATTCTGTTTTAACTAAGCTGCAAGTTTTCATCAATTCACAGTTGAAACGGCTCGATGTAGCGACAAGTTTTATCTAATGTTCAATCTGTCGCTTTTCTCACTCGTGGGACTCTCTTCTGGCATCATATCTTTAGCCAAATTTAATCTTCAAAAGGTTAAATTAAGTGTAAAATTTTACCTATTGTTTACTGCTTAATCTTTTATCCTTCTCGTTCCTTAGTAATGTTTCCTCTTTTTTTTACTTTTACACGCTGTAACAGATTATGACTTAGTAGCTTTAATCTCTTAATTGGGTAGATTTGCTTTTTAAAAAGCAATCCTTCAAAAGAGAGAAAGTTATGAATAGCTGTGAACGTCTTGAAGGAAAATGAAATATAAATAAACAAAAGTTTTATTCAATATTTTTATTCTTATTTAATTTGGTATTTTAATGGTTTTTCAAAACATTTTTGTATTGTTTTTTTCTATGTTTCTTCGTTTAGGTTTTCTTTTTTTTTTACTATATTTTTCATATTTTTTCTTTGTCTCTGAGAAATTTTTTCGTTACAAAATGGCTGAAACGCACTTTTTGAAACGATATTTATATAATAAAATATTCTTTGTCAGGTCGATAATAACGATTTCCCGATGCACACTCTTTGATCGAGAGAAGGCAAATTATTGGAAGGGTTCCTATCACCTATAAAAACAAAACAGGATCAAGCAGGAATTCTTTCTGACAACTGATTACTATGAATTCCAGAAACAATGCAAAAGTGAAAAAAGAATCACAACAAAATTCCGTAATGGTTTCATTTTTTAAAATATATTTAACCGAAAATTACTGTGAAATAATTCTGTTTTGAGATCGCGCTGTCGTAGTTCTTCCTTTTAATTGCAAACTTCCTTGCACAGAATCCGTTCAGGCAATCTTCGATCCATCATCGTCAGAATATTTCCCTTTGCACTTGTAAACACACGCTTACAGATATATAGACACGGCAAAATACGCAAAGACTCGTGAAGAAATACGCATAAAAACAACAAATCTCCTGTCATCTTTCTTCGAAATAAACGAACAGGCAAGGTCTTCACGCATTTTTTCTGTTTTATTCCATTCACGCAAACGACAACTTATTAAGAAGTGGACATTAGTATGCAACCCGGGTAACGTTTATATCTTCGGCGTGTCGAAGGGGATGATGAGTTTAAAAGAACTGCTTTAAAACAATGTTCAACGCATCAAGTTGAATAAATTGCGTGTCAGAAAATGACAGAAAGAGGTTCTTTTGAGAAGAGTAAAAACAATTTTCGCAGGCCGGTTGTATGTTGAAGGGTTTCCAGTATGGGCGTCTATAAGAAGCATAAAAGTCCCCGTTAGTGTGTGCACAATCAGTTCCCTATCTATCTATCTATCTATCTATCTATCTATCTATCTATATATGTCTGTTCAAAACTATCTATCTATCTATCTATCTATCTATCTATCTATCTATCTATCTATTTGTCTGTTCATATCTATCTATCTATCTATCTATCTATCTATCTATCTATCTATCTATGTCTGTCCATATCTATCTATCTATCTATCTATCTATCTATCTATCTATCTATCTATCTATCTATCTCCGTCTCTTCATATCTATCTATCTATCTATCTATCTATCTATCTATCTATCTATCTATCTTGTGTGAGCATGTATCTTCATTTTACCGTTGACATGTTACCCCAATCATACACTTGAATGATAAAAATTTAACTTTCACTCCTCTACCTCTCATGACCTCAACTCTAAAATACCCAGAGACATCATTATCTATATCTAAAACAATCTATATATAATAAATTGTGTGTGTGGAGGAATAGATAAATTATCGTCTAATTAACGAGAAACTCAAAATAACATTGATATTTCATTTTAAAAGATATATTTGCCAAATTTGCACACGGTCACTAGTCGACTTCGGAACCTCCCGTTTCTCTTCTGCCTTTGTTGGTGAAGGCTTCCTTACTGTTTGCCTTCAGTTCATCTTTGGTTTTACAAGGAGTTTTGTTGATCTCTCGCTTTACATATCAACCAAAGTGATTGCAGTCTAGGTAGTTAGGTGGCACTTAACTAACTGGCTGCGTATGTTTTTCTTTTTTTTATAATCGTTTCTCCCCGAGCAAGGCATTTCACTGCCACTATTGCGCAGGGGGTTAAATAGAGGGAAAGTGGTGAGAAAGGATGGTTAGATATAGGAAATGTCAGAAGGAGGGTGATAGGCGGGTAAGGATACCGAGAATAAGGGTTGGGTAGATGGTGAGAGTGTTGGGAGAATAGCTGCAAGTTAGTGTGATAGAAGATGTCTATTAACCTTACATTTAAACTCCTGGAGGTTGTTGCTGTCGAGAAAGCAGACATGTAGAAGGGAATTCCACAGGCGGGAAGCGCGCGAAAAGAAGCTGTTGGAGTAGAAATTACAGTTACATCTTACCTGTTTTACTGTATAAGAGTGGGACCTAGTTGCTAATCTAGTATCTCGTGTAAATTCGTACCTAGGCGGCACCAATGATCTAGGTTCATTGGAGCAGAAGCCGTGAAAGTATTTGTAGAAGAGGCACAGGGAAGCCATATCACGCCGGTGAGAGAGTGATTGCAGGCGGTCTGCCAAGTCAGTATCGATCACGTTACAGATTCTCCGTTGTATTTTGGCAAGAAGCCCAAGGAGAGTAGCAGGGGCACCCGACCAGATGTGGCAACATTATTCAATACACGGGCGGATGGTAGATTTATATATGTGTAGGATAGATTCAGAGAGGAAAACTTCCGGGCCCTGAACTTTCTGACCTACTCATTACTTATCTATATATACACGATCTTTTGGCTATCAGAAAAACAATCGGATCGTGATATATAAAATCACAAGCATATTCGCCTGAAGAGAGGCAATATTAGATTCGAAACACGTATAACGACAGAAATACAGTTATGGACACTTCATATATCACACAAAATGCAAGTAACACTAATAATAATAACAATAAATCTATACTTTAAACAAAAGATTCACGTCTACTTGGATGTTTTTCTATACCAGGTTATCTATCTCTCTCTCTCTCTCTATTTATATATATATATATATATATATATATAGCCAACTGCAGACAGATATTTTTCGCTGTTTACAGCTCATCAGCCGATTGCTTTTTACCCAGGATTGAAACCCGACCTTATTGGCGCCAGTCGGCGACTCTACCTCTGAGCTACAGGCTCTCGTTAGACGGAGGCAGATATTTTAGCGTGTATATTATCATTATACACGCCCAATAGCTGAGAATGTTCTAATTCATTGCTGAATGAATGATGCATGAATGTCAGAGTAGCTATTATTTTTCAAAGTTTACCATTCTTCCAGAGTGCTCAAACAGTGTGTGATATATATGTATAGTTAAACATTTTTTATATACACTTAAAAAGATTTCCTTTAAAACAACATTTATAAGTATTATTAAAGATAGGTTTACGTTTACAAATATTAAAAATATCTGTCGCTTTCTGCGTCACGTGATGTAAACAATCTCTCCACGAAAACGCTTCTAACTTAAACTTTAAAATCATTTGTTTCTGATGAAAGGCCGAGGACGGTCTGAAATATCAAATATAATAATAGAAATAAATGAATACTGGTAAAAAATACATTTTTAAACTTACAACTTTTAGTAGTTTTTCTTATATATATATATATATATATATATATATATATATATATATAAAACAGAAACAGGGGTTGCTACATATACATTTTGTCTGTAGTTTATTTCGAGCAAGATCTCGTTATTAGATGTCAGAAAGTTCCTGTAACTCAGATGCTGCAATAAAATCCTTGATGCAATTTGAAATATTCTTACAATAAATGTTTCCGCTTTATTTTAATAATTTTGGACAAACAAAGTGATACCGCCACTAACAGACAAGGGGTCACTAAAGAAGAAAACTAATTATAACAAATGCCATGGAAAATCTTCATAGAAATGTTAAAAGGAAGCCAATTCAAGTCGGTGGGAAAGTCACTGAAGTCAAGAGGCCAGATCAAAACCGATAATATGACAGACAATCTATCAGATTTACATATTTATAAGTCTGTTCTTCGTCCTTGCTTTGAATAATGCTTTCACTCCTGTCTTACGCTTCTGCTATAAAATACGAAAAATATTCTGCAATGTTACTGGATGTAAATAAATAAATTTTCAATATTCAAAATTGTTGAATGATCATTTCGATATGAAATCCCTAAGAGAGATTTCACATTTCATTAGCAACAATAAATATTTTAAAAAGGAAAATAAAAAGAGAGATGAAATAAAAAATTAAATAAAAATCGATAAAAAATGACGGTTAAGATTTGAGAAATTTGCGTCACAAAGAATTCGGAATCAAATAATATCTATTTTTAGATATTACTTTTAGATAGAGTTGTAAGTAAAAAATGGAAAATTTGGTTTCGTCTAGCTTTACAAAGGGACGGGGCTAAAGGAAAGGAATAAGACGCGTTGTTAAATTGAGAATTGGGTTAAACAAAATCGAAGAGGAATGGAGGCGGAAGGTTAGGAAGATAAAAGGAACGAAAAGAAAAGAAAAAAATTATATATTAGAGACGTTCGATACGTGTCAAACAAAACTAACTTTATAAATGGGTTAACGTATTAGAAAAAATACTTTTTTCCTGTTTTTTTTTTAATTTCCTTTTTGAAATATATACTATTGCTGATGAGATGTGAAATCTCTTTTAGGGATTTCATATCGAAATGATCATTCAACAATTTTGAATATTGAAAATGTATTTTATTTTATATTAGCTCTGTAATTTTAATTACATTGAGATCTCCTCCTGTATCATTGTTCATTATTAAAATTTAATATTAATTAGGATCAGGTTTTGGGATTTACCTTCCTACTTTTTCGTTTGCATTAAAGTATTTTAATAAAAATATTTTGCTCCTACCCTTTGGTAGTTGAGCTCTCTCATTTTGTTCCCGGATTTTCTCAACTACTCAAATTCACTATTTCAAAATGGAGAAATTTACCCCGGAATATTCTTTGAATAATATACCTTACCCTAATCTTCATTCTTCTCTCATTCACCTCACTGAAAAAATTGAAAATTTCGTGAAGAGACTTCGATGGAAGGCCTACTTCTTTCTTCGTTCCACGGATTTTTCGTCTTATTCTACGAAGTATGTGCGTTGTGGTACAGTGGATATAGGCTTGGAACGAGAAGCCGAAGAGCCGAGTTCGAATTCCAGTTGAATCCATTGTATTCACTTACGCGCAAATACCCTTGGGAAAGGTATTAATCCGTCTCTTCCTTCCAGTTATGGGTTAAATAGCAGGACAGATTGGCTTCTATAGCCTTGGTCGGCAACCAGTCTACCGCAGAAAGTAATGGTAAACTACTGCAGGATAATTTTCTGCCCAGTCAGTCATGTCTCTTTCGAGACATGATCGCCCAATCGTGTATCACGTATGGAACTTAACTGACTGACTTTAACCTAAAAACTCAACGAACACCTCCTGTATGTAAATTTCTGGACTCTTTTGAAAAGGACCTTTTCGACGTGATCCCTGACTTGATCAAAGTTAAATTTCTTGGGGCTTCTACTGAATTCCAGGACCTGTTAAAGTCGGATATTAGTACCTTAATAAACTCTAAGGACCTGTGGGGAAATCCGAAAAATCCAATAGCATTTATAAATGTGATCCTTCAAATTACCTACGTATCCATAAATATAACATAACAAGTCATTACAAAGTAGACAGAAGAAACCTGACATTATCGGAAATTAACAGAGATACGGCTAAATTTGCTAACGAATTAAATATTAGTGATAGAATAGGAACAGTTTCTTCCAAAGAAGCTTACATTTTATTTAAGGACCATAAATCAAACTTCCAAAACAAATTACAAACTAGACTGATTAATCCTACTAAAAGTGACTTAGGCATAATTTCTAGGGAAATTCTAAAAAACCTAATAGAGAAGTTGCAATCTAATTTACAACCAAACCTTTGGAAAAGTTCTTCGGATACCATAAACTGGTTTAATAAAATCAATAATAAATATAAGTTCACGTTCCTTAAATTCGGTATTGTTGACTTCTATTCTTCTATATCTAAAGACCTTCTTGATAGTTGCATAAAGTTTGCTAAAAATTACGTTGATGTTTCGGATAGGGACTATAAGATTATCTTATCGGCTAGAAAATCCATTCTCACCTTTAATAATTCCACATGGACAAAAGGGCCAAAGGATAGCTTTGATATCTCTATGGGAGCGTATGATTCAGCCCAGATAGAAGATCTAGTAGGTATATATATTTTAGATGTTTTAAGTAGATTCCCAAACAAATAGGCCTATATCGGGATGATGGATTAATATTTATTCCTAATTCCAATGGACTCTATACAAATAGAATACACAAATTACCTCGGTTTTAAGGGTGAAGTTAGTTCTAATCTTAAAATTGTAAACTATCTAGATATCACCCTTAATTTAAACGATGGATCCTACCAACCCTTTCTCAAAGAAAATAGTTCTCCCACTTATATTAATATTTTATCCAACCACCCAAAAATATTATAAAACAGATACCCAATATAGTAAATAATAGGATCAACAAATTATCATCTAACATTAAATCTTTCAACGAAAGTAAATATATTTACAATAAGGCCCTTCAAACAAGCGGATTTAAGAACAAATTAACGTATAAAAGACCTAAAATAGACCCCGAATCATCAAAAACTAAAAATAAAAGAAACTGTAGAAAAAGGAAGATAATTTGGTTTAACCCTCCTTATTGTAAACTAACTAATATCAATATTGGTAAATATTTTCTCAAATTAGTAGACAAACATTTTAATAACAATAATTCTTTACGAACGATTTTTAATAGGTCAGTCAGTTAAGTGCCATACGTGAAACACGCTTGGGCGACCATGTCTCGAAAGAGACATGACTGACTGGGCAGAAGATTATCCCGCAGTCGGTTGCAATTACGTTCGGCGGTAGACTGGTTACCAGCCAAGGCTATAGAACCCAATCTGTCCTATTATAAAACCCATAACTGGAGGGAAGAGATGGATTAATACCTTTTCCAAAGGTATTTGCGTGTAAGTGAATGCGATGAATTCAACTGGAATTCGAACTCGGCTCCCCGATTTCTCGTTCCGCGCCGTTATCCACTGCACCACAACGCACATCCGCACATTTAATAGGTACACTCTAAAAATCAGCTACTCTTGTACCTCTAATATAGACAACATTATAAATTCCCATAATACACATATTCTAATGAATTTATGTAATACTGACTCTGAGTCCGGAATTTTAAATAAATGCAATTGTTACTCTGTGGATGCCTGCCCGGTGGAGGGCAAATGTAAATCCACACAGGTAATTTATGAAGCCCACATTTCTCCATCAAACAACAAAAATAATTACCGGACCGATATTGGTATGTCAGCGGGACATTTTAAGCAGAGATATTACAATCACAGGTATTCGTTTTCGAACCCAGGTCAAAAATACCAGACAGCCCTTTCACGGAGATTCTGGAAAATAAAGGAAGAAGAGCTGGAGCCTGTAATTAGCTGGAAACTAATAGGTTCAGCCCGTATTCCGAGGAATTTTTGTGATAGATGCTGTCTGTGTCTGCTAGAAAAAATTCTAATATTAAAGTACCCTTACCAGCACCTACTCCTGAATTTTAGAAAGGAATTCATTAGTAAGTGCCACCATAAAATGAGTTTTGGGAACATTTAAATTTTGAATACTAATTTTTAGTTTTTAGGATATTAAATATAAGTTTAATGGTTTTTAATAAATTAAATTAATTTTAAATAGTATTTTATCCCCTCTACCTTCTTCTCCCAGTTTCCTTTGATTGTCTACCTTTATAAAATATGAATTATTTTACTAATGTAACCCCGGATTTCATCTGCTAGTATATATATCTTTTTCACATTCTAAATTTTTATAAAAAAAAATTTTTTAATTAATTTTTAGAATTTTTAAATTTATAATTTTCTTTAATCTTTAATTTTTAGTTTTATTTTATTTTATTTTATTTAGTTTATCTATACCTAGAGGTATCTTTAATGAGATTAACTTAATTAACTTTATCTTATATCTACTTTTCCCCCTAAATATGCTTTTTCTAAAAAGTCTTTTTTCTAATACGTTAACCCATTTATAAAGTTAGTTTTGTTTGACACGTATCGAGCGTCTCTGATATATAATTTTTTTCTTTTCTTTTTCCTTATCTTCCTTACCTTCCTCCTCCATTCCTTTTCGATTTTGTTTAACCCAATTCTCAATTTAACTACACTTCTTATTCCTTTCCTTTAACCCCGTCCCTTTGTAAAGCTAGACGAAGCCAAATTTTCCATTTTTTACTTACAACTCTATCTAAAAGTAATATCTAAAAATAGATATTATTTGATTCCGAATTTTTTGTGACGTAAATTTCTCAAATCTCAACCGTCATTTTTTATTGATTTTTATTTAATTTTTTATTTTATCTCTATTTATATTTTTATTTTTGAAATCTCTATTGTTGCTGGTGAGATGCGAAATCTCTCTTAGGGATTTCATGTCGAAATGGTCATTCAACAATTTTGAAAATTGAAAATTTATTTTATTATATATATATATATATATATGTATGTATGTATATAAAATGTTTAATACTTAGTTTTTGGTCCTAATAGGGTTCGACCAGAACACATTCGTATTCAAAAATGTTCTATACAATTATATTGTAGAGCTTTTGAATATTTATTTTTTAATGAGTTATTTCTCTGCCTTGGTTTCTACCATCAGGTGTGCCTTCAGGTAATTTTTAATAACATTTTAATGTTATTAAGAATCGCCTGAAGAAACCACTCATGGTAGAAACCAAGGTAGCGAAATCACTCGTTTAAGAATGAAATATATAGCCCTTGGGTAGATTCGCCGACTGACGCCATTTCGGTCGGGTTTCAGTCCTAGGTAAAAAAGCTATCGGAGTCTAACCATACTGATGAGCTGTGATACGGCGAAACAGATCTGTCTGCGGATGACAATATATATATATATATATATATATATATTGATTGCCTGATTAGTTAGTTTTTGCTCATAATAAAATTAGACCAGTGCACAGTTGTATTAAAATACAATTATATTGCAGAACTTTTGAATATTTTCCATTTGTAAACGAGATGAAATATATATATATATATATATATATATATATATATATATATAATTTGTCCTTACTCGATTTTGAGCATGGTTACTTTTTTCCAAGTCAGAAAGTATCTGTAACTGAGATGCTATTGTGATATACACATGTACATCATGAATACGACACTCTGAACCTCGGCTAACATAGTCCAGAAATAATAATGTTCAACATGTCCGGTGATAGTGTAATTTGCAGGTTTTTAATTCAGAATCTTCTTTCTCTAAGACTGGTGCCAAACTAGGATGAAGAACCCAGTTTCTTTAATATTTAACCCATAGCTGGGAAGAGATGTAATGGCTGCATACTTTTCCCAAATCTATTTTCAAAAAAGTGCATGTTATGAACTTGAATGAAATTGGAATTATCTATTGTACCACTTTGTTATGGCTGTCATTCATGACGAAAATAAGTTCTGTTTTAACAAAGATGTCCGATCAATACAACCATCTCCTAAGATCAGTAATTAAAATGGCTTCCAGAGAATAAAATTTGTTGGTCTAAGCGAAGTTTATCCTATTTTGGAAATCGGGAACTTGCGCTACAGAATCTTACACAAAGAAACATACGGCATTCTAGAAGATATCACTTGGAGATTTTCAACAGCAGCCACACCAAGACAGTATGGACAAAGGAATCAACGTCGCATGATGCCAGTCTGGTTCATATCGTAACATAATCTTCAGACCAGGTTTCGGATTATTTGAATATTGTTCCCTTTGTAAACCAAGCCTTTTGTAGTATGTCAAGTTACGTTTTTGTCCTACCCACTCAAATGACTTGATGTAATCTATGAAGTATACGAAAAAGATATTTGCCGCATTAATTTCACACTCCAATTAGATTCAGATCATAAAAGATTTCATATCTTGTTCCAGTTTCTTGAACAAAGACCGTAGATTTACTAGCATATTTTCAATCTAATTCCGCGATGAGGACTACTGGTGAGTATCACACACATACATTTCTCTCATACACACACATTCATCACACTCACTCTCTCACACAACGGGTTCGCTTAATATGTGTTTTATAAATGATTCATGTTTTGGAGGAACCTTTGCATTTTTCATTCAAAAAATATAATATTCATGCAATTTGTCATTCAACCTAGTCAGTGATAATTAATACCTTTCTGTTAGACTTGGATTTTCGGGTTGATACAAAACTCAGAACGTGACACTCAAAGATATAGCCCTTCAAAAAGGAGATACTGTTATTACCGACAAAAAGACTTTCAATCTAACATAAATCTTTTTTATATGTTCGATATCGGCGAAATTTTATACGCTTTGTGAAAGGAGGAGAACAAACAACACGAAAATCACAGAAAACAACACAATAACAAAATAAAATACTCCAGCCCAAAGAGGGAAATAGAAACCCCTAATCAACGTCGGAAATAGCCGAGGAGATCTGTGCAAAAAAGTAATTCAAACAGGCAACAAAAACGAATATCGTATCTTGGTAGACAGATTGTGTCAAATTCGAAATATAGAAAGATCGATACGACAAAGTAACATAATATATATATATATATATATATATATATATATATATATATAGTACTGTGCAAAATTATTAGGACAAGAACTATTTAATCTGTTATGAGACATATTGACAGAAAATAAAGAATTTAATTAAAGTAAATTTATTTGACTTACTCAACAAATGCTTTAACAAGAAAAAATACTTGTTCCAAAATAAATTTAATATTTAGTATAATAGCCTTTTGCTTTCATCAGAGTCCTCATTCTGTCAGGCATTGACATCACAAGCATCTTCAATGTATTTAATGGAATCTCCTGCCAAGCAGCTTGTATTTGTTCCCAAAGTGTGTCTTGTGAAGTAACATTAGATGTATCACTTTTTCTATCCAAAATATCCCATAGATGTTCAGTAGAATTGAGATCAGGGCTTTATGGGGGGGGCCAATGCAAATCCCGAAGCCTTCCTTCCTCTTCCTCTTTAATTAAATAATACTTACAAAGGTTTGACTTTTCGCCCTGTATTTGAATTTCAGTGAGGTTTTTAGGAAAATCACACCTTCCCTAATACTTTTGCACACTACCGGTAGTGTGGAAAAGTGTTTTTGACGGGGATGATTTTAAACTTTATTTTGATACCTCATGAAATATAAAATAGTTCTTGTCCTAATACTTTTGCACAGTACTCTCTCTCTCCCTCTCTCCCTCCACTCTCTCTCTCTCTCTCTCTCTATATATATATATAATTTGACCACAAGAAAGGCAATAATGCAGCAAGACACAAATCGTTGCTCAATATTGAAGAATATGAGAAAATACACTAAAAAATGAACAAAAATTAAGAAGACATTGCATTTAAATTTTGGAAGAAACAGAAATTTAACAGGGACACAAGAAGCCAGAAATAGAGTTCAACAAGCGAATCTCACGATAGAATAAACTGTTAGCATAAAACTTTGGGTTACATATAGTAATTTCTTCTGTGGAAGGATGAATCCTTACCACCAATCTTATCAGTCATTTAAGTGCCATACACACTTGAGCGATTATGTCTATTCATTCCATGATTGAGAAACCAAGGCTATAAAACCTATTTTGTCTTGCAATTCAACTCATAGATGGAGGGATACGGGATAGATTAATACCTTTTCTCAAGGGTTTTTGCGTGTATATGAATGCAACAAATTCACTTAGGCACAGCCAAGTACTGGTACCAAGTCTCGGTACCATTGGGTAAATCTCCTCAAAACATTTGACCTAATGTGTCAGTAATATTCAAAGCAATAGTAAACCTATAAATATGGTAGCTAGATTCGACAAAGTGAACCATCTTTAGTCGATGATCTCGTTTAAATCCTACTTCTTGCAAGATGACGAATTTAAACAAGTGGTTAATACATACAAAGTGCGACGGATAAATTGTTGTCTAAATGATGCCAACTGAAAATAACACTAGCATCGCATTTAAATGGATATATTTCCAGAATAAACACAAGATCTCTTGAAATACTGAAGAATACATTTATTCAATAAAATATCTATTCAATGCTGCCATAACCCTTGCGTCCACTTCTTCTTTGACGTTTCAAAGATTTTTTTCACTAGGATGTTCCCAATTATTTATTATCTGGACTGTATTTTCGGAATGAAAATGAAAGTTCCAGGAAAAAGACGCAAGCAGCTCGACGGCAAACACCTCCACGCAAAGGTTTAAAGAAATGTTCCTGTCTTTCATCAGTACGGATCAAGTTAGTTTTCCGGAAAACAACAAGCTGCGCCTCTTAGCCCTCACTTTCTCAATCGACCTCAAGTGGAATGTCTACATCGAATCAATAGCAACATCTACCGCTAAGAATAGCAGGTCACTGTACCGAGCTAGAAAGATTTTTTCTCGTCAGAATCCATCTTGCACATTTATAAATCTGCCATTCCACCGTGCATTGCGTAATGTTGCCGTATCTGGTCGGGTGTTTCAGCTATTCATCTCAGGGTTCTCGACAAAATTCAAAGAGGGCTTTGCAAAGTAGTCTATCCAGATTTATGAGTTCGATTTCAGCCACTTTCTCACCATCAGGATGTGGCTTTTCTCTGTTTGTTCTATAAATATTTTCACAGCTTCTGCTCTAACCGGCTTCTTTCCATGTCCCGGCCACATGACTTTACCCGTATAATAGACTGGCTTCTAGGCATCAACATTTAACCGTCAAAACAGTCAAATCTAACCGTCACTTCTACTCTCTCAGTCTTCTCGCACTTCTTGCCTGTACAACTCTCTTCTCTATACTTGCTTCTCTGATAGCTACACTTTTCAAAATTTAAATGCAACGTCAATTACCATCTTCTATCTCATTGTTTCATTTGTTTCTTCTATTCTTTCTTCGACATCCGCTGTAAATATTTTTGTATTTTTACATTTTTTCTTTTAATACAACCCCCTTTCCACCATTAGTGGTCTCGCCCTGCTTAATGCGGAATGATGATTCCAAAAATAATTAAATTTTTAAAAAAATCACAGTCAGTAATTATTTATAAGTATTTATACTGGAACTCATGCATAAAATTACAAGTATTTCATCATCTTTTAAAGTTTGAAACCATATTTATTTTTGACATGTGAATCTATTAAAACTATTTCTAAATCTTTCTTTACCTATCAATAATTTCTTCTCACATGCTCTCCTTTACAGCCGCACCCGTGAGGCGCACCGCACATTTGGCAAACATGTGAAGTGTTGGTCACTGATCATTTAAACTTTCCACACTACAAAAGAATTTACTAATAAAAGAAAAGCGACGTAGTTTTCCCTCCTGAAGTCAATGTACTGAATATGGTGGAGGGCATACTGAAGACATTGGATATTTGGAATAAGAATGATCTTGAACTGTGTTGTGGATCTCCGTTGCCAATTTGTTGTAGGGTTGTGGTGAAACTTCGTCACAAAGTTATAGTGACCGGTTTGTGCCGGAAGTAAAACACGGAACAAGAAGGTAAGTTCAAAATAGTATAATAGTATAACAAGAAACAAGATATTCAAAGGAAGTGGTAATAGTAAGTAATATAGGGATAAGTAAGTCCGAAGGTATTATTACGCTGCTTATTGACTGAGTAGTAGCTGTCGTCAACTGCCTTGTTAACTGCTCTTGTTAACTGCCGTTCGTTCACTGCTCTGCGAAAGTCACACAGCTAATTACATATAACCAAAAGAAGAGACCATTCCTCTTAGGAGGGCACCATAACAAACAGAAAATCAACAAGACCTCAAGATAATTTGAAATGAAAAAAGTGATATCGCACTACCTTCAGCCATCCTAAAAAAACACGAATATGGAATTAGTAAATACTAAACACTTAAAATACGTTTCTGTATGGGTCAGAGATAATAAATTTAGTAAGAGAGATTTCATAATGTGAGCATGGAAACCAGCACTAACGAATATTGTCTTACGCTAATGGTAGTTTCGCGGAACCCTACCCATTGCTACAAAACTACAATATTAAAAACTTATTTTCTTAAATAGCTGTGTGAGATCGAAACTTTCATATGTATTTATATCATGAATGTTATCGAACCCCTTCAGAAGAATTTAAACTGCCACTCGTATACAACATTTAAAGATCAATGTTTAAAATAGATTTTTAAGCGGGTGAAATCTGTGAATCAGGGTGTAGACCATACTTCTTTAAACCTTGTAGACCAGCGCTACAGGATCACAAACAAAGAACTATACCAGTTAAAAGTAACCATTTCCGTTGAGGACAGCAGCAAAAGTTGAAATCCTTATCAAATGTAATCGGAAGAGAATATGATGCCATAATCAATATATTGGCTTCCCGGATTATTTCCTTATCAGGAATGGCCAATATTACCATTATTATTATTATTATTATTATTATTATTATTATTCAGATGTTGGACATTGATGTAGTCAATGGAGATTTTATACTTGAGATATCGTGTCAACAGTGTTAATGATACCACTTTTCTAAAGCTGTGCAAACTTACTTTCAATTTCAGTTCTCCCTAAGTGTTTTTTTCTGTTTGTTTGGTTGAATTCCAATCGCACCCATCACTACAAGAATTAGTTCTGTATTCACGCTCCTTAGTTTTTCACATTTTGATCCATATTCTGGGATTTTTCAATATGTTCGCTTTCTTAGAACCCTAATCTTGTACTTTTTAAAAAATTTGCTTTGAATATTGCTACACAATTCTGTTTGGTGCATCATCTATATATTTAGAGATAGTTGATAAAATCTAAAGAAGAATTTGCGATGTTATTGGTTCTGATCTGGCATCTTCTTCTTCAGTCATTTTTTACCGTCGTAAAGTAACATCCCTGTGCCTTTGTTATGAACAAATTTCATGGCATTTGTTCTGATCAACTTTCCTTTATGGTTCTTCTAGATTTTATGAATTTGGACACAATCCTAAACTAGTTGCAAGGTCACATTTTTTTACTGATAAAATGGGTAGACGTAACCGTAAGTTCTATGTTAACAGTTTCTTCTATCGCACTTCTCGATTGTAGAATTCTCTGTTGGCTTTCTGCTTTCCAGACAACTTTGAGCAGAAGAATTTAAATGCAATTGAAAATAGCATGTCTTATCGATTCTGAACTATTTTGTTGTCTTCTTTCCTTGATAGGTCTTTTTATCATATTCCCTAACATTCAGTAACAACTTCTATCCTAGAGGCTTTATTGCTTTCCTTGGGTTAGAAGGATAATAGAATATATTGAACAGCAATATCAATAAATTGACACCCGCTATTGTGCTCATTTATGATAATAATGTTGAGTTTACGTATTTAACACGATCTGTTTAAACAGAGAAATTCCATAATTATTCATTGGATGTCGTTTTCTAAATTTCCTTCAATTCCTACCATTTTTCGTTGACACTGAATCCAAACCTGCTGCACACTTCCCAATGGATACTCCTTCCAATCCATTCATGTCATCGCCTCGACTCATTCAGTGCTAACTTGGGACATTCAGCCGAGATGTGGCTAACTGTTGCAACAGCATGAGCACATTTTCAGCATTTAGGTACGTCTAGTAGAATTCAAAAACAAAGAAAGAAAGTAAATAAACAAGAGTTTGACAAGTTGGAAAAAATAACAAGAAAGAAAGAGTTTATGAATGGATTCAAAGAAAGAAAGAAAGAAAGAAAGAAAGAAAGAAAGTGAATAAACGAGATTGACAAGTGGTGAAAAATAACAAGAATGATATAGTTTATAAATGGATTCAAAGAAAGAAAGAAAGAAAGAAAGAAAGAAAGAAAGAAAGAAAGAAAGTGAATAAACGAGATTGACAAGTGGTGAAAAATAACAAGAATGATATAGTTTATAAATGGATTCAAAGAAAGAAAGAAAGAAAGAAAGAAAGAAAGAAGGAAAGAAAGAAAGTGAATAAACGAGATTGACAAGTGGTGAAAAATAACAAGAATGATATAGTTTATAAATGGATTCAAAGAAAGAAAGAAAGAAAGAAAGAAAGAAAGAAAGAAAGAAAGAAAGAAATCAAATAAACAATGAACTGACGAAGAGAGAAAATAAAAAGTAAGGAAGATAATGATTAGGAATTGAATCAAAGGAAGAAGAATGAAGGCAAATAAACAAGAAATTGATAAGCGGTAAAAAATAAAAAGAAAGAAAGGTAACAATCTGAACAGATTCAAATAAAGAATGAAAAATAGAACGAAAGAAAGAAAGAAAGAAAGAAAGAGTGAATAAAGAATAAGTTAACAAAGAAGAACAATAAGAAAAAGAAATCTAGCGATTATGAATGGATTCAAAGAAAGAAAAAAAGAAACAAACAAATAAACAAAAAGAATGAAAGCTGATAAACAAGAAATTGACAAAGGGAGAAAAGTAAGAAAAACGATAACGATTAATGAAAGCTATTCACAATGAAACTGAAAAAAACAAAAAGTATAGTGAAAGAAAATTCTCAGTGAAACGGAGGGAAACGTAAAGAATAACGAAGGAAATTCAAGTGAAATTCAAAAAATGCGACGAATAATGAAGGAAATTCACAGTGAAACGAAAAATGCAAAGAATAATGAAGAAAATTTAGAGGGAAAGGAAAAACTGCAAAGAATAATGAAGAAAATTTTTAAAAATTCACAGTGAAAAGAAAAACAATGCAAGAATAACGAATAACATTCAGAGTGAAATGAAATGAATCAAAGGATAATGAAGGAAATTCAGGTTGAAAAGAAAAAATCAAAGAGAAATGAAGGAATTTCGCAGTGAAAACAAAAACAATGCTGAAGAAATACAAGTGAAAAGAAAAATGCAAAAATAATGAAGAAAATTTAGAGTAAAAGGAAAAAATGCAAAGAAAATGAAGGAAATTTAAAGTGTAAGAAAAAGATACAAAAAAAAACTAAGAAAAGTTGTTAAAAGGTAGCATATGGTAAGAAAATGTCCTGCATTTACATTCTTCTCGTGATATTTCTATCCTGTTGTCCTCCTAGTAATCTTTTCCGTGTGTATGGCATCTTTCATTCCCAGGAAAACTTGGATAAGAGCCCAAAGAATTATGATCATGGCAGTGCTGAATCAATAAAATGTTTTATCTTTAAATGCAACTGAAAAAGTTGATAAGCAAATCAGTCAGTTTTTGAGACTGTCTTTGGATCACCATGCTGTATAAAATAAATTATTATTATAGAATTCAAAAATGTTTCAGCTTTAAATGTCACGGAAAATGTTGATAACCTGTAAAACAAATAATTTTATCAGCCAATCTATCAATCTTTGTATCAACTCGTAGTAAAGCTTGAATTTGTCGCTTTAAAAAAGAAACACTTTTTGACTCCTGGACCAATGTGGAATCTTAGCAAAAGGATCTTACTATCGAACCGCTGCACATCTCAGTGTTCTTGACAGGCTCCAAAGTAGAATCAGTAATGTGATAGGTACCGACTTGTCGGCTCGACCCCAGCCGCTTTCTCGCCAACAGTATGTGGCTTCCCTTTGTCTGTTCTACAGATATTTTCATGGCTTCTGCTCCAACGAACATAAGTCACTGGTGCCCCAGCCACAAGATTTTACTCTTGCAACTAGGATGGCAACCATTCACAGTTAGATCAACCAAATGCAGCTGACAATTCTACTCCTACAGTTTCTTTTCTCGCTCTTCCCGCCTGTGGAACTCCTTTCTATATTCTTGCTCTCCTGGGGCTACAACCTCCAGGAATTTAAATGCAATGTCAATACCCATCTCTTAACCACTTGACAATAGTTCTTTCTACGTCACCCTGGATATATTTTCCTTTCTCTTTACCTTTGCAACTGTCATCACACAGGTACCCCCATCCTTCTCTTGCTCCTTTCTCTGACACCCCCTGTAACTGGTTCACTTTTCTCTTTACTCTCTTCCTAGCTAATCTTTTAGTCTTATGTAGCCCCCTGCGAATCAGTGACGTTACCGCCTTGCATGGGGTGAAACTGTTAAAAAATACATTACAACCTAAAAGAAATCGATTTTTAATTATCCTCAATAAAACATGTGTCGCTGACAAAAGTGCTGCATCGGGTGATGGGTAAATCGTCACCATAACATATTTTTAATTTCGCAAATGTGCATTGTTTTTTTTTAATTTGTCGACTGCACAGTTTTGAAGTATCCGTTAGGCATCATCTCTAAAAAAAAAAAAAGAAGATCTGTGAAGCAATTCACACCATCAGAAATTTGGAAAGGATATCATTTTAGTTTTCCAATCGAAAGCTGTAATATGAATTTTCAGCGTGTTTGTGTATCAGTTCAAGGAATTCAGTAAGAACTGGTTCATATCTCCATCATGCCTATTTTCTGCTTCTAATGGAGGTAGTTCTGCCCTTGGTTAAAAGAGTGGCTGCTTGACATGCAATGTCTAGGAACAGGACTCAACACTAAACAAAAAATAAGGAAGAAGATATGGCTGTCGGTCACGTCATTCCTTACATTTAGCCATGGATTGAGGCATCATTCACCAACATAGACAAGGAGACCGTCCAGAAGAAATGCAGAGGATTCCGAAGTCATGTAGTGGTCGTGGTTGAAGCCAATGGTAATTTTATATAATTTACTCTTTAGTATTTCATGGTATTTTTGCGTAAGTTTGGTAAATATGTTTGTTAAAATGGGATGTCAGATACATTTTCATATTTGAGTAATTTACACTAGAATTTATACATTGCACCCTCTGTATCTGTTAAAATGAGATGTCAGTGTTATTTTCATTTTGGCGTCATTTATAAGAAAATTCATCCATCGCAAATCTTTATATCTGTTAAAATGAGATATAATTTTCATTTGGACTTCATTTGACAATTTCTCCATCGCACCTAATATATCTATTAAAATGATATATCAGTGATTTTACTTCATTTTTGCATCATTTAGACGACAATTTCTCCATCACAGTTAATATCACTACAATATACTCCCGCTCCAGTAAGAAACCTGTCGTGGCGGACAGACATAATCTCGCTGCTGACCTTGAGCGGGATCTACACTCTGTGGTGAACTGGGGCAAGAAGTGGCTTGTCAACTTCAATTCCTCTAAGACCAAGCTCTTGTCTGTCAACCATTACAGGCAACCTCTTCTGCCTCCCATAAGCATGGACCAGATGATTCTCCCGGAGAGTAATACACTACGCCTCCTCGGACTTACCCTGTCCTCAGACCTCAAATGGAATCACTATATTGAATCCATAGCAAATCTACTGCTAAGAAGATTGGGTCACTATGTCGATCCAGGATGTTTTTTTCCACCTGAATCCATCCTGCATATATACAAGTCAACCATCCGTCCGTGCATGGAGTACTGCTGCCATTTATGGTCAGGTGCCTCTGCCGTTCTCCTCAGTGTTCTTGACAAGCTCCAAAGGAGAGTCTGTAATGTGATAGGTACTGATCTGGCGACTCGACTGCAGCCACTTTCCCATCGTCGAAATGTGGCCTCCCTCTGTCTCTTCTATAAATACTTTCATGGCTTCTGCTCGGATGAGCTTAAGTCACTGATGCCTCCCCAACAAGTGTTTACCCGTGCAACCAGACTGGCAACTGGGTCCCACCCATTCACAGTCAGGTTAGCCAAATGCAGACGACAATTCTACTCCTGCAGCTTCCTCTCTCGCACTTCCCGCCTGTGGAACTCACTCCCGTATTCTTGCTTTCCTGACGGCTACAACCTCCAGAAATTTAAATGCAAAGTTAATACTCATCTACTAACCACTGGACTCTAGCTCTCTCCCCTCCCCTGTATAACCCTCACTTTCTCTCCGCCTATGTATCTGTCATTGCACCTGCTTTCTCAGCTTTCTATTGTTCCTTTCTAACTAGTTTGTACTCCTCACTCTTTTCTAATTAATCTTTCTACATTTATGCAACCCCCTGCACATCAGTGGCGTTTCTGCCTTGCTCGGGGTGAAATGATTAAAAAAAAAAATATATATATATATATCAGTTAAAATGAGATGTCTGTGCTATTTTCATTTTGGCGTCATTTAGACAATTTAGCCATCGCATCTTCTATATCTGAAGTGTGTTATTCTATAGATTCTACGAATGAAAAAATAGACGATTCTTTAATTCTTTGTCAAGTACGCACTCAAGTATTTAAATCCGATTTGGAAGAGAAACAACCATTTTCCATCTTTGGCTTTCCACTCTTCCACGTATTGATTGCCTGATCTTAACGAAAATGAATTTTTTGCTTTTGTTTCTCTCCCTCTCTTGCTTCTATTTCAATGTGTGTTTCAGCTGTTCAAACCACTTCATTATTTGTCACTAGTGTCACGAAAGTCTCTTTGTCTTATACACGCCATACAGAACAGGTTCTTTCAATGAAATTGAAAAATAAACTTTCAAACTGAACTTTGTTTTCTACAGGGGAAGTTGGTAAAAGGCTTTTGTAATTGAAGTGATTGTTAAAGACATCCATACACGCATGTCAATAATATTTCTTCCTTTTATTTTGCTTCCGCTAAAGACATTTTTAAATTGTTCTTTTTCAGAGAACTTTGTCATATCCTACTTTTTGTTTATGTTTGTTTTACAATTTCTTGCTTTTCATATTAAATTATTGTTCATTACACCATAACTGTATATATTCAGTGCAATATTATGTTATATATAATACACACCCACACACACCACTCTCTCTCTCTCTCTCTCTCTCTCTCTCTCTCTATATATATATATATATATATATATGTATATATATATATATATATACATATGAAGTAAGTACAGTTGGCTGTCATATTGAATGCATCCCATAGTTCGCGTGAATACATTACAACCACAAAAATAAAAACAAAATTCAGCCTTTTACCTCTTAACACACAGGTGTAGGGGAGGGCCAACACCTTATTGGCGCATCTTGACAGCATGTTAAAACTTGAGAACATTACGAAAAAGATGACAAAAATAAAAAAGCATCAGACTGATAGAGAGATATAACCCGATTTAGACAGATGATTATGAACATAGATAGATAGATAGATAGATAGATAGATAGATAGATAGATAGATAGAAGCCAGTTAAAGACAATACTTGATACACGCTTGGGCGATCATGTCTCGAAAGAAATATGACTGACTAAGCAGAAAGTTTTTCCGCACTAGTTTGCCATTAATTTTTAGGTAGACTGATTACTAACCAAGGCTATATGACCTAATCTGTTATGCTATTTAACCCATAGCTGAAGGGAAAAATAACGGAATTATACTTTTCCCATGGGATATTTGCGCGTTTACCCATACAACGAATTCAACGAATTCCTCTTGGCAAACACTATTTCTTTGTCGTTCTTTTATACATTAACATTCCTGGTAACGATTATTAAACGGGGAGACGGTAATTTTACAAAAGGTTTCACTTACGTCTACGAATGAGAACATCCTGACATTATTCTAAATTAAATAATAATATTTTAATACCGCCTAGGGCTCTGTGACTTTGATGCCAGCTCTTGGAATAAAATAATCTAATTCATTTTGTGACAATTTAAAGGAATTATTTTATACAAATGGTCCCATTCTAGCAATAAAGCAACAGTCTGCCCTAGAGTAGATGACGAATTTGTGCTGATTTTCATTGTATTTCTGTAGCATAGAAAGGAAGCGGGTTTTGGGAGACACTGATACACTTCCCAAGTCATCATTTTTCTGATGCGATCGGCTAGATGAACTCCTTTGTAAAATTCAAAGAAGAATCTGTTTTGTTGGTACGTTTTACAACATATATATATGTTGTAAAACGTACCAACATATATATATATATATATATATATATATATATATATATGTTGTAAAACGTACCAACCAAACAGTAGCACTAATCACGACCGAAATCAGAAAAAACCTGCTGCTAACAAATCGGTAAAGTAAGTCGTCAAACCCAAAAGGTACTACCAAATGCGTAAAGGGGAATAAAGAAAAGAAACAAAGCATAAGCCGTGTTCGAAAGAAAAAAAAAACCCAAGACGAAAACCTTAACAAGAAAGAGATCAGTACGAAAGTACGAAAGTAGAGCAAAAAAAAGTAGAGCAAAAAGTAGAGAAAAATAGAGCAAATATATATATATATATATATATAAATTATAAAAACTAAATTTAAATACAAAAAAATTGTAGTTGCATACTTCACTAATACAAATATGTTTACCAAATAGCAATTTCTATCCCCTTTTCAATGCATCCTCTTCTACCCCCCCCCACCCTATATATTTCCCTTTATTTTTTCTCTTTGTTAAGCCCAAAGGACTGGCCATAAAGGCTGTAAAGAACCATACCTTATCCTCTCCGATTAAATATGTCTATAAAATTTTCAACATGTCCATTAATCACCTCTCTCCTCTACCTGTTCCCTCTTTTCGCTCAAATTCTAACTTACCACTTACAACTCTGATTTGCCATTTTCCATCCCACTTAACTCTCACACATAATTCGTCAATATAAGGTAAAGAATTTTCCATCTTCTTATCACGCTACCTGATGAGACATTGTCCTTTTAATGTTGAAACAAAATGTACACTTTGTAGTAGATGATAATTTGTACATGTCCTAAACTATAATTTATCATAAATATTCATAGGTCTATTTTATATTGAGCACTGTTTTAAATTAATATTTTGAACGGTGTTAATTTTTTCTTTGTTCCTTATTCACTTGGATATATATATATATATATATATATATATATATATATATATATAGGTAAAAATATATAGGTAAAAATATATAGGTAAAAATATATTCAGTTATGATCTGAGATTAAGAACAAGATGGTTAAATAAAAAGAAGACAAGAGAAAAACTGTATTTAAATCGCCTACATGTTTCGTCCTGTGATGGACTTTATCAAGGCAAAAAGACGAAATGAGTTTTATTCCAAATTACCTATCTGTAAACAAGAAGTGATAGCAACTATAAAAAAAAACACTCTCAAATTGTTCAAAAAGATTAACAGAATATTCTTTTTAGTTTTAGAACTCCTTAATGTGTAGTGCAATATCACGAGATGTTAAAATGAAGGGAATTTAACCGTTTTCTGTGGAGTTTTTATTATGTATGTTAGTCTGTTGCTCATGGAAAGGATACTGGAACATTTTGGAAATCATGAGTTATATCTCTCTAACCCTGTAAGTTACTGTTGTGGGGTGTTAATCACTTGACTATGGACTCTTCCTACCAGAATATTAACTGAGAGTTAATTACTCTCGTGGCTTCAGTTCAGTTCAGCTCAACACAGTCTGTCTGTCTGTCAGTCACTATAAGCCAAGCTTATATTTACTCTTTTCTTTTGTATCTATTTTATGTTAACCATACCACCGTGTTTCAAGTTATCACTTTGTGGTCCCATCACCGGTCTATATCAATTACTTGTTCACCTTTTCTGTAGCTTTGTATTGAACAGGAACTAACAAACGTCTATATCCACTGGGCCATGTATTCTTAACGTCGTACAAATGGCAGTAAAGATGAAGACAATAGTCCGAATAATATGAATACTGTAAATACTAGCTCATCTCAGAAATATAGACAAATATTAACTGAGCAGGTTCATGACGATTTGAAGTTTCGTCATAACACCATGGTACTTACAAATAGGAAAGTAAACTGAAACTCAACCATATTTACATATATATATATATATATATATATATATATATATATATATACACTACCGGCCATAATTATCAGGCCACCCATGTGTGTTGAAAAAATGATGCATTTCATATTATTTCTAGTATTTATTGCCACGTGAATAATTGTAAATAAAAATAGAATGCTTCCTTTGTTAATACTGTACTATAATTTGTGCATCAAATGAACTTATAAATATTTAATAATTATGTATATTGCGGTTTCATCAATGAAAGAATGAAGAACATTTAGGGTGATTCGGAAAGCTCATCTTTACTTCCGTGCCTTGTAAAATTTTGCAAAATAATAATAAAAATAATTCTATAATTTCTATTTTCAAAAAACAGTCTAATTTATTTATAACCAAAAAGTGGTTAACAACAATTATATATATATATATATATATATATATATATATATATATAATTGCAGGTGAAGAGGACTCAAGTTTTTTTATTTTATTTTGAGTGCTCTTGCTTTTATTTTATTATGAACAGTGTTCAATATAATGAGTATTATAGAGCTTAATATAATTATGTAGTTATGAATTAAATGTACATTGCGACACGGAAATTTCCATGTTTCGAGATAGATTCTCATCATCAGGCGATGTTGCTGTTGGTTGTGCAGATGATTTACATTTAAATGATAAAAACCTTTGGTTTAATGTGTATGTATGTGAGAAGATATAAAAATTTACATGTGTGTTTTTTTTGGTTAATCACTTAACTGACTGACCTTTTAAAATATTGTTTTTCTTTTTAGGGTTGACGTCAATCCTTTCCGTTTCCTTTCTCTTCCTCTTACTACGTCTTTTCCGGACGTCTGTTTTAGGAGCTTCTGCGGAATGGGCACGGCTAACGTATCAAAGAGAACCTTGAAAGGTTACACCTCATTTGAAGAATTGTTCTCTTAAACTGCATGCTTTTTATTTATTTGGCTGTAGTGCTTTTTATGCACTAATTCTGGTCCCTTAACCAGATATACCATTTTTCAAATTCTTCGAACACTAATATCGACGTCCTAATACGTCTTATTCACCCGATACATGCAGTAAAAGTAATTTTGACGAATAGTGTAAAAGCCTTTCCCAGTATTTCATTATCGTATACTCATATTTTTCTATTCGGAATCAGTTTATCAAATACTAATCGTACTTTACGCACAAATATAATTTTTGCCGGAGTCATGGCTGAAGAAGCGTTTTTATTCGGTGTCAGTCTATTCACCAGCAGAAATTGTTGTATTGTGGATTCACCATTGGCTTTTTAAAAGCTGTTTTGAACATAACCATGAAATGCTTTGCCTGGCCATTGCTTTTTGGATCGTAAGGGACAACTGTAATGTGATTTAACAGAAACATATTGCAAAATTCTTTGAATTCTCTCGATGTAAATTGCGCAATATTACCAGAAACAATTGAATCTGGAACTCTGAACAGTTCATGTAAAAATTGCGTGGTTTGTCTTTTACACCTAAAAATCTCTGGCCACTTCGAAACGCCGTCTACGACAATAAGATAGTATGATCCAATCACTGGACCAATAAAATCAATATGTATGGCCTTGGATTAAACTTAATTGGTGATGCCTTAGCCGCCAAAGCACAGCTTTTGTAATTCTTTACCAAAGTTTCAATGACTCTATTCATGCTGCACCAGTAAATATTGCTCCTGGTTACACTCTTTATACTGGATGTAATAAGGTGTCTTCCATGGAATTCTTTCAAGATCTTTTTTTTGTAGTACTAGAGGCACCACTTCTCTTTCGCTGTACATGAGAACATCGTCACATATTGAAGAAACTTTAGAGTCACTTTTATTCCATTCCTTTAATTTATTTTTTATTTCAATAATTAATTTGTCATCCAGTACTTTCTTTTTTCTATCCTTCAACGTAACAGGTAGTTCCCGCACAGTATTGCACAAAATAATTTTGATCTTTCCCTCGATTGTAGAGTAGAAATGAGTGTGTCTTTGAAGGGTTAATTATTCGTTGGAATCAGTTTGAATAATCTGTCCAGATGACTATATTTACTAGACGACAAGGACTTCATTTTAAAGTCATAATTTAGAAGAATGGTTCCTTGCAATATTTTAGCTGTATGAGTCGGTAATCATTTTGTTTGCCCATGAATGGCTGACAAAAGCTTATGATCGGCCTGTAATGTAAACATTCTGCCGGAAATTTGGAAGGGCAGAGATAATTTCTAAACTTTTCATTTTCAATAACTGTGTATTTTTTTTCTGGAAACAGCGTCGTGAATGCATGTGCAATTAGTTTAATAGAACTGTCATCGAATTTATGCTTAATATAAGCCTCAATACCATAAGCACTCGCGTCACTAGTTACGTTCAATTAATTTTAGGATCGTAGTGAGCGAAACATATATCTGAAGTTAGTATACTTTTTATATTTTGAAATGAGTCCTGGAATTCCTACGTCCAGACTCATTTTGTGTCTTTCTTCAAAAGTATATTTAGTGGCGTTCTTAAACATTGTAAAATTTGATAATTTATTGGGGTTCCCCGCATGAACTATAATCTGATCTTGGTCGCAAATGTTGTAACCCTACAATGTTACTGCGTTAGTAATCACTAAAACGGAGATTGGAGTTAATAGTATATCAACAAATAAAATAGATTAGTTTTGTTTAGTTTAGTTGTTTGTTTTACCAGCATATCTACCCTTTTGGGTCATTTAATGCTGAAGAATTTGTTTGGTTTTTGTTTACTGCTTGTTGATCTTTTGTGAGTCTATTGCTGTCGAGATATAAGTAGCGGTGTTGTGATTTGATGTGTGATGGTTATATGCTATCTTATTTTACAACTATATTTGTTATGTAATTTTGTTGCTTTTTGAAATTCTAAAAGGTCATTTGGGTTAGTTTTGTTGAAGATGACTTTCAGATTTTATCTTGATAGTATCTTAATCGCATTTGTTCAAGATCTATGCAGCTTGTTAGTATATGTTTTACTGTGTAGAGCTTCTGAGATGGAATGCAAATTGGTGCCTCCTCACCTTAAAACTCGCATCCGGTGTGAAGAAGATACATTGCTAGTGAACTGTCAGTATAATCACCCTCCTCTACTCAAAAGTCTCCACGTATTTAAAAGGATAGGAAAATCCTACTCCAGTAGGTATTCAACAATTTATTAGTAAATTATTATAGTATACTAAGAAAACTACAAAACCTCTTAAAATGTAGATGAAGAAAGACGAAAGAAAGGACTACGGATAAACTACAAGAAAACCGAATGTAAGGTCATCAGCAAACAGAGGAGGCCAAAAGACATTCATAGGCTGGGGATACTAAAATAATGCAGGTAAAAAAATTTAAGTACTTGGGAAGTGTTCTAACAGAAGAGGGAAAGCGTGACACAGAGATCCGAAGGCGAATTGGCATGGCCAAAGACACATTGCAGAAGCTGAGCAGAGTATTAAAAGACAGGAAGATTTCACTGGAAACAAAGAAAAGAGTACTAGATTGCTATGTGATATCGGTTCCTCAATATGGCAATGAATGCTGGACAATATCATCAAAGATTAAGGAAAGGCTTGGAGCAGCCCAAATGTGGATTTGAAAGATTAAGAGACAATATCACCATCAAAGATGAAGGAAAAAATTGAAGCAACTGAAATGTGGTTCTACAGAAGGATGCTGCAGATATCATGAACCGATCATGTGAGCAATGATGAGGTTTTGGAAAGGATGGAAAAGAAAATGTCTTGGGACATGCAATGAGGAAGGAGAGCTTGGAGAACCTGATACTAACAGGCCAGACAGAAGGAAAAGAGACAGGAGAAAGCAGCGGATAACATATTTGAAGGACCTGAGCAGGTGGATGACAGAACGGGAGTTTGCTTGGTGTAACAAGAGAAAGCATGCTAAGAGCCACCAGGAATAGGGAAACGTGAAAAGCCATGATCGCCTACTGAAAGAACAAGGCACATAGAAGAAGAATATATAAGCCAACTGTTTATGAGAAATTATTAGGTGGTTTTAAAATGGGGGACCAATTATATATTATAAACAATATATAAACTGATCCCTCATTCTGTGGGCATGTTGGTTTCTATACATTTATATTCTATATTTATGGGTTTGAGCTAGTGGATGACGGAACAGGGGTTGCGTGTTGTAACAGGAGAATGCGTGCTAAGAGCCACCAGGGATAGGGAGACAGGGAGGGCCATGATCACCTAGAGTACATAGAAGAAAAAGGAGTATATATTCTAACAATGATATTAAGTTCTGTTTTGGATCAAGTGATAATTAATGGAAATTGCTATTTTTTATAATTTTAAATTGATTTTAGTAATATTCAGTACCAGAATAATACTGCTCTCTCCAAATGTTTGGAGATTTTAACAACAACACTTATAATATATTCTTCCTTCTTTCTTTTTTCGACATCGTCGTTATAAATGTAAGAAAAATATAAGTTACCTCCCCTTTAACCTACAGTAAACTAATCGGTCCCTTAAAAATATTTTTTCTTTTTCATTTTTTTACAGCTACGATATTTGTTTTCTATTCCATTTTTGGGTTTAAGTAATAAAAATAATTAAATTACACATTTAATGAATAAAAATAAATTTTATCACAGATTTATAATTTATGAACTTAACCAACTTAGTACCTAAAATATACATTCAAATCGAAAAAACGGTCAGTTTATAATATTCTCCTGATGTTCGTGTAGTCGAACCTTAAGCGTAGAATAATATGTATATTTATTAATATCTATATTTTTTAGATCCGTTATATTACACTGAACACTGTTCTATTAATTCCAGATAAAAAAAAATCCTGCACATATATAAATCTACCATCCGCCCTTTCATTGAATAGTGCTGCCATATCTGGTCGGGTGCCGCTGCTATCCACCTAGGATTCCTTCCAACGGAAATCTGTAATGTGATCGATCCCGACTTGGTAGCTCAGATACAGTCATTTTACTTTCTTACTGTTGCAATGTGGCTTCTTTGTGTCTCTTCTACAAATATTTTCACGGCTTCTACTCCGATGAACTCAGCTCTCTGGTGCCCACTCTATATGAATTTACTTGAGCAACTAAGCAACTAAGTCCAACCCTTTACTGTGAAACCAATAAAATGTAAACGCAAAGTCTGCTCTATCAGCTTCTTTTCTTGCACTTTCCGCCTGTGGAATTCCCTTCCGGCTCCTTGCCTTACCGACAGCTACAATCTCCAAGAATTTATATGTAAAGTCAATCCCACTAACCTGCATCCTCTCTCCATGCTCCTTTCTCCGTCCACTCCACTTTCATCAGTATTCGCATCCTTCTCTTACTCATTTCCTGTCACCCCCTATAATCTGTCACTCTTTCTCATAAGTTTCCTCCTATGTAAGCCCCTGCAAAACAGTGGGAGTAAAATACCTTGCTTGGGGCGATATGATTATATATAAAAAATGTTATCTCCTATCTCACTAAACTGCATTCTCTCTCTCTCTCTCTCTCTCTCTCTCTCTCTCTCATGCTCCTTTCTCCATCCACTCCACTTTCATCAGTATTCGCATCCGTCTCTTACCCAATTCCCGTCACCACCTATAACCTGTCACTCTTTTTCATAACTTTCCTCATATGTAACCCCCTGCAAAACAGTGGCAGTAAAATGCCTTGCTTGGAGCGATATGATTATAAAAAAAAGTTTCTATACTATTATAATGTGGATATAAATCGGGGAATCAATTCTACATTACTTTATGGCCATAGTCATCCATCTCTTACCCACTTCCTGACTCCGTCTATATAACCTGTCACTCTTTCTCATAACTTTCCTCATATGTAACCCCCTGCAAAACAGTGGCAGTAAAATGCCTTCCTTGGGGCGATATGATTATAAAAAAAAAATTTTAGAGATCGGTGTTCTAGACAATCTTTTCAAAGTTAAAAAAAGAAACGTGAAGTAACCCAAATGTGGTTTTATAAAAGAATGCTTAACTACCATGGACCAAACATGTGAGCAATGTTTAAGCTTTGCAGAGGATGGAAAAAAAGGAAACTAATATTTAACCAGGATAAAACAGTTATAGTTCCTGGGTTAAGTAATGAGTAATGAGGACATAGAGAATATTATACTCATAGATCAGATAGATAGAAAGAATGACAGGGGAAAGCAACGTGAAAAATACTTGATGGGCTTGAACAAATGGATGACAGAGTGGGGTTTGGGGGGATGAAAAGAAAAAGAGCTAGTAGTGATAGAGATAAGTGGAAGGCTATGATCGTCCACGGCCTGAAGGGACACAGTCTACTGAAGAAGGAAAATGCATTGCCAGAAATGTTTACTCAGCTGAAAATTCCTGTTACTGAAGCAGGCAGATTGCAAACAAAATCAGCTCAATAGATAATAACAGAGAAATAAGCAGGAGTTGATTACAAATTGTTTATACATGGTATTTAATATGTTGACAATATTTGTTCTTAGGGAATCGTCATAATTGGACATCTTTTGTCTTAAAGACACAGAATCGACGGAAATTAATTAAAGAAGGAATAATAAAGTAAAGCTACAAGATCTGTCTTGATTTCATAATATTGATGTTAAAAATAACCTTCTTTCCTTGAAAATACGAAAATGAGACTTAAAAAGGAAATTAGATGAAACACGCTATGATTAAACATCCGGTTCATTTTCATCCTTTTATATCGTTAAGAACCAAATATTTTAGAATATATATATATATATATATATATATATATATATATTCTAAACATATACTGTTAAATATAAGAGAAAATGAATGTCTATTATGTTTAATCATGAGCCGTTCTAAACATCGTATTTTGGCTTTAATTTTAATTGGATTATTTTTTATTAAGTTGGTTCTAAGCTTTCGGCTTACATGAGCTATCTTCAGAGAGGTTATAATAACGGTAACACATACATACATACATACATACATACATACATGCATACATACGTACATACATATGTATGCATGTATATTTATTTAGAAATTATTACATGAATATGTTATAATATCTCTACAAAAGTAGCTATTTTGTTTCGACACTTCTTGTGTCTTATCAAGTGGTGAGGTTTATTTCAAGGTGAAGGGTTTTAAAAGGTTAAAATAAGCAAAATCACTTTAATCAGGGTGAACCAATCAGTATAAAGTAACTTATAATTTGGAGAAATTGTGAGCAGACTCAAAAATAATTTGGCGGGGGAATTAGTATTTGATTAAATTGAGGTCAGCATTATTAATTGACTATTAGATTCACTTTATTATATTTGCAAATTTAAAACAAATTCTAAGTTTAACAATTTAATACATTTAGAAAGTTATTCATATATTAAACGTGACAGAGAAAGAATGCACACATAAATAAACCTACAAACATCCACACATGGAGAAATAGACGAGTATACACACATGCACTGGCTAACAGACACATATACAGATAAATATACGCACATATATATATACTCAAATTTCAAAATCTTTTCTTTATCAAGTTGTTAATTTGTTAAATTAAATAAGATCTATTTGGAAACAGACTGAACCACCACAATATTGGATACAATAAGAGCGAATTCGTAACATGACTAGCCTTGAATGAATGAGGTCATGGTAAACACAATTATATTTCAGTGCATGAACACATAAACATAATTAGATATATACTCACGCAAATACAAAAGCTAAAAACAAAAAAGTACACGACTAAAAACTACACAAATCATTATACACAACAAAATTATAACAACATATATGAAAATACTCATACAAAACTTCTGGCATCACACTCGGTAGATAAACTATACACCAATCAAATGTGTATGCATGTAAAAAACGTCAAACACATAAATATATATGCCAATCCCCATATTGTTCACATGCAGCTCTGCTTGTGTGAGCCCCGATGATCGAGCGGTGTCTGCGCACGTCAATGGATGTACAAACTATATATATATATATATATATATATATATATATATATATATATATATATATATGGAGGGGGCATTGTGAGTTAACTTGATATTTTGATATAATATAACTCTCCTGCTCTCTAAATTCCGTAGAAATGTCTAAAGTCCGTCATATATACTCAAAGACGGAAATCATTCTCTGTTTTAGTTTCAGAAACACGGGAGATCTATTATAATCAGGTTGTATTCTACAAAAGAAAGAACGATCTGTATATATATATATAGATATATATAGGAAAAACTACGAAAAAGTTGTAAATTTAGAAATGAATTTTTGTGACAGTATTTATTTATTTCTATTATTATATGTGATATTTTAGACCGTCCTCGGCCTTTCATCAGAAACAAATGATTTTAAAATTTAAATTAGAAACGTATTTTGCGAGAGCGTTCGCCGAGAGATTGTTTACATCATATGACGCAGAAAGCGACATATTTTTTTTAAATATTTGTAAACGTAAACCGATCTTTAATAATACTTATATATTTTGTTTTAGACAAAAAAGTTTTTAAGTGTATCTAAAAAAATGTTTAGCTATTGAAATGTTTATAAAGAACACATACTGGATTTTAAATTTAAATACACACAGGCTAGGGCTACATAGGGACTTAGGTGTTTTGAATCTTTATAAATATTTCAATAGCTAAACAATTTTTAGATACACTTAAAAAATTTTTTTTCTCTAAAACAAAATTTATAAGTATTATTCAAGATCGGTTTACGTTTACAAATATTTTTTAAAATCTGTCGCTTTCTGCGTCACGTGATGTAAACTATCTCTCCACGAACGCTCTCGCGAAATACGTTTCTAATTTAATTTTGTTTCTGATGAAAGACCGAGGACGGTCTGAAATATCAAATATAATAATAGAAATAAATACTGTCAGAAAAATACATTTTTAAACATACAACTTTTACAACTTTTCAGTAGTTTTTCCTATACATATTAGTATACGTGGATCATCACTATGTTATATATATAGTACTGTGCAAAAGTATTAGGACAGAAATTATTCTATCTTTTATGAGGCATATTGACAGAAAATAAACAATTTCATTAAAGTAATTTTATTTGATTTAGTCAAAAACTGCTTTAACAAGAAAAAGTAATTTTTACAAAAAAATCTAATATTTAGTATAATAGCCTTTTGTTTTGATCACAGCTTTCATTCTGTCAGGCAATGACATCACAAGTTCCTTCAATGTATTTAATGGAATCTCCTGCCAAGCAGCTTGTATTTGTTCCAAAAGTGTGCTTTGCGAATTAACATTAGATTTATCAATTCTGTAGAGGTGATTAAGAAAAAAATCAGTCATATACAAGGATAATAGAATAATGAGTAGTTTCAAAAAAACTTGTTTAAAAGAAAATAGGAAAAATTAAATATAACTACTTTTTAATACATTTCTTTTACAACTAGTTTTGAATAATAACTATTTATAAGCAATATACTTGGCTTTTCAACCTGTATTTAAATTTCAATGAGGATTTTAGTAAAATCAACCCTGTCCTAATAATATAGCACACTACCGATAGTGTGCAAAAGTGTTAGGACAGGGGTGATTGTAAACTTTATTTTGATGCCTCATAAAAGATAAAATAATTCTTGTCCTAATACTTTTTCACATAACTGTATATATATATATATATATATATATATATATATATATATATATTGAATCTAACAGGATGAGCAAATAGGTATGCTCTATCTACAGAGCCAATATTTGACTCTGTAAATAGAACATACTATTTACATATAGCCCTGCAACTTGATCAATTTTAATATTAATGAAATTAATAATAGAATCGTTTTTTTTTAGATTTACCTATTCACTCATCCTTTTGAATTTATATATATATATATATATATATATATATATTGCTCCTACCCCAAATAGTTGAGTTTTCGGTTTGCTACCGGTATAAAAAATCTTCTAACACATTTGAATTAATAATGGTTTTGTTTTCCACCGTTCCTGACGAAGCGAGGATATATAAAACAATATATATATCTATATTTATATACATATATATTCAACATATATATATATATATATATATATATATATATATATATATAAGCTGAATATATGAATTGAAATTCGACAAGATGATAGAATAAGTAACGAGCAGGTAGAAGCAGTGTCTTTAATCAAACATGTTTCAGTTTATTAAGTTTTTTCGGAGGTTTGTTTACAAGACATGAATTAAAAATATAATCGTGTCCTGTAAACAAATTTCTGATGAAAATAAATTGAAATATGTTAAATTAAAGACACTTTTCCTTTCTGCATTTTACTAAATCAGTCACACAGACACACACACACACACACACACACACACACACACACACACACACACACACACACACACACACTTCACACACACACACACACACACACACACACACACACACACACACACACACACACACACACTTGCACACACACACACACACACACACACACACATATATATATATATATATATATATATATATATATATATATATATTATTTCTGAAACTAGGATCAAGAACACTGTTCCTCAAGAGACGAGTGAATTTTTAAATAATATTGGTTTGTTAGTTATTTTGCTCGTATATTGCTTTTTATTCTGATGATGAGCTTCGCCGTTTTAAATTTAGATCATTAATTTATACCCGTATTTGAAATAGACGCCTAATACTTTATTTTAAATACTGCTATAAACTATAGGTCTGAGATAGCAATCTTCTGCCATGTCAGTCATTTCTCGAAAGAGACATGATCGCCCAAGCGCGTATCACGTATAACACTTAACTGACTAAATATAACAACTGATCATATAAATAAAGCTTCTGCTGGATATAAAGTGGGACATCGATTTTCTATTGTTATGGAGTAATAAACTGATCCCCCATAAATAACTACTTAATAATATACTAATATAATCCGTCTCTTTTCCCTTCAGCTACGGTTTAAATAGCAGGACAGATTAGGTTCTATAGCCTTGGTTGGCAACCAGTCTACCACAGAAAGTAATGGCAATCTACTGCCGGAAAATCTTTTGCTCAGTTAGTCATGTTTCTTTCGAGACATGATCGTCCAAGCGTGTATCAAGTATGGTACTTAACTGACTGACTATATACGGGCCGCTTATTTTAAACGATATACTATTTCACACGAAACTACACAATTATGACATTCGAAAAATTTGAACAAGTAAAATGTGCTTTAAATGCAAATAAGAACTCCCTCGATTGTATAGCTCATGATAACCGAACTGTTACACACCAGATTTAGCGGTTGTTTCTCCAGCAAACGAGTTGACCGTTCAAATTCTGTTGCAATGCGCATATTTTTTCATAGGTTTTTTGAATAATCAGACAATTAGATAATTTATTAAGGAATTTTAAGCGAAAATAATTTTGCGGTCGACTTATATTTTACGGTATATATACATGCTCATGTAATAATTTGAGGTCGACTTATACGCCACAATTTTCAATAATTTGAGTTCGACTTATACGCTGCAATTTACGCTATATGTACATGATCATGCAAATTCTTTCAGTGAATTATTTTTAATATCTTTGCTCTGAAAACGAAGAACAAACTTAATTTCGTTTTAGACAATTCTTTTGGGACAACACTCAAAAAGTCTTATTTATTTTTCCAGTCAGTTTTAAATTATCAGTTGGACAATAATAAAACTATTTATTCAAATTTCTTTTTTGACCTTTGGACTCTAATTAGGAAAGTTTAAGTTCTAAGTCCTTTCAAAAGAAAGTGGCTTCTCATAATTACTAATTTCGCTTTCCAATTTATTAAAAATTGCCGACAGCTTTCTTCGATATTCATCGTGACAGCTTACTTTCTTTCGATGCATCAAACATATATATATATATATATATATATATACCTATCTGATCATCTTTTTGGATTTAAAATATAAATATATATATATATAAGTATATACAAGTATGGGGTACGTATGGATGGAATAATATTCCGTATCAACAGAAACACTATTTTTAAAAATGTGCTCAATATAAAGTAGAGCTAATAATATTTATTCAGAAATTATAACATGGATATGTTATAACATCACTAAAAATATAGCTATTTTATTTCGACAATTCTTGTTTCTGATCAAGTGATGAGGTTTATTTCAAGTTGAAGGGTTTTAGAAGGTTAAAAATAAGCAAAACCCCTTTAATAAGAGAGGTATTGTTGTATAGATGTGACGCCTCAGGCCGGGCTGGCCGTCTGTTTAATGTGCCGCTCGTTCTCGCTGATGCTCGTGACAATCCCAGTTGTGACACTGCCATCCGGTTGTACGGTTGATTTGGTCGCTGTTGCTGGTCGTGACCAAAAAATAATTAATATGATGAATGAAAGAAGTCGAACACGCCTGGAGAGCTACGTAGAATGTCTTTATATATATTAAAAAAAAACAAACAATGTCTTTCTTTTCCCAGGAATACAGTTGTCGAAAGTGATATACAGTTGTTTAAAATGCTGGTTACAACGGAGGGGGAAAGTTCGCTAAAGACATCATAGCTTCCAATCGTTAATTGTGGATGTGGCTTCCCTCTGTCTGTTCTGTTAATACTTTCATGGCTTCTGCTCCAAAGAACTTAAGTCACCGATGCCCCTTCAACAGGTGTTTACTCGTGCAATCAGACTGACAACTGGGACCCACCCGTTCATAGTTAAATTAACCAAATGCAGACGACATTCTACTCCAACAGTTTCTTTTCTCGAACTTCTCGCCTATGGAACTCTCTTCTATATTCTTGCTTTCCTGACGGCTAAAACCTCCAGGAATTAAAATGCAATGTCAATTCCCGTCTCTTAACCACTTGACTCTAGTTCTTTCTACACCACCCTGTATATCATTTCCTTTCTCTCCAACTTTGTAACTGTCATCACACCTTTATTCTCATCCTTAGCTAGTTCGCCTTTCTCTTTACTCTCTTTCTATCTAATCTTTTATTCCTATGTTGCTCCCTGTGCATCAGTAGCATTACCGCCTTAGTTGGGGTGAAACGAGAAATGATGGATTTTTATTTTAATGTCTTTTATTTCTTTTCATTGCTTGTTTATTATTTTTATATTTGCATTGAAATCAAAAAGTGTATTTTATCCGTTAAATATTTGAACTTAACAAAATATTTCATTAACAGTAAAAATTCATGGAATACAAATGAACAGATTTTACATTTGCAACTTTTTTCATTTCACTGAAACAAACATTAAACACTTAACTTCCTTTCTTTTTTTCTCTTTCGCTCTTTTTTAATCCTTCATTCCCTGAAACCAAGTAGCGTCTCTGATATGTCTTTCCTGTCGTTCCACGCTATCAAAACGGAATAGTACCTTATTTAGAAATTATTTGAAGAGCATAACGTACGAAATAACTAAGAAGCTAAAGTGGGGACATCTTGAATAAGAATATATGATAAATATTGTATTTCTTATTAAACACTGTAACTGACGTCTACAGGGCTAGGTAATCGAGATTTAAAAATGATGCTGTGCTATTCGTTTTGATTCGTTGTTAGTAATCATTATTTAATAATAAAAAAAAAACCTATCGTTGAATCTGCCACATCTCAGTGTTTATTTACTTCCGCAACATATCTTTTTTCTGAAGGCTCACCCTGTCGCGTTTACGCGTAAACTTTCCTCGACTTTAAAAAGTGACTAACTCTCATAAATTATTAATAAATATAGGAAAAGTGATTTTAATTTTTAGAATTTTCATTGATAAAAAATACTTTCTTGAGCATGTTCGTTTGTAAACGTTTATCTACAAACAAACAAGTTTTTTTCTTGAAAGATAAATAAAAAAAACAAGTAAAAGATAAAAAAACAAAAAAATGTTGATTACTAGAAAAAAACTCTCATCCATCTTGCACATATACAAATCAACCATTCAACCGTGCATAGAATAGTGTCGTCATATCTGGTCAGACGCCCCTGCCTTCCCTCTGTCTCTTCTACAAATATCCGACGAATTTAGGTCACTAGTGCCCTCATCACAAGAATTCATTCGTGCAACCAGATTGGCAACAAGGTCCCACTCATACATTTAGATCAGACCATAAGACCCGGATTTGAATCTCACCACGATTGATTTCTTAAGACTGGGGTGGTAGCGCACCTTGTGGCCACTTTGAAAGTGACTGAACCCATTTATCCGACTGATACATGTTGTGTATGTTCTATATGTGTGAAATGAACAAATACAAAAGTGCCTGAGCAGGCATCTGCAATAGGGATTGCCTAGCAGACGCCCAGCAATTATTATTTATATAGAACACCTTGGAAACATTTTTGTTTATAAATATTATATTCTCGTATATTTTTTATTTGACCATTGGCTTGTTTTACAAAAAGTTTCTTGTTTTGCTATGAATGCTACTTTTTTTATTATCATTTCACCCCGAGTAAGGCAGGACTGCCACTGTTGCTCAGGGGGTTACCGTGATAGATAAAATGGTACAGGGGTTGTCGAAGAAAAAATAAGAGATGGATGGGAAGATAGCAAATAAAATTGAATTTATAATTGTGGAGAATGTAGTAATCCGGGAAGTAAGCTAACGCTAGGGGGTTACACAAACGTAAAGTGAGATAAAAGAAAATCATAGAATAGAAGAGATATTTGCATTTAACTATTTTGACGGTAAAAAGTGGGGCCTAGAGGCCAACCCAGTAGCAGGGGTAAATATATATTGTCAGCGAATCAGAGAAAAAAAGCAAATGAGATCAGTTGCCATGAAAATAATTGTAGAAAACACAGAGTGAAGCCAAATCACGTCGGTGAGAAACGGATTAAAGGTGGGCTGTTAAGTCCAGATCGCTTATATTGCAGATCCTTCTTTGAATTTTGTTGAGAACATAAAGATGAATAGCATGAGCAACCGACTAGATATGACGACAGCATTCAATGGACGGTCGAATGGTAGTTTTATCAGTAAGTCAGTTAAGTGCCATATGTGATACATGCTTGGCCGATCATGTCTCGAAAGACTGCGGTAGACTAGTTGCCGACCAAGACTATACAACACAATCTGTCCTGTTGTGTGACTCATAGCTAGAGGGAGATAGATGTAGTATATTATTAAGTAGAAATTAGTGAGGGGTCAGTTTATTACTTTATAACAATAAAAAACCAATCCCCCACTTTATGCCCAGTAGAAGATTTACTTATATTTCCAACAGTCGGTTAAGTGCCATATGTGATACATGCTTGGTCGATCATGTCTCGAAAGAGACATGACTGACTAGGCAAAAGATTATCCCGCAGTAGATTGCCATTACTTTCTGCGGTGGACTGGTTGCCAATCTGTTCTGCTATTTAAACTATAGCAGGAGAGAGAAGAGAGAGATTATATTATATTCTTATATTAATAAGTAGTATTAGTAGGGGATCAGTTTATTACTTCATAACAATAGAAAATCGATCCCCCCACTTTATACCCAGTAAAAGCTTTACTTATGTTTCCATCTAGTATATTCAGTCAGTCAGTTAAGTGCCATACGTGATACACGCTTTAGGCGATCATGTCTCGAAAGAGACATGACTGACTGGGCAGAAGATTTTCTATCCAGCTCTGTAAACTATAGCTGAAGGGAGAAGAGATGGATTGTATTAATAAGTAGTAATTAGTGGGGAATTCGTTTATTAATAATAATAGGAAAAAGATCCCCCACTTTTTGCCCAGTAGAAGCTTTACTTATGTTTCCAACTATTATCTTAATTCAGTCAGTTAAGTGAATACGTGATACACGCTTTGGGCGATCATGTCTCGAAAGACTCATGACTGACTAGCCGGAATATTATCCCGCATTAGGTTGCCATTACTTTCTGCGGTAGACTGGTTGCCAGCCAAGGCCATAGAACCCAATCTGTCCTGTTATTTAACCCATAAGTGGGGGTAGCTTTATGAATGTGCAAAATGGATTCTGACGAGAAAATCTTCCTGGCCCAACACAGTGACCCAGCTTTTCTTTTTGTAGATATTGATTCAATGTAGTTATTCCATTTGAGAGAATAAGGCCAAGGAGAGCAAGTGTATTGCTTTTTATGTGATTAGCATCATCCATTTTGTTGGTAAGAGTGTTTCTATGGTGTTTAAGGAAGAACAGTTTTGTTTTTCAGGCATTAGAATTAAAAAAAAGATATAATTTCATTTAAAGAATTCAGAGGGAGAAGACTTTAAAATGGTGCGTATTTTTCTATTTACTTTCACATTATTTAGAGAAGATAAACAAATATTTATTCAAAATTCCCTTTTGACATTTGCCCTTTAATTATGAGAGTTTAATAAGTTGCCTGTCCTTCCAAAATCGAGTGACACATCGGAACAATTAATTACTCTTTCTAATTTTCTTTTTAAATTGCAAATAGATTTCTTTGATATTCATCAAGAGAGCTCCCTCTTAATACATCCATGATGTGTATATGTGTATGTATGTGTGTGTGTGTGTGTGAGAAAGAGTAGAAAGAGTGTGTGCGGGAGAGAGAGAGAGAGAGAGAGAGAGAGATGGTGTATGTGTGAGAGAGAAAGACAGAGTGTATGTGTGTGAGATACAGAGTGTGTGTAAGAGAGAGAGAGAGAGAGTGCCTGTATGGGAGAGTGTGTGTGTGCGAGAAATAGAGAAAGAATGTGCGTGAGAGAGTATGTAGGGGAGTGAGAGTGAGAGTGTTTGTGTAAGAGAGAAATAGAGTGTGTCTTAGAGAGGAAGAGAGAGTGAGTGTATGTTTCAGAGACAGTGGGTATGTGTAAGAGAGTGTGCGTGTGTCTCAGAGAGAAAGAGACACTGTGTGTGTGTGAGAGAATGAGCGTGTGTGTCTGAGAGAGAGAAAGATAGCATGTATGAGAGAGAGTCTCTGTGTTTGTATGCATGAGAGAGTGTGTGTGTAAGAGAGAGATTGTGTGTGAGAAAGAAAACATATGTGTGTGTGAGAGAGAGAGGATGAGTGATTTATAGTGTATGTGTATCTGCTGTAGTGGAAAACAATCTCAAGTACAAAGGGTTTTACAATGTTCAGCCACAGAAAAATACACAGCATAACAAAGCAAATATTGTAGTGTTCACGATTACATCCACTAGGCAGGTTCTTTTACAAAGCACAGCTTCTGTATATATATATATATATATATATATATATATATATATATGTATATTAGCCATCCACATACAAGCCTGTTTCGCTGTATCAGAGCTCATCAGTGTGGCTAGACACATACACTTGCTTATGGCCGGGATCGAAATTGAACGATTTGGTGTCAGCCGGAGTTGCTACTCCCTAAGCTATAGGCGGATGGAATCAAAGAAGGAAAATTTTAACGTGTTGTACGTAAGCAGTGTATACACGCACCAGTCACCGAAAGAACTCAGTTCATTTCTGAAGAGTCACGCATATATCGCAGAAGTGGAACCTTTTTTAAAATTTTCTTCTCTACAGAGCTCAATAGTAATGAGAGCATAATATATTAGTCATCCACATACAAGCCTGTTTCGCTGTATCACAGCTCATCATTGTGGCTAGACACATCCACATATTCTTCTCTCTCTCTCTCTCTCTCTCTTTCTCTCCCTCTCTCTCTATATAAATATTTTTAAATATATATATATGTGTGTGTGTGTGTGTGTGTGTATAGGTAAAGGCTCGGATTACGAGAGAAATATGAGGAATTTGACGAGATGGATTTATATTTTGTTGTTAGTTTAAAGATCTTGATTTATGATCAGAGTTATTATTTTTTATGATTGTTCGGCATTTTTTGAAAATATGGAAATTAAGCAGAAAAATTCTCTTATTGACTTATTATTAATTTGTTTTTGACAGCTTATCAACCTTTTGAAGTTTAGTTAAAGCCAAATATATTTTTAGATTGTGAGAATTTTGGAAGATCATGGTTTTTACTGATAATGAGTTTTACTAATTAACCCATAGCTTGGAGTGGAAGAGGTAGATTCGTATCTTTCCCGAGTGTATTTGCGTATATGTGAATATAATGGTCCCAAAGCTGGGGTTCAGTTATCCTATTACCATTTCCGGTAATATATTCGCACATCCACGCTTACAGCTTCTGGTATTCCCAATCAAGATCATGACAAATCCTGATGTCGATTTAACATTGGGAAACGGACAAAAAATTCTGTTCCTCCATTGCAGAAAAAATAAAAAAAATAAAGGAATTGATAAGGGAAAGGAAAATAAAAAGAAACAAAAGAAAAAAGAAAAGAAAGGAAGCAGAGAAAAAAGAAGTGACAAGGTGAGAAAAAGAAAAAGAAAACGAATATATACATGGATTCAAAGAAAGAAAGAAAGAAAGAAAGAGAAAAGTGACAAAAACAGAAAAAAATAACAACAGATAACGAATGACGAATAAGATCGAATTCTTCTTCTTCATCTAAGTGAATTGTCCTTTCAGGACGTAGGCGATCATGGCCTTCCACATTTCCCTATCCCTGGTGGCTCTTTGCACACTTTCTCCTGTTACACCACACAACCCTCGTTCTATCATCTACCTGATCAGGTCATTCAATTATGTTATCTGCTGCTTTCCTCTGTCTCTTTTTCCCTCTATCTGGCCTGTCAGTATGAGGTTCGCCAAGCCCTCCTTCCTCATTGCATATCCTAGGAACTTCAGTTGTCTCTCCCTGATGCTTACTATTAATTTCCTTTTCGTTTCCATTCTTTCCAACCCCTCATGATTGCTCACATGCACCGTCCACGATATCCGTAACATCCTTCAGTAGAACCACATTTCAGCTGCTTCAAGTTTTTTCTTCATTTTTGTTGATATTGTCCAACATTCACTGCCTTGTTGAAAAACTGATATCCCACAGCAATCCAGTATTCTCTTCTTAAATAATTCTCACAAAGTTTTGGCTTTTCACCCTGTATTTGAATTTCAGTGAAGTTTTTCGGAAAATCACCCCTGTCCTAATACTTTTGCACACTATCGGTAGTGTGCAAAAAAGTTAGAACAGGGGTGATTTTAAACTTTATTTTGATGCCTCATAAAAGGTAAAATAATTCTTGTTCTAATGCTTTTGCACACTGCTGTATATACTAAATAACGATAAGACATTTGCTAGTTCTCCTCAGTGTTCTCGACAGGCTCCAAAGAAGAGTCTGTAATGTGATAGGTACTGATCTGGCGACTCGACTGCAGCCACTTCCCCATCGTCGAAATGTGGCCTCCCTTTGTCTCTTCTATAAATACTTTCATGGCTTCTGCTCGGATGAGCTTAAGTCACTGATGCCTCCTCAACAGGTGTTTACCCGTGCAACCAGACTGGCAACTGGGTCCCACCCATTCACAGTCAGGTTAGCCAAATGCAGACGACAATTCTACTCCTGCAGCTTCCTCTCTCGCACTTCCCGCCTGTGGAACTCTCTCCCGTATTCTTGCTTTCCTGACGGTTACAACCTCCAGAAATTTAAATGCAAAGTCAATACTCATCTACTAACCACTGGACTCTAGCTCTCTCCCCTCCCCTGTATAACCTTCCCTTTCTCTCCACCTATGTATCTGTCATCGCGCCTGCTTTCTCAGCTTTCTATTGTTCCTTTCTAACTAGTTTGTAATCCTCACTCTTTTCTAATTAATCTTTTTACATTTATGTAATCCCCTGCACATCAGTGGCGTTTCCGCCTTGCTCGGGGTGAAATGATAAAAAAAAAAATTGTCATTAAAGACTTACCGCTGAAGGTTTTTCTTTGTGTAAAGTCATTCAGCGGCAAGTGTTTATCTGTTAAAACGCGATGTCACTGTTATTTCCATTTTGGCCTTATTTAGACGACAATTTATGTATCGCACCTTGTCAAAATGACATTTTAGTATTATTTTCATTTTTCTTTCTTTTTCTTTCTTCCTGTTTATTTTTCCTGTATTTATTTCTTGTTAAAGCATTTGTTGGTAAAATCAAATAAAATTATTTTTTTTCAGCCAGTATGCCCTATAAAAGATAAAATAGTTATGTCCTAATACTTTTGCACACCTCTGTGTTTCTTCTGTACGTATACATTATGTAAATGATATGTTTTACTGTATTCTCGTATTTGATTAGAAGCGCCGTTTATTTATTAAATGGTATTTTTTTAAAATTATCTCTAGTAGTCTGAATATTCAAGAGAAGTTTTAGAAGAAATAAGCTCTCTCCGGCAAGATTCGAACCTGCGTTTGCCTCGTGGTAATCATCATGAGATTGCATGTGCTTTGAACTCTCGGCAACATAGGACGTAAGATTTCCAGAATTTTCTCGTTGCAAGACAAAAAAAAAAAACTGTTTAATAGAGAAAAAGCGAATTCAACTATCCATGAAAATAATGTTTTATGTAATAAAAACCTGTTGGATTAAAAAATATTAGAACCATTTCTTTTTTAATTCATAATTGTTCAAATCCTCCGACTACTTCTTGAATAATATCTCTGTGCTTCAACCACGAAACACGCTATGGATTTAGCGGCTTGGTTGCGGAAGTCGTTGCTTGGGGAGGCACTATCCTATGGGCAAAGGAGCTTGGAGCTTGGATTAGTTTCACCACGGAGTTCGTGAGGAGAGGCGCGCTTCATCAAGCTTAATTCGTTACCTCTTCGTCAACAGAGACCGTGGTACAGTTGGTATAACATCAGCTTAACAACCACAACTGTTTGGGTTCGATTGCTGGTGATGAGTCCGAAATATAGGACGAAACAGCCGTCCCATGCTTTCTGCATTCTGTTGAGGTCGAATATAAATCTCGATGATATACTTAATAATTGTTCATAATCCTACTACTACTTCTTGAATATATATATGTATATATATCATATTACAAAAAAGTGAAAGGGCATGTAGATTAAAAACCCACTGTTCAAGCATTTACTTTTGTAAAGAGTGCTCGATACAGAGTAGAGCTTAATATTGTAATTTTATTACAATTGTTTATAAAAGCATAATATCACTACACAAAAAAATTCATGTTTTCGAGCAAAATTGTTCCTCCTTAGGTGTTATGGTAAAAAAAAACCTTTTTACTAGATCTTATTTTAACATATCACCTGAAGAGGAACAGTTTTGTTCTGAAATATGAACATTTTTGTGCAGTGATATTATGCATTTATAGACCATTGTAATAACAAAAGTACAATATATATATATATATATATATATATATATATATATATATATATATAAACACTACCGGTCATAATCATTAGGCCACCCCAGTTTCTTTAAAAGAAATTATGTATTTCATAATATTTTTAGTGAATGGTTCTAAATGAAAATAGCATGGTTTTTTTTGTTATTATTACTTTGCAAAATTTTACAAAGCAACGAAGAAAAGATGAATCACCCTAAATTTTCTTCATTCATTCATTGATGAATCTGCAATATAGCTAATTATTAAATATTTTTAAATTTATTTGATGCACATGTTATTGTACAGCATAACAAAAGAGCCATTCTATTATCATTTACAATTATTCACTTGGCAATAAATACTAAAATATCGTATGAAATACATAATTTTTTAACATCCTCTGATTATATATATATATATATATATATATATATATATATATTGGTTAGTCGTATTAGAGCTTGATTTAATATGATTATTTACGTTTGGATACCAAACTATGTGCTAATATGAAAAACTTCGAGTGATTATGATAGGTCAGATTTCACTTGAAGCATGAAATTAGACCGGATATATATTTTATTGTCGTGGCCAAGCAGTCACTTAAACGTGACTGAATAACGCATCCATTTTATTCCATGAGGAATACAGGTTCGATTCCAGCTGAAGAGGACAATTTTTTCTTTATAATATTTTTTCTTTATAATATTTCTCGAAAATTCACGCCGATATATATAAATTAATATATCGTTAAATAAATAAACGAAGTGCATACTTTAATCTGTCAGTTCATATCTGTTTATCAAATCCTTTTCAGATTGTTCATAGTTTTTTTCAATCGATTTGAGCCAATGAGACGCACTAAAGTCACTAAATACAATAAACGGGAATTTTTGAAGTGTGTATTGGCATACATGAGCAAGTGGCAGCACTGCGAAACACTGGCCTCACGAAGTAAACACTTCCATTTCAGTAACTATTTATCAAGATGAATTTCTAAGAAAGTTATGAATGTCAGGCGAGGACATTTTCATCTCACAAGTTACGTGAATGAGCAGAACTACCGTTACTGGGCAGACACAAATCCTAATGAAGTTCATAAGCGCCCTTTACACGCTAGTAAGATGACAGTATGGTGTGATGTTTCATTACATGGGTTCATCGCACCTTATTTTTTAAAAATGTACAGGGCATATTTGTCACTGTCACTGTGGAGACACCTGAATTGAACAATTTTTAACACGTTCAAGAAACCTGGTTTCAAGAGGATGGAGTGACATCACACATTGCACTCTTTGGAGGCTGTGAAAAGAATTGTTCGGTAACCGTGTGATCTCAATATTCGGTAATGATCCATGGCCCCCTATATTTGTCCGTTTGTGATTTTTCTTGTGGGGCTATCTTAAGAGTAAAGTGTACACGATCTGAATGAGTTAAAACAGAGAATTCAGGATGAAATCGACTGTATCTCCGCAGAGATGTTGCAGCGGTCAATGAGGAATCTCAACAACAGATTTCGTACAGGTGGACGCCATTTCAGAACGTAATTTTAAAAAATGAAAATTCCATCATAATTTCTTAAAAGGCATGTGCTAAGGTTTCAATTACATTAAATAAAGTATTTTTCTTCCATCACTCTTGGTTTTACTGGATTGTTAAAAAGTTCCCGATTTTTTGGGTCGCCCTGTATAACGGGTTACTGTGTGTAGAAGAATTAACAATGAAATATTTTACTAGAGAAAGAATGAAAGGTGAGCATGAAGGGGGAGAGTAAAACATGTTTAGCCTTGCATTTAAATTTTTGAAGTTCAATGTTTGCTGGAAAGCATGGAGCCGAAAGGAGGTTCTACAAGCAAGAAGTGCTAGAAAAGAAAATATTAGCATAGAACGTACGGTTACACCTAACCAGCTCAACGGTAAGTTCATGAAACCATGACGCTGCAATTAAATTCTTGAATACTTGGTGCCATGGTGAAAGATCATACAAAAAATTACCAGTTTTTAGCGAAGACGCACTGAGAGATAAACTTACAGTGGAAAATAAGTGATTGAAACTTAGACGCTAGATCTCCCTTTCTCTCTCTCTCTCGCTATCTATCTATCTATCTATCTATCTTAATCTTTTCATATCCATCTATCTTGTCTATTGATAGCAATATTTTTATCTATCTCTCTATCACAGTTAATATATATATACACACACACACAAGCACACACATACACACACGCACACACACACACACACACACACACACACATATATATATATATATCATTCTGTTCATATCTATCTATCTATCTCTCTGTCTGTCTGTTTGCCTTCTGTTCGTAGGTCTCTGTTCATATCTATGCATCTCAGTCTGTTCATATATCTCTGTCTGTCTGTCTGTCTGTCTGTCTGTCTGTCTGTCTGTCTCTCTCTCTCTCTCTATAGATAGATAGATAGATAGATAGATTGATTGATTTAAGAGACTGGACTGAACTATATATATATATATATATATATAGTTCAGTGCTGTCTCTTAAATCTATCTATCTATCTAAGTCAGTCCAGTCTCTTAAATCTATCTATCTATCTGTCTGTCTTCTTATCGGGGAGTGATTTGTGAGACTGTGTGGCTCTAGAATGTTTTTTTTTTTTTGGTGGGGGTGCATTGTCATTTCTTCCCCAAATACACCTCATTAATTCTGATTTTCAGGACTAATCTTCAGTCATATTTTTTCTTACTAATAACACTTCAAGATGTCACATCAGTCCGGAAATCTCTTCTCAGAGTAGATTAAATGACCACGTCTTTCATGGCACAGATTAATCCGAAATTCATTTTTATTTTTTAAGTCTCATCTCAGAATCTTTCTTCCAAACTTGAATGATGAGTCATCAGCTGAAACACTCGCAGAACATTCAAAATCTCATCAGATATGCAAAATTATTAAAGAACCGAGAACTTATCCACTATAGAAAATTATACCAAATTGCTATGCAACATCTACCTACTTACATGGGAGTGAATGCTCTACCCTTTCCTTATAGATGGAATGAATGACTAAAACAACACGAGATGTTGCCCAAATTCAAGGCCCAGTGGAATATCGATGTAGTTGGTTCCTGTCTTAAGATATATTAGCGAAGGAGATAATATATATTAGATTTATGGAGCTGAAGAATATTTTTGAAAGAATCAGAAACAGTCTTAAATAGTAAACAAGAGATAGACCTCTACTTTGGTTCAAAAGATAGGAGGTTATTGTGAAACGGATGATTGGCGAATCTATCTACTCCAGTTATGTGGTTCTACAAAAGGATAATGAGAATACCATGGACTGATCTTGTAAGCAATTTGAACCAATCTTATAGAAGTTATGATTTTTAAATTAAGCAAATTTACCACGCCTCATTATTTAAAAAATAATAATTCAAAGATTTTTTCTGAAAAAATATATTCTCTTCAAATCTTTATAATAAAATTATCAGGACTCTTTCTCAAAACATGTGGACATAATGAATGGAAAGGAACTCCAACCAAAATAACTAGAAATGTGAAGATAATTTTCCTGTTGAAAATTATATAAATTTCATTCATCAAAAATTGTCCAAGTTACGTTGATTTTAAGATACAACCAAAAATAATTAATGGTGCAATGATCCTTGTCCGATTACATCTAAACACCAATTACAAATAATGTCAATATAATTACTCATCAACTGTGAGATTCTCCTTGATTTTAAAATTCATGCAAAAATAATTCAAGTCTTATGATTAATTTTACGTTGCATCTGAAAACATATTACAAACGATATAAATATGTTTACACATCTACTGTATGTGCTACACTGATTCTGAAATCCATACTAACTTTATTAATAATGAATAAATATTTTCCAATTATATCAGAAGAAAATTACAAATGTGATTAATATCTTTATCCACAAACGCCAAAAATATGATGCTTCTACGAAAAAAAAAAAAATAGTGTAATGATTATTTTCTAGTTGAAAATTAGAAAATTTATAATTTGTGTTCAGGTGTAACAGGAAATTGATGGAATCTAGCTGCAACTCTCTCTTATAAGAAGAAAATATTTAGTTAGGAGGAAAATATTTATTTAGGAGGAAACTATTTATTAAAAAAAGCACTGTTGGAAAAAATTACTGAATCCGATATGTCATATCAGAAACGATAACATTGCAGATTTTTCTGTGGATTTTTCATGAATCTCTAAATGCATAGCAAAACCACCAGACTAGATGTGACAGAAACATTCAGTGTACAGAAGAATGGTAACATTATTTTATCTTATATTTTTTATAATATTATCGCTCCAAGCAAGGCATTTTACTGCTACTGTTTTGCAGGGGGTTACATAGGAGGAAATTTATGAGAAAGAGTGACAGGTTATAGGGGGTGTCCGGAAGTGGGTAAGAGAATAATGAATGTCGCCATAAAGTGAGGGATCAGTTTATATATTGATTGTAATGTAGAATTAATCCCCCACTTTATATACACATTAAATATTTTCATATGGATGTAAGAATCAGAGTAACTCTGACAGTTGATGTGTACACATATTTATATCATTTATAATTTGTATTGAGATGTTTTTTTTTTATAATTGTGTGGCTCCAAGGCATTTTACTGCTCCTGGTGAGCAGAGGGTTACATAGGAGGAATGTTATGAGAAAGAGTGACAGGTTACAGGGGGTGTCAGGTAGAGAGTATGAGAAGGAAGAGAATACTGATGAGAGTGGGGTGGACGGAGAAAAAAGCATAAGAGAGAGGACGTAAGTTAGTGAGACAGGAGATGACTATTGACTTTACATTTGAATTCTTAAAGATTGTAGCTGTCGGGAAAGCAAGTCTGCGGAAGGGAGTTCCACAGGCGAGAAGTGCGAGAAAAGAAGCTGGTGGAGTAGAATTTACGTTTACAATTTATTGGTTTCACAGAGTAAGAAGGTGGAAACTAGTTGCTAATCTTGTGGCTCGAGGAAATTTATATATAGGTGTTACCAGTGAGCTAAGTTCAACGGAGCAGAAGCCGTGAAAGTATTTGTAGAAGAGTTACAGGGAAGCCACACTACGTCGGTGAGAAAGCGACTTTATCGTAGCTGCCAAGTCAGGATCGATCACATTACACATTCTCCGTTGGATATTGTCAAGGACACATAGGTGGATAGCAGGAGCACCCGACCAGATATGGCTGCAATATTCAATGAACGGGCGTATCCAGAAAATGGTTATTACACTTTATCCTTACATTTTATGCATATTAGAACCTGCGTAACTCTGAGAGTGGCCGCGTAAAAATGTTCCTAATATTTGGAACTTGTGTTAAGATTAAACCGGAAAATGACCATTACACTTTAAATAATTTTCATATTAATTTTAGGATCTGTTTAACATTGAGAGTTGGTGTGTACACATATTTATATTATTAAATTTAACCGAAGAGTGGTCATTAAAGTTTCATCATTTTCCTATGGAATTTAAAATCAGCGTAATTCTGACAGTTGGTGTGTAAACATATTTATAACATAAGTAAATTATATTTAAATGTAACAGGAAAACGTTAATTGAAATGTTAATAATGTTCGTATTGTTTATAGAATCAACGTAACTCTCTCAGTTGGTTAGTATATATATTTATGTCATTAGTCATTTTTGTTAAGATATAACCAGAAAATAGTCATTACACATTTAATTATTTTCGTATGAATTTTAGAATCACCGTAATTCTAACAGTTGGGGCGTGAGCAAAATTATATCACTTTTAATTTGTGTTCAGATATAATCAAAAAATAATCATTAGACGTTTAATTATTTTTGTTTGCTTTTAAAATTAGTGTAACTCTGACAGTTGGTGAGTAAAAATATCAATATCATTTGAAGTGTATGTTCGGATGCAACCAGAAAATGATCGTTGCACTTGCAATAATATTCGTGAATTTAGAATCAGCGTAACTCTTAGAGTTGGTGATTAAATATATCATTTGTAATTTGTGTACAGATGTAAACTAAAAATGGCCATTAAACCTTCATTAATTTTCGTCAGGATCTTAGAATCAGTGTAACACTACTTATTGGTTAGTAACTATATTCATATGATTTGTAATCTGTGTTCGCGTGTACCAGGAAATTGAACAATACTTTTTTAAATTTTTATATTGATATAAGAATCAGCGTAAATCTGACATTTGGTGTGTACACATATTTATATGTAAAAGGCAAGATGTTTGTGTGTGTGTCTGTCTATCTGTCTGTCTGTCAGTTAGTCAGTTAAGTGTCATACGTGAAACACGCTTGGGCGATCATGTCTCGAAAAAGACATGACTGACTGGGCAGAAGATTATCCCGCAGTAGTTTGACATTGCTTTCTGCGGTAGACTGGTTGCCGACCAAGGCTATAGAACCCAATCTGTCCTATTATTTAACCCATAACTGGAAGGAATAAGCGGATTAATACCTTTCCCAAGGGTATTTGCGCGTAAGTGAATGCAATGAGTTCAGCTGAAATTCGAACTCGGCTCCCCGATTTCTTGTTCCGAGCCGATATCCAATGCACCACAACGCACATTGTATGTCCTTTATAAAAATCCACAATTTTTATCCGCTTCTCACCAAACTTCATAAAAATATTCTTTAGGCTTTCAGTTTCAGACTACTTATTTTTTCCAGTTCCTCCCCCTGATATCGGAAATCGATACCCTGATATCCGATCAGGTCTGATGAAGGTCAGGATTTCAGCCCTTTTATCGTGGTTCTTGCTTCAGAATTTGCTTGGTAAAATCATAGTTTTTAGTCTCAAACATTAGTAGATCTTCTTCTTTTCCCCGATATTGGGAATTGATACCCACGATATTCTATCGAATCTGGTCCAAAACCGATATTCAGCCATCAATATGGCTCATTTTCTGCAACTTTACTCCCGATGGGTACGATAAGTTTTCATGGACTTACTTAGTTCATACTTGGATGACTTATTTGATTCCGATATTGGAAATCGATACCCTGATATCCTATCGGGTCTGATCAAAATCAGGTTTTCAGCTTTTTTATTTTGGTTTTTGCTTCGGGTTTTTCTCTAAATAGGTATAATTGTAGTTCTTAATCTCATATATAATACCATTTACTCAAAGGACTTATTTAGCCTTCAAAATTCAGTTTGCAACAGAAAACCTTTTTGACATCGACACCAGAAATCAAAATTTGACTTACATCCATTCATTTTTCTTTCAATCTACGGTTTCGCTTTGACTAGAAACAACTATTGCTTTTAATCTTTCGTACTAACGACCAAAGAGTCTGAGCTCCAGGACCATGGATTAATTTTAATGCTTTCATTATACCCGAGCAACGCCGGGCTTTACTGCTCGTATTTATATAATTTAAACTGTGTGTTCAAATGCAGCGGAAAATTGTCATTACTCTTTTAATTATTTTCGTATTAATTGTAAAAGCAGCGTAACACTGAATGTTGCTAATGTAACCGCCTATTCTACCATAATAGTTTTTTCTCGCACTTCGTATTTGTGGAAATCTCTTCCGTATACTTGCTTCCCTGATAGATACAATCCCCAAAAGTTTAAATACAACGTCAACTGCCTTCTCTTCTCTCCTTGACCCCCATCATTTCTTATCCTTTCAACGACACACATGTATCCATTTTCACTCTAAATTCATGTAACTCTCTTCTCTCCAGTACTCCCATCTTTCTCTTACTCATTCAATGACATCTCCTTTAACCTGTTCTCTCGATTCGCTCGCTAATTTTGCTCTCCTCTTCTGTAGGCGCTTGCGCACCTGTGGCCTTGCTTGGAGTGAAACGCTCAAAAAATAAGAATAAAAACAAACATATCTGTAACATTTGCAATGATTGCAGTTATAACAAGACAATGAGCTTTACATATTGAATCATTTTTGCATGGATTTTTGAATCAGCGTAACTCATCTGGTGTGTAAAGACATTTAAAGTATCATTTATTAAAACATTAAAATATCATTTATAATTTGCGTTCAGAGCTTGATTTCTTTTCTTTATTTATAATCATTTCACCCCAAGCAAGGCGGTACCGCCACTGATGCGCAGGGGGCTACATAAGAGAGTTAAACAAGGGTAAAGTGAAAAGAAAGGCGAGTTACATGAGGTGTCAGTGAAAGGGCAAGAAAAGGAAGGAACACAGGAGTGAAGAC